>JADMLL010000004.1:10988425-11507586 GCA_016920875.1 Columbicola columbae | reverse complement strand
ATAATCCTTCGCATAAAAAGAAACCTTTTGGGAAACCCAAAAATAATTTTGACCAAACAATAAGCTCAACTGTTGACAAACATGTCCAAAATTGTCGGGCCAAAAAAGTGAGAAACCCCAAAAATTTGAACTTTGAAAGAGAAGACCGCCATTTCCCTTCAACTCGGTTGGGAATAACAATTCAAAGGTAGGCCAACGACCCTCTCATCATGGAAACAATACAGGAGGCAAGAACCTGCAGAACAAAAAAACCCAACAGAAAGTAAAAGAAAGGAGCGGAAGCCTCACAGCGGCCCCTCGCGAACGTTTCAACCCCCTCTGCCTCCGCAACCCCCGCTTCCTCACCCATCAAAGTCAGTCTGGTCGAATAATTCTCAGATATGTCAACTAACCTTCTAAAAATATCGCGGGGCGATGTTCAAATTCGACGGGAACCGACGCCCGAAAAAAAAATCTCATCACCGACGTCATTGATGAAAGGCGTTCGGTTTAGACGGAACAGCGTTCGCATCGAAAGCTCTCCTTCGCAAAGAGAAGCAATATGCTTAGCATTCATACGGAAGATCCACAGCAACCGAATCCGTCAATTTGTTTAGTGGTCTAGCATATAATGAAGGAGAGAAGAAAGAGAGAGAGAGAGAGAGAGAGAGAGAGAAAGACCGAAAATAATAAAAATAAAATTGTTTTGAATTAGATTTTCGAACGTGTGGAAGACGAACGAGGCAGTCATGGGTCATGTTTTGGTGTTTTTCGGACTTCGAACGGGATTCACGACGTCCATCTTTCCATATTTCGTGCACGAATAAACGTTCTTCATCACCGAACCATTTTCCTTCTTTTATATTTTCGCCGTGACGCGTTCGCAATTTATTTCCTTATTTTTTTCCCGTTCGCGAACGCTTTCGAAAAAATAATCCGTAAAAGTTTTGTGATCTATTGTAGTGAACAAAGTGTTTCTTTCTTCAATTGTGTTGTGTTTGAATAACGTTTTAAATAGTGTTTCTCTAAAAGAGCGTTCGCGAGTGCTGACACGTTACAAAACACAGAGAAAAAAATCATCGCAGTTATTCAAACCGGAAATGGTTTCACGGATAATGTTCTAAATGGTCATTTGGGGAGGTTTCCATTACGACGTGAGGTAGCCTATCCACAGCCTTTTAAGAATTCGCTTTTTAGGTTCCTGATTTTTCATTGCGTTCTGCCAACCGAACCTTACCGACATCCACCGCCTTCTATACCTATCTGGGAGTGGGGGCTAAATAGGTATAGAAGGCGGTGGATGCTCACATTTTATTTTTATCTGTCCACCAACCTTCCTTCGAAGTTATCGACAAACGGTGGTCGGATTAAAACGGAAATTGTCAGCAATGAAAGCTGACAGCAAAGGGGTGACAGCACACAATTAGTCCTTCCTTGTTTTTGTTTTTCATCTTTTTCCTTTTCCCAGCTAATTTAATAAAAATCCATAAATGAAAACCGGTTGACTCATGTGAACAAATTCAAAAAAGGACAAAAGAAAGATGGAGGGTCGGAACGAGGACCTTACAAAAGGGGAATTTCAACCTTTCAGCAGTCTGTCAACCCTTCAAAAACGTGTTTGGACGAATTATTACTGAGAAACCTTTGAAACCCAAACACCCGAGTGCTCGACATGTCAAATGCTGCCTCCACTTCTCTCCAATTTATGTTTGGGTGTATGTGTTACAATAACTCCAAAACTTAAGGCCTAACTTCGACTAAACTCAGCACAAACATTAACTAAAATTAAGAGGAAGACACGGATTAGGTCACGAGAGTCAGCAATTAATAGTTATTCCGCACAAAACAATAATTAACTAAAGAGCAAAGTTATTAGAATGAAGTGAGCATGTCTTCTAATAATTCGCGAAAGCAAAATTAATTAGACTTAGAAACAACACAATATCTCCTCCTAAATACATAAATAAATAATTAAATGTGCAATATTTATGAAATAAATTCAATGTAAACACGTAAATAAATAAAGTTCTCACTTTACTGTGCATTACTTTTGAAATTAATTCGTCACAAACGCAACTAAAATTTATGGAATGATTGTTACACGCAAGTGTGCATTATTTTTGAAATGAATTCGTGTTAATATTGTGCAGTATTTATGAAAAACGTCTTCACATAAGTATGTGTTATTTTTTGAAATTAATTCGTCACTAACGTGTGCAGTATTTATGGGATGATTGTTACAAATGAGTGTGCATTATTTTTGAAAGGAATCCCTATTGAAATTGTGCAGTATTTTTGAAACGAGAGGAGGACAATGCTGGAATATGACAACCAAAAATTTGTAAGACAGTAGGATTGATAAATACTGTAAACATTATTTATTGGACAGACAGAAGACAGACAGAGGAGATTTGATCTTCTGATTGAGTGAACATGTAAGCAAACTTTGAGGGAAATCTGCTGAAATGTTTTTGTGAATTTTTCCGTACACACAAGCAATATTTCAAACAATTTCCAAATCGTACTCACAGCCTTCTTCGAATAACTCAACAAAAACAAATCCAAACTGGTGAGATAGATCCTCGAGAGAACACCCTTCGACGTGATAAAACGGGATGAGAGGAAGATGGCGGGCGGGAGGAGGAGGAGAAGAATGCGAGGCGATCGAGAGAAAAGCTGTCGAAGGATACCGTGAGCGCCAAAGTTTTTGTTTGTTTTTCTCGGAAAGCCAGGGATGCCAATGACACTCAGTTATGACAACTTGATATTGAACATGCTGACCGAGAACAAAATCCCGTCCGAATTTTCATAAACAATTAGCGAATAAAACCCCGGGAACCCTCATCTCCTTGTTATTCTCTCATCCGACCTTGGGGCCATTTTTCAAAATGAAATCCTCTCCCACCGCCTTCCCCGAACGGAGCTTAGCCTCCACTCCCCTGCCCCCGCGGCGCCTCAAAACGATTTAAATTTTCCCTTCGACCTTTTTATCCGGTTTCCGTAAACAGGAACAAATATCCTTTTTAACAAAATCCGGAAGGATTTTTATGACGAAATTCCTGCGGGCCATTTCTGTTTGTATCTTACCCCCAGCCATCCCCCCCTCCGCGTGAACAGTTTTAATGGAGAATAATTGAAGCTTTATTGGCTGATAATGCGGAGCTTTATGCTTTGCGACATGTTGATACTTTGAATAACGAGAGAGATCATCAATTGAGGTTCCTATTAATGCTGACCGGCGATCAATTTGATCGATCAATGTTGCTTCTTCTTCTTCTTCTTATTGATCTCCTTCATCTCCTCCAACGTGTCGGCTTCTTCATTCTTTCTCTCGTGTATCACACGCCTCCGGATGCCCTCCGGATATTCTTTTTTTTTATTGGCGAAAATCGATCATTGATTGAGATTCCAAAGCCTTTTGTTCACGACAGAGATTTACGACAGGACGACTCACTGAACAATTTTTATTTACGCGAATAAATACGAGCTAAGAGTGATACACTCAGATCTCGTTTTATGCGATGGTTGTTTCCGTGCGATTAAAATGATTGATTGGATTTACTTCAAGCACTTACAAATAATTCATTTCATAAATACTGCACACTTTTATTTGAAAAATGTTTTGTAAATACTGTACGCTTCATTTTATATATTTACTATCATTATATTATTATCAATTCATAATTATTGCACATTTTGAAGGAGTAACTCATTCCATAAACAGTGACCATCATCACCATTAAGGCTTTTTGCCATAAGTAAAGTGCATTCTTATGAACGATTCATTTTAAAAATCCTGCACACTATCATTTACTATTCATTTCAAAAGTATTGCACCTATGCAAGAGGACTTGATTTCAAAAATAGTACACTTCAAAATTTCAAAAATGCACACTTGAAATTTATTCAAAATGAACTTTAATTTCATTTCAAAGTATTGCACACTTGGAACAGGATTCCATTTCAAAAGTAATGCACACTTGGAAGATTCATTTCAAAAGTAATGCACACTTTCAAAAGTATGATTTCATTTCAAAGTAATGCACACTTGGATAATTCATTTCAAAAGTATTGCATGCACTTGAAACAGGATTCCATTTCAAAAGTATTGCACACTTGAACTTCATTTAAGTAATGCAATTTGACATTTCATTTCAAGTAATGTATTGTCAAGCACATTTCAAAAGTAATGCACACTTATTCATTTCAAAAGTATTGCACAACTTGATTTTTCAATTCCATTTCAAAAGTATTGCACACTTGTAAGCCAATTTCCATTTCAAAAGTATTGCACACTTGTAAGCCAATTCCATTTCAAAAGTATTGCACACTTGTAAGCCAATTTCATTTCAAAATAATGCACACTCGAAAGATAAATTAATTTTATAAAAACAAACAAACTTGGCCTTGGGTGAGTTGTTCGTATCAAAAGTCCTGCACACACGAGAGTAGGGTTAGTTTCTAAAGAACATAAGTTCTGGTGAATGATTCATTCTAAAAGTAAGCTATCCTGCTTACGAAAAAGAACGACAGACAGACAGACAGACAGACAGAAAGAAAATTCATTTCATAAACACTGCACACTTTCAAGAAGTTTCTCCGTTGCAAAGGGGGGGCACAGTTCCAGGTGCGCCAAAAACTAATTAAAACAAAAGCAATTAAATGGGGAGGGGAGTCGGCTTCTCTCCAAAATAAACTTTTCCAGAGTGTCTTTGCTTTAAATACATAAATAAATAAATAAAAATAATTCCAATTAAATTTCCTGCCAAAAGACAAAAAAAAGAAAAATGGAGTCGTCCTAAATTCTTGTCAGTTGCACAGCACATTTGGCATTTCTTAAAATTTTATTTTAAAATAAAAGAAAAAAATTTAAATTTATCACTTTTTTAAGATTTCTTTCATCGCCGCCATTTTTAAATCTCGTCTATTTGACAACAAACAGCAAAAGCCTAAAATTCTTTCTCCAATGAATGAACATCAAATTTCAATTTATTGAAAACAAAAAAATTCTCACAGAGCTTCCATTTAATTGATTATCAAACATTGATTGTCGAACCATAAATAACTTCCGAATAATAACTTTATCGAATAATAAATTTAGACGGAGAACATGTTTCAAAAATAATGCACACTTAAGTGTAACAATCCTTTCATAAATATTGCACACGTTTCTGACGAATTATTTTCAAAAAATAATAAATGCTTATGTGAAGACTTCTTTCATAAATACTGCACAATATTAATACAAATTCATTTCAAAAATAATGCACACTTACGTGTAACAATCATCCCATAAATTTTGCACACGTCAGTGGCTACTTCATTTTGGAAAATAATAATAATACATACTTATGTGAAGTCTTCTTTCATAAATACTGCACAATACGAATTCATTTCAAAAATGACAATCATTTCATAAATATTGCACACGAATTTATTTTAAAAAATAACACATACTTGTTTGAAGACTTTTTTCATTAATACTGCACAATTTGAATATGAACTCATTTCAAAAATAATGCACATTCATATGTGATTATCATTTCATCAATATTGCACAAGTCTGTGACCAACTCATTTCAAAAGTAATGCACAGTAATGTGAAATTCTCGTTTTATGAATGGGACGCAAAATCACGACGAAAGGGGTAATGCACATATTCAACGTGAATTCATTTCATAAGTAATGCACACTTATTTATTCTTACTTAGATTCCCGTTAATAACCTTACATTACTTTTGAATTGAATTCAAGCTTCTCCTTTGATGTGTGCAATATTTATGAAATGTATTGAGCTTAATACTGACCAATATTCTTGAGCAATACAGCTCGAAAAAGCGTGCAGTATGTATGAAACGGATATTTGCTAAATATAAGCATCACTTATGTAATCAATTTTATCATTTATATGTTTATACTACATATAATGTATATTCGTCTTATATATACTGGACACAGTATATTGTGAGTGAACCGGAAAATGATTTCGGTTATGTGTGTAACACCTTTTATACGTTACGGTAGAAGTGATAAATCGGGCGAATAAATATATAACTCCCGGCGATTATTCATAATCACCAACTAAGCTCGGTTAATGTTAGAAATCACTGAGTATTTATCACATTTACCGGCTAGTTTATAAAATCTCTACTCGTGATGTGGAATTTGGTAAAAGTTTGCTCAATTAACATTTTTTAACTAAGAAGCGATTTCATTTTCGAATTGTTCAAAGATGAATTTAAACACATATTATATTGAGTCATAAATAACTTCCGACGATGTGGCATAGATAAAACAAACTGGCGAGAACAACTCATATTGAACACCATCGTCAACAATTCGTTTCATGAGGAATTTGCTAAACATCATAGAGGCCACCGGAAGGTTATATCATATACGGTAAATCGAGCTGATGTATATATAATTCGTGGCGATTATACATAATCACCAACTGTGGTTGGTCAATGACAATTTACTGAATATTTATCATTATTACCGGCTAGTTTATAAAATCTCTAACTTGTGATGTGGAGTGCGGGAAGACGTCCGAGCGCTTCGAATCCGAAACTGGAGAAGATGCGTGTTAGAGTGTGGATGGAGGTCTTGCGGAAGGCCATGGCTCAAACAAGGCTGTGGAGCTAATGATGATGATGATATGATGTGGATTTTGATAAAAGTTTACTCAGATTTTGAGCTAGAAATTGTGAAAATTACCCGGTGAATGTGATTAATATTCAGTAATTTCTCAAATTCACCAAGCTAAGTTGGTGATTATGAATAATCGCCGGGATTTGTTTATGTAATAGCCGGATTCACCGTAACATATATACGTTATATCCTCCCGGTCCATATAATATGTGGCAAAGTCTCATGAATCAATGGTGTTCGATACTTTTGAAATGAGTTACTCCCGGTAATTATCTATGAAAATTCATCGGAAGTTATTTATGATTCAGTATGATACATAAATAAATTTTATCTTTCAACAATTTAAAAGTGAAATCGCTTCTTAATTAAAAATGTTAAGTATCCTTTGAAGTTTTCTTCTCTTTGTCTTCTCCATCCTCCATCTCTCTCTCATTCTATTCCACTCCTCCTCCTTCTCTTCGTCCTTCTCCACTCTCTCCTACCTCTGTACCATTATTAGTCATCTTTCGAAGGGCCCCTCGTGAACTAATTAAAATTATTATTTTTAAAAATGAAAAATTTTTTTCTCTCTTCAATTTCGCACGTGCCCTGTGCTTTCTCCTCCTCCTCCCTCCACTCCTACCTTTCTCCTCTCCACCCCTTTCTCTCCTCTCTCCATCCCATCGACTCATTCGTTCTCGAATTGTTTGATTTCGTTTCTAATTTCTTTTCTAAACAAAAAATCCGTAGGAGACCTTGAAAGATTTTTGTTTTATCAGTTTTAACGACGGTCGTAAAATGAGGTGGAAAATCGCGAGCGCGCCTAAAAAAAAGTGAAAAAATCTCGAACGCCGATTTAAAATTAGGATTGAAGATGGCTTCTTAAGAGTAGTTGCACTTAATTTGACTATCTTCCTCGAGATATCTCACTTCGATTATGGCTCGAGTTGTAAGACTTCAGTCTTCGGGTTTTGATTCGGATAGAAGGTTCCAAGTTCTGTTGGTGTTTTTCCCTTCCCTCCGCTTTCTCCTGTTGGAAATTTTGTTCGGTAGTGTTATCCGGTTGGGTTGGTGTTAACTTCGGTAAGTTGGTTCAACGGTTTTACACCCCCTGGTGATGTCAATAGGAAGCACACGACCTCGCCTACTTTCGGAGAACAGTTGAAAGCTTTGCTCGAAAGTTTTGGATTCGATTCGAGTGATAAAAACGTGTGATTGCGTGCTTTCGAGTTGTTTTCGAAAAAGTTCAAGACTCTTTGCTATTTCCGATCCAATTCTAACCTAGTTCTGTTCAAAGTCAGCCAGTGAGAGAGCTGTCACAGCCTACAACGTTTTCTCTTCCCCCCGTTTGTTATTCGAAACACTAAGCAACTGGTCGGGGGAATTTCAAATAGAAGCTTAAATTTATAAACACAGCAGCAAACACAGCTCTAGATAAGGTTAGGTTATCTATAAGTGTGTGCCGGTGATAGTTAATAAAACTCATGTACACCGAATCAAGTTAGGTTAGAAATACTTTGTGTGCCTGTCTGTGCCTTAGTCTGAAACACCCTTCCATCAGTTCCACTGAACCTATTCATAAATACTGCACACTTTTGTCACAATCTCATTCCATAAGTATTGCACAGATAAAAATGTGATTCATTTCCTAAATTTCGAATTCTTTAGTCTAGAACTTATGACGTAACTAATGGACTGTCATAGGAGTAATGTATTTCAAAAATAATGCACATCTTTGTCATAAATTCATTTCATAAATACTGCACACTTTTGTCAGCAATTCATTTCATAAATGTTGCACACTCATAAATTCATTTCATAAATATTGCACACTTTAGTCAGCAATTCATTTCATAAATGTTGCACACTTTTGTCATAAATTCATTTCATAAATATTGCACACTTTATCATAAATTCATTTCATAAATACTGCACACTTTAGTCAGCAATTCATTTCATAAATACTGCACACTCAGCAATTCATTTCATAAATACTGCACACTTTGTCAGCAATTCATTTCATAAATACTGCACACCTTAGTCCGCAATTCGTTTCATAAATACTGCAAACATTTATTAGCAAATCATTTTATAAACATTGCACACCTTTGTCAGCAATTTGTTTCATAAATACTGCACACTTTATAAAAATTTTGTAACACCAAAACTTTATCCAAAACTCATTCCAAAAGTAATGCACGTTTTTAAATTTAAACTAAACAAATCATTCTCATTTCTCAAAAATCATTAAGTTTCTCATTAACGTGTGCATTACTTTTGAAATGAGATGCTATTTAAAGTGTACAATATCATTTGTGTAGAGATTGTTCGTTAAATTGTTTCAAACAAATTGTTCGAACCTGTTTCCAAGTATAATACGCATAAGAAGGAAGAGCTTATTTCAAAAATAATGCACGCAGTCTTAAGTCAATGGACAAGTAATAAACTTTTATTTATTAATATATTTTATTACATAACTAAGATTAGTCGTAGTATATAACTTATTTTATATTATTAATGGCGGAAGGTCTGTGGTGTTGTGGTTTAAGTGCCTGACTGTCGAAGTTGTAGTCATGGGTTCGAATCCTGCTGTACCCAAGGGATTAAAACTCGAATAATATAATATAGTATAGTATATAATATAGTGATATACACACCAACAAATTATTTTTTTCCAAATTAATTGACAGACTAATTCGCTTCTCATAAATTCTTGCGTATCCACTCACCGCCTTCTCACTCCGAAGGAAAAATGGGCCTAAAAATGATCTCTTTCGAAAAACGGTGGCGCCTACAACTCGTGTGCATGTGATGATTCAAGAAAAATAAAATAAAAGCTCAGAAAAGCTTTAAAAAAAAGTTTCCTTGGCGAAAAACATTATGGTTTTAATAGAATCAGTCAACCATCTGACATTATGGGACAATGTTGCCAAGTTTACGACTTTTGCAAAAAGCATTTTTTGTTTATTTTCGGGCGAATCCGGGTTTTAAAATCCTTTAAAATAATTTACTCCTTCCTTCCTTCCCCGACAAGACTTTATCACCGTCATCTAGTTAATCTACCGTCTCGTGATCCCATCAAAACTCAAAAAAGCGTCACGTGTCTGCTGTCTTATCAAAAACACGAAACGGACGCTCGCTACACTCGTTGACAGTTGTCAGCCCTGCCAATATAATCAATAATCGAAATCACTATTTTCGAGAAACACGCTCTTTACACATCATGTGGGTCTGAAATACGGAAACAGTTAAACGTGAAAAATTTTACGAACGGCTCATTCCAAAAGTATTGCACACTATTACCAGGAAATCAGCTTTTTAATTAAAAAACAAAACGTGCATCACTTTTGAATAAATTCTTACTAACACCCCCGATAATTTACAAAAAAAAATTTCCCTACAAAACCGTGCAGTATTTATGAAATGGATCAAACTTTCAAAGTGTGCTGCAGTCCTCGTCATTGAGAAAATTTTTGTGCTGACATCAAAAGCTCGTTTCCTTCCGAAAATAAACAAATAAATAAAAACTATTAATATTAAAGCAACAGCAAATTGAATAACAATAAAAATCAGAGAAGAGAGGAAGAGTCGAAAGGCGGGGGCGGGGGCAAGAGAAAATGAGCCAAAAACCAAAAACCAATTTCAAAAATGCGAAATAAATTCGACCCAGTAAACCAATAACGAGTAACTCGAATTTTCGAAAAATTGGAACAAAAATCTCCGAGAAAATGATTTAGAGAGTCAAATTGGATGAGAAGTAAAATAAAAAGGAGCAGAAATCGGGGGTATTGCGTAACACCGAAACGCGTAAAAAAAAACCCGTCATTTCCACGGACGGTTTTGTTTAATGGCCGATTCGACCTTATCCGCCATTTTGAGAGAAATCAAACGGAAATCACTTCCGATTTATCGTCGGCAGCTTTTTTACGTAATCAAGAAAAGAGTGTTTGGGATTTGTTGTCCTTCCGCCAAATTGCCAAAATTCCACCCGAGACATCAAGGTTTTGTTTTAATTATACGCAATTAGCGAAATGCCCCCTTGATTGCGAAGTGTGAATATCGATGAATTGGCCAAGTGCCGTATTAAGGATTTTATGGTTGTAATTGGTTTTTGTTTTTTGTCCTCCACTTCCATTTCCTTTTTCGTTTCGTTTCCATGACGATGGCTTCTAAGTATCCCATTTTTGGGAGTCTGGAACCTTTTAAATTCTCTCAAATTTGCTAATTTAATAATTAGAGCCAGTTTGACTCATAAGATTTTATGTCTGTGTATTTAAAAACCTAAAACTAATTTTGTTTAGTATCAAATATGAGTCAATTTGACTCGTGACAAAATTGAAACCTGAAATTCAATTCTCTCAAACTTGAGACAATTTGACTCACAAAATTTACATTGCTGTATATATATAAATAAATATAAATTCTTTTTATAGATAATTTTCACTCAACTAATTTTTAGTAAGAATTATGGCAAAAATGAGCCAGGTTGACTCGGCAAAACCAAAACTTTGAAGAAAAATTTTAGTGTGTACATAGCCCCACGTAATATTTCTTTTAAACAAACTGGCACAAAAAATAGTTTTATGAGTCATATTGACTCGGAGTTGTTTTTGGTTGTTTAAATCGTTTCGCAAATGAGTGAGCCAACGAGTTTTGTGTGCGTCAAGTTGGCTCAGATAATCTTCTCTCAAAAATTTCGTGAGAAAGTTTCTGCCGTCCAAAATGACTCATGTGAGTTAACTGAGGTTCAAAAAGAGGTATCTGAGTCAATTGAGGTCAGTCAATCTGAGGTATTTGAGTCAAATTGTCTTCTGAAAGTGTTTTATACGTTAAACTGAGTCAGCGAAAGAGTTTTGTAAGTAAAATGGACTCAGCAAGGATTTAATAGGAGTAAACTGATTTGAAGTGAGTCAAACTGACTCACAAACTGTTTAATACGAGCCACATTGTCGACATATCGCTATATTCATTCGACTTAGTGTATACAACAGCAACCTGAATCACTTCAGAACCTACTTTCCTGTTCCTTCTGACACCCTCACCATCATCTTCTACGACCTAACACTTTCTTTCTTATTTTCAGAGGAAATAATAAAAAAGCTTTCGAAAAGGAAGTCTTGACGAGATACACGGGAATCAAAATGGAACAATAAAAGGAATTCCAAGATCCAGGTAACGGAAATAGGAAGAACAGGAAGAGGATGAGGAAAAGGAAAATGATTTCAAACCTCTTCCCCTTTCCCCGAGAAGGAGAAAGGTTTCCCCAGTTTCCTTCGCAAACATGGAAAAGTCGATTTTGACACAAAGACACCGTCTTTGTTCTCTTATGAAAGCCTTGAGGGGAAACCTAACCTCAAAACCGAAAGCTCTATCAACCTCAAAGCTTTTACAGAGAGAGAGAGCGGCGGGGAGAGGGGACACAGTCGAGGACAAAGGCTAAATATAATTCAAGTTCGATTTATTAGTAATAATAATGATAATAATTGGAAAAAGGAAGGAAGTGCAAAAATAAAAATAAAATAAAAAGCAACAATGGCGACTTTTAAAACAAATATTTGCAAGATACAATTGGAGTTTTGTTTTTTGGAAAAATAAAAAAAAAATTTTTTTTCGTTTTCCTTTGATTTGTCTTTATTTCAGGAGTTCTGACAAAGGAAACAACAAAAGAAACGTCAAGGAGAGAAATCCAAATTTAAAATAAATAAATAAGAAGAGAAAGGCAGAGAGAGAGAGAGAGGGAGAGGTGTGTCAAAATTTCGCCTCGGTCGGAGGAAGACGAAGCCTCGGGAAGATTCGGAAACCATGTGAGAAAATCCGAAGATTCGCTCAGAAGATCCAAGCAACCGAGGCATTTCGTGGAAGGATTTCGGAGAAAGAAAAAAAAGGAAAAATTCTACGATGATGAGGAGATACTGATCGGCGGGGGGAAGGCACACGACGAGAGATTCTGGAATCGATTCGGAACCACGACAGGATTTAACGGGATCTCGGGTACGATGCCGATGACGGGGAGCACACGTATGCTGAGAGCGAGGAGGAAGGACTGCAATGTCAAACCGAACAGGAGACTGGACCGGAAATCATCCAGAGGGATGCTCTATGAGAATGAAGAACTCAGAATGAGAACGATCACCATTAACGCGGAAGTCGAACAAGGTATGTTGGATCGAACCCATCCACCCTTACCCACAAAATTACAACCTGAGTCAGTTTGACTCCTTAAAAGCTTTTTTGAGTCAATTTGACTAGTACAGTGTCGGTAAATTTATAATTAACACAAGTCACATGACTGAAATCTTTGCTGACGTTTCTTTTCAAAGCTTTGGTCTAAATCTTAGTGGACCTAAAACCGAATCCTTGCGAAAATTCATTTCATAAGTATTGCACACTCCTATCCACGATTCCTTTCTTGAATACTGCACCAGCTAAAAATAATTCACACAAAATGACCAACTAAAAGTGTGCATTACTTTTGAAATATCCTGTTTCAAACAAGTGTGAATTATTTAAGAATCGGAGAGTGTGCATTATTTATGAAAAGAAGCGTTTCTGCAGTCCCAATTTAAAATTCTGGTACTGATTTCAAATTTTTTAGGAAGCAGGCCCTAATCTACTTGTATGAGTCAAAATGGCTCATTCTATTTAAGCAACAGCATATTTATTGTGTTCTAATCAACACTCTGGGGTAATGAACTCGCGTTGATTATGATGAACTAAATTTTGACTAAATTGACAAAATTTTCCTCGTCAAATTGACTCAAATTTACCAAAAAATTTGGGTTTAATCAAAATTTGTGTGTTTTGGCAACTCAAAACAACGAAATCAACAAAACTGTGAAGACATAAAAGACCATTTCATAAGTAATGCACACTTTAACAGTTAGCAACTTATTAACTTACAATGTCGTTGTATGAGTCAGTTTGGCTCACAGGCTACATAATCAACATCTGCAAATCCAGTGCTAATCACTAAAATTGAAGTGAACTTATTGTCTCCACTCAAAAAGGGATCCATTGTTTCGTCAAAACCAGTCATCCTGAGCTTGCTAAATGGATCTCGGAGCCCTTCAGTGACGATCATGTCTTTCGAGTGTGTGCACGCTTATCTGGACGTCTTCCTTTCAGGTCAGCACGCGCTCAAGAAACTAAGGCGAGAGAATGAACAGCTGAGGAGAGAAATGTGGTGCCTGAGGGACGAATATGACAAGATGGAGAAACTTCTTAGGAAGAAGGAAACTGACGAGGATTCGGATCAGGTAACGTCTCGCCTTGTCTTTGTGATTTATCGCCCGACTTTCGCTCCCCTTTCCTGACCCGAAATAAATTTGAAAAACCCAAAATTTGAAATCTTAGAAAGGAGACATAAATCTAGGATAGCCAGATGATGACGTCTTAATAAATGAATTAATTATGTAAAGTGCTTTCCTTTGATTAACACGCGACCAGAGTTGTTCCTCCTCATCTCAATCCAACAAACCAGAACTAACAACCTAACTAAACCAATTCATGTGCACAAGAGACCGAAGTAGGTCCCAACAGCCCCACATAGCCACGTGTGCCTCCATACAGAGAGGACCTTTATCACAATTACATCCCCAAAACTTATTAAAACTATTTAATTAATAACTCAATAACCTCATTTCAGTATAAATAATTATGTAAATAAATAAATACATAGACCAAAAATTGGCACAGGAGCAGAATCAAACGATCTGCCAACGATTATGTCAAAAATATTTATTACAAGCCACCGCTAAAGTCCACAAATCATTTCTTCAGCACATTATCTACGTAACGAACAGATTAACTAGGATTATCTGTTAGATCGACGAAAATCATTTCTCAAATTACCTAGATAATTTGCAAAGAACTCGGACTGCTGGAAACACAAACGTTTGTGTAAGCTTTTAGGGAGGCTTTATTTCATAAGTAATGCACACTTTTGTGGGATTTCTTGCCATAAGAGTGGAGAGTATGTTGCGAAAACTCATTTCAAAAATACTGCACACTTTCATGGTGAATTAATTTCAAAAATTATGCACACTTCAACCAAGAAAAGACTGACAATTTGAATGATCTATACATTAGCTAGAAGGTAAATTTGGAGTTACAAACGACAGGAAGCTGTGTTGACCACAGGAAAACAAGTACAGAAGTGTCGGGAAAGGTGATTCAAAATGAAAGAATGGTTACTAGAGGATATGTAAATAATTTACATTTTTATTTATTTTGTAGGAAAATTCAGATTCGGACGACAACTATAGTCGAACGGACGAATCCGACGAGGAGAAAATGGCTTTGAAGAAGAGAGACGAAGAACAACAGCAAGGAGAGAATCCGGATTTGGAAAACGAGGAAAATCTTCAAAAATCCTCCAACTTTGGGAATCATCCAAATGTTCGCACTTTCGACGGATTAAGCGTAATTGATGAGCAAACAGAAGAAACACAAACAACGGAGTACGGAACCTTGAGCAGGGGAAACAGCGCCAACCGCACGTTCAATCCGTCCGCCGTCCAGATGTACGACGAAGCGTGCGCCATGTCGGATTTCCCCCCGCAGTATGGATACGCCCCCGATCCCTACGCGGGGAAACCTCTTCAGAGAAAGAAGTCGGGAGGATGCCTGTACGAAAACGGAGGAGCCTACGGAAGTGATTGGAACTTGGGCCAGGGCGACATCTACGGCGCTCGACCACCTTCTCCCTACCCCTACACCGGAAGCCTTCGACCGTCTTACCAGAAGCGGTTTCAAGTCCTTCAGGATCTGCCTCTAGTTCCACAAACCCCGGTGAGCGCCATCGGTGAAAACGGTTGGATTTTCCCGGATCCTGCCAAAATGACGGATGTACCCAGTTACGGTGACTTCGGTAGTGATTACGTGGAATCGAAACCCCCGGAAATGTGTCCGGTGTTACCGCCCCCGGATTTCGGGTACCGTTTGATACAAGACCGAGCCGGTCCGGATGTTTTCGTCACGGACGGATATCCACATCCGAGAAACGAAGGAATTCAACCCGAAGCCATTCCCAGCTTAAAAGAAAACGTCGTGGGAGAAGAGGAAAGCGTGATAAATAACGTGGAAGCAGAAATAGTAAGTATCTCACAATTTCAATAATCGTTCGTTTAAATTTGCGGTTTGTCGTCTCATTGCTCCCTCACCCCCTCACGTAATTCTCTTAATTTCCTACAAATGGCGTCTCCATTAGTCTCTGGAGAGTGTTTCATCCTCCAGATGCGGAAACTACGACAAACTTCGGGTTCATTACTCCTAATACACGACGCTTAAAATCGGAAACGCGGTTAGTAGAAATGGTTCAACTCAAACTCCAGACCACCGAGCTTTTCACACTCCCCCACAAACAGTTGAAGTTTTTCTCGAGGAAAGTAAAACAAGTGGAAAAATGAAACTGACAAAACCAAGAGAACAATAAAAAGGAAAACCGTGGGGAAAGAACCTAAATGACAGCTGGAAACGGACGCTCACGCCCGTAACCGGAAAGCAGTAAATTCAAGACAAAAGGAAAAATTTCTTTTTGAAAGGTTGGCAGAAATGGGGGAAAAGGGATAGAAGGAAAATGGGAAGTATAAAAACGACAAGTTCTTACTGGTGTGACCACCACTTTTCCAAGTGTAAAATAAATTTTCAAAAAGATTCCCAGAGCTCTGAAAAGGACTAACGTGACTTTTTCCAAAAACCAACGACCAATCAGAACGCGTCAAAATACTATCATCAACTCGAAAAACCGGAAACCAGTTTCCAACTCCGATTCCCCGTCATTTTTAATGAACAATCAAACGGTTCGATAAATTGCATAACCATTTTTCTGCAGGAGTAACCAATGTTAGCAGTCTCTTCGGTTAGCTTGAAATAATTCTCAGCAATGAATCATCCAATGATTTAAAGAATCTCTAACCGTTTCAGCAACCATTTTAAGAATAAACTTGACCGGAAACCCAAGAAGATTACCATTAAAAAAACAATTCACAAAACGATTTGGGGAAACGCAAAATCCTTTCCTCACAGAAACATCATTACGCTGATGGACTCCCTACGGCAAATACATCAAAACCCTCCCTCTTATAGAAAGCTACATTTCGCTTAAATCACGTGATCAACACAAAATATGTCTTCCTCCCACGTCCGGCATTATGGGATCCCTCGCGTCCTCGTTTTACGAATCTCATTTTATTTGTTTTTGCAAAAACGGTGGAAACCCCCCAAAATAGTCCCCCTGAGGGCCTTATTCGAGACTCAATTCCGATTGTTTTCAATCCTTTGTTTGCTTTCGACCAGGGAACGAAATCGTTTCGGGCTACCGCGATTTAAAATTTTCGTTTTCTAGTCAAAGCATTTAATTTTTCACAAATTAACTTTGTGGGTGTGTGTGAAAAGTAGATGTGGTGAAAGTGCGAGGCGGTACGATATCAAAGAAAAATTTTTAGAGAAATTTGTGCCAGACACCTTCCTACCACCGGATTTCAAGGTCAGAAATACTTTTTTGTTTATTTTTAAAGCGAATTCCGCGACAAAAAACCGAGAAAATGACGACAGCGAAATCTCTTTCAAATCCACTCATAAAATAACAATCAACCGCTTAAAACACTCAAAAAACGTTTAAATATTATAACAAATAGATTATCTACTTATTTATCGTAATTATCTACAATCAAAATCCATAAATAATGTGATTTCATCTATTAAACAAGAACAAGACAAGAACAGAATCCAACATTCCTTCCAACGGTTTTCAACACAAGTAAATCGATAATATCGAAAAATATCGCGATTAATCGATTCTCGAAACGTATCGAAATGACCTAACGATTAATTAAACATAACCAAACCCAAGCAAACCGTTTGAGCGTGTATAACAGTAATTCTGATCAACAAACAAATATCGCGATTAATCGATTCTCGAACCGGTATCGAGATGACGTTGATTATAATGAAGAACCTAACCAAACCAGGTTGGAATTGAATTTTTTGAGTAAATGGCACGATTCCAAAAAATCCAAAAACAAATTCTGACAACTTTCGAAGGGAAATCACCTCAGATGTCAAGTTATTAACGCAGAACGCGATAATTACCCGCAATTTCGTTTGGAAATCAAACAAAAAAAGCCGACAGAGAGAAAATGAAACCGACGAAGGGATGAAAACAAAGCAAACATCTGACAACCATTTTCGAAAATAGCTTTCGACTAAATCAATTCCCGTCAAATTTTAAATTTCCAACTGCCGACAAACGGAAACCCCGATAAGAAAGATCGAGTCCTATCCACCTACCCCCATCCAAGACTAGTCCCCAATGAATCAAATAGGAAATTTGAGGATTGACTGGAGGAGGTGGTTTAGAGAGTGGCGGGGGGGAGGGAATATACTCGGAGTTGAATTTATTACGAAAATTTCCCTTCTCGGAATTGCAAATCGGCCGCACGACAAAATCCGGACCCCCATTTCCGGAATTCCCAACAAAATTTCAATTTGGAAATAGATTAGGGCCCCAGGAATCGACGATTGGGAGGAAAATTGAAATTTTTCTTCTGATTTGAATGAGTAAAGGTCGAGGGAAACGAGAAGTGACATTTCGCGAAATGTCCTTCCATCGGCAAAAAAAAGCGAGACTTTTGCCAAACTCAATTTTACGAAGTTATATAAATAAATAAATAAATAAATGCACACACATAGCACATTGCATAAACGAGGGTCGATCCATAAATATCTCCCTGCGGTTCCCTCGTTTTCCTCTCATTATTTCTTGTCTTTTTACTGCCGAACGTGACAACGATGATGGTCGACCGACAGCGATTTCCTATCTTAGCCATCTTTCATTGGTTGGTGGTAAATTTTGAAGATATTCAATCGCTGTTGCTGTAAACTGTCTGGATCTAAACTGTAACTCATCAATAGTGATTTTGATTTCAGACCCATAACCCAACCCTTAACGGTTTTCCATCGGAGGTAGCTTACAGTTTTCAAAAGTAATGCACACGTGCGGGTAAAATTATTTTCATAAATATTGCACGACTTTCGGAGGAATTCATTTCATAAATAATTAAAACTTTTATAGGTGATCGGTTTCGTAAATAGTTCAAGCTTCTCTAAAGCCCTTATTTCATAAATACTGCACACTCGCAAGATTCTTGTTTCAAAAGTAATGCACAGGTCTAGGGAAAATTATTTCCATAAATACTGCACAGTTTTCAGAGGAATTTGTTTCATAAATAATTAGCAGTTCCCCTTCACGCTTTTCTAAAGACCTCATTTCATAAATAATGCACACTAAGATGTAGGCTTCATTTTATGAAATGAGAGAAAAATATCCTCTCATGAAAGCATCCATTTCATTAATATCGCACAATGCCGTGAGGAGCTCATTTCATAAATAATGCACACTCGTAAGATTCTCGTTACAAAAGTAATGCACACGTGTAGGGAAAATTATTTCCATAAATACTGCACAGTTTTCAGAGAAATTTGTTTCATAAATAATTAACAGTTTTATAAGTGATTCCGTTCACGCTTTCCTAAAGACCTCATTCCATAAATAATGCACAGTATGATGTAGAATTCATTTTACTCTCTAATGGGAGAAATCATTTCATCACCATTCCACAGCCTCATGAGAAGCTCATTTCATAAATAATGCACATTTAGTAAAAACCACAGCAACATTGTATAGTGTATAGCAAACACAAATACTATAAACTGCAGTCGCTGTGTGCGATCCAGAATTGAAGGATGAGGGAAGTGATGTATGACAAATTGAATTCTAACTTTTGGAAAAACCTTCTGAAAAGTAAATAAAGCTGATTGTGTTTGGTTCATCGCCAATCCAGCAGCAGCAACAACAGCAACATCGATAATAATTTTCCAATTTTTTAAATTAATTTAAATAATAAAAATAAAATCGGCCATTATAAAATGGTAGACAGTCGAAACGCAAACAACCATAACTCTAAGACATCATTTTTATTATGATTTAGAAATTTTGTTTTGTTTTCATTTCGCAGGACAGAATAGAAATCAGAGAAACATCTGAAAAAGATCCAAAAAACCAAAAAATGACGACTTTGACGAAATCATTTGTGTCGCCGAGCGGATCGGAATCGACGAGAATCCCGGGAGAATCGGAAGAAACCCACGACGGCAACAAGTTAACAATGGACGAAGCGAACGATAGAAATGACAACGAGATTCCGAAGCATGTCCAATGCTTAGTTTCGTGCCAAAATCCGAACGGCCAACACGTTCGCGAAACGATCGAAACGGACGGACGTTCGAATATCCCGGCGACGGATGAAATGCCGAGTGGAGGCGAGAAACCCATCGCGAGTTCCAAGTACCAAACGAAGCTCACGGTCACGCTCAAGGCCCCCAAAACGGAGATGAGGGCCCCGAAAAAGGTTTTGACTCCGGTTCCGCCCAAGACGTTCCAACCGAATTTACGCTACGGAATCAAACCGGAGTACGGAATGAATCAAAGGTTTCAGACTTTTCCGAGTCCAGGATTTCATCAGCCGAACGCCCGGATACCGTGCGTCAACGGGAGAGTATCCGGTTAATCATTACGCCGGCGTTCGCGGTACCGGAAATGGATTGTCAGGCTCTCTGCCCAAGCTCCCGGATTCTCATCTGAAAAACGAAATCGGTTTCACTTCTTCCAACATTCCAGTCCACGATTTGGAAAAGCGTTTAGGTGAGTTTATCCAACATGGAGGACGACATCCAACACGAAATTAGGTCGTTTACAACAAAACAAGGTTCAGGTATCGCCGACGAATATTTATTTATTTATTGTTGATATTAAGAAGAGTGTTACACACAGAGAGATGTACCTGAGAGAGACGGAAATAAATTTATCTATTTGACGAACATCACACTGACACGTCAAGGATACCTGGTGAGACTTGTACAACCTGAAACCTAAACTTACAAAACCATCAAATTACGTTTCAGGCTTCATTTCCCGCTCTTTTTTCTTCTTCTTCCTCTTCCTCCATCTTTGGGAAAAACCTTTCCACCGCCACCAAAATCGAATCTGTTCCTCATCATATCTTTACCAAGAAAAAATTTTCTAACTCCTGACAGCAGTCTGCTTAATGTCTTCTTCTGCCAACACCAACTTTGACGAATTATCTTCTCGTAAAATATTACTTTGCTGATTATCTTCATTCTCGCTCTATTTCCGGTTTAGCTACTTCCCCGCCTCTTCACTTCATTCTCTAACAATAATAAAAGATTCTTTGAATCATGTTTTCGATCGGATTGGAAGGATGACATATTTAGAAATATGGTTTCTCTGAATACATAAATAAATCTATGGATTCGTTTGATGGTTGACGTGAACAGAAAAATTTCTGTCGAGAGACCATTTTTCTTCGGGTCGTTATCTTGTGATTGTAATGCCATCGATATATTACAGATGTCTTGCCAGATGAGAAATCTCTACCGGTACCTGTAGCGCAACCATTAGTTAAACCTGTTAAAATTCCTCCGGCTCCTCCTCCCAGGACATCATCATGTCCGAAAACAATCATTCCACCATCTCCGCTAGGAGTCACAGCCTTACATCAAAGAAATTTTAGAAAAGGTATCTTTTTCGTTTTTTTTTAGGGGATGGGAGGGGTGTGAAGAGCTGTTGGTGATTTTAAATTTGTCTTCTTCCCCAGGAAAACCTTTCCAGATTCAGGATTCTCTGGAGCAGCAGTCGGAGCCAACCATTCACAATCCTCTTCTCTTATCGCAACCCATCGCGACTTCATCCCCGACGATATCCTTCAGGGGAACCAGATACGGAACGGACAGTTCCGAGAATTTGTACGCCTCCAAATTTCGAAAACAGAGTTTCAACGACGAATCCTCACTAGAAGACTTTTCCAGGCAGAAATCCAAGTTGAGAGACGATTTAAACCGGGACGACGTGCCCAAGTTGAACAAATCCGTGAGTTCTCCGAGTTTCGGAAGTTTTCGAACGTTGCGACGGAAACAAAGCGAAGGCCTAGCCTCGAGCGTCGAAAACATTCTCACCCAACGCATCCCAGAAGTCATAACGCTTCCGGAAAAACCGGAAAAGAAACCGTCCAAAGGTCACTCCACCCAGCAGAACAACGTGAGCGTGTCTTCATCCTCGGGTCTGGACTCGCCCATAAAAAACGACCGACGTAAGCGACGCGTCAGCATTCAGTTCAAGAAGAAACAGCCGCAACTCGAGAGCAAACGACCCGATGACGACGGAAGAACTAAAGATTCGACGGATGGTAGAAGAGACAGCACAATGCAGGGAATCTTATCGGTGAAAGGAAGTGATCGACATAAGACAAAAAGCAAAAACGACGAAACGGACGCGACGACGAGTGAAAGAGAAAGAACGAACAGTGTTAGCAGTCGAACGAGTAGCGTCGCGGCCGGTAGCACGAGAAGAAAGTTCAGTGTTTCGAGTAATCGGACTTATCTCAACGAGGAGAAGATTCCGTGGTGCGGATGCTGGGGAAACGGATGTGTTTGACACATGTCAAAGGAGACTCTCTCATCTTTAAACAATGAGAACAATCTATCTTCAATAAAATCGCTTTTTCCACAAAAAATTCATTTCTTGAGAATATTTTAATCTGAGATTCATAAAACCATCTCTTCCTCTCCTACCCACCCCTTCTCTCCTCTCTCCTCATATCCTCTTCTCGCGCATCTCGCATTTGCATGTCATTGGCCTGTTTCTTTTGGCAATTCCCGGCTAATTGGCTATTGAATGCCCACGACTTTTTACGAGCCCACGATATTACAAAAAAGCTCGCGTCCATTCCATTTCGTGAGTTATGACAAAAGCCTTCCAGAATATTTTTTACTAATCTCAGAGTTTGACATTCCACAAATAACTCTTCGAATTTTTCTACTTTTTTCGAAATCGAAACGACCCAATATAAACACACGTCGCGGTCATTTTTTTTATGAGCTTTCGGTTCGTTACGCCCACCTCTTACAGGATACACTCACTACTCTTCTCCTGACACCTGTACCCCGAGCTATTGCCGAAAAAATTTTTGAGCAAATCGCCTAACAAATTGTGCGAAACGACTTTTTTGCTATAAACAAAAGACCAAGAACTAAACACAGGTCGGCGGTGGTTTTCTAATCCCACTTCCATCCTCTTCTCCTCATAAAAATTTTTGCGAAATGTGTCGGTTTCATGTTTACGAAGAAACACATGTCCAAACCAGAAAGTTTGCAATCATCAACAAAAACGGAATAAAAAAATGGCAGAATGACTAAGAAAGATTTGCTCCCGTTAAATCAAACACCTTTCGAGAAAAGGTCAAAGAAACAAAATAATTTGATTGACTGTCGCCATATTTTCGAACCCGCAACCGTTTAAATTGGACTTAAACCAATTTTCGCAACCGTTCTCCAAGTATCCAACAATGTTATTTTTACAGGAAATCCATTTTGCGCTTCGGTTGAGAGCAACAAGGAGGAAAACGAACATAGAAAAGAAAAAGCTTTCGAGTAGTTCTTGAGAACCAGTGGCGCCAAAAATTTGAACGCAATTGAAATAAATAAAAAAAGAAAAAAAATCAAATTGAGAAAAACCAAAGAACAGAGCCCGAAAAGACTTCAAGCGGTTATCGCAAGACTCTCGAATTATTAATTGCATTCAACCCATCATAAGTCAAACATGTGTAAATATTAATTTCTAAATTTACGACAAAATTTCTTTTCCTCGACTTTGATAGAACGGTTGATGGAATTGGTATTATTAGAATTGTGTGTTTCCCGGACAAAGAGGACAGGAGAAAATAGAATTAAATGAAGAAAGTTTGCTTCTGTTAGAAGACCTGCCTTCGGGGGCCATAAACGTTCGTAATTAACTCACTGATTAAACGGCATTAGTCCCCGCCAAATTTTGACTTTTCTTTTTTAAATGAACTCTTTGTCTCTTCCCTCCTTCTCCTTCAATTCTTCAGGTGCTTTTTCGACATTTTTGTTTGTTTTATCTTCCTCCTTCTCCTCCTCCTTTCTGCCTTTCCTCTCTTCTCTATTCCCTTTTATCATTCCTTTGAATAATCATTTTTCATAAAATTATGTCATCCGAAGAACCCTTTTTGTTCCGCTCTCGATTTTTCATCATCCTGACTTCCTTTCATTTCCAATTTTTCGAAAAGGCGATCCCCGGTTCGTTATATTTTCCTTTTCCTAATTACGCGGACGATATACTTTTATACTTTTTATCTTAAATCTTCGAACGAATTATAATTCAGAACCAATCTCGAGTCACAACCTTTCGGAAAAAGTCAAAAAACAATTTTCCAAACGAAATCATTCCGAAATTCAAATCCTAAGAAAAACGGTAAGAATTAACGAACCAATCAGAGAAGTTTTAATTATGACGTCACACTTTAAACAATCCAATCAGATTAATTTAAAAAAATGTTTTTGCTACCATTAAGGCATACAACGAACGGAACAAGCTTGACCCGGTCATTTACTCTTTAATTTCGTGATTTCGGAAGATTATTATCAACAAAAACTGTACAGCTTTTCTTCTTTTTCCTTTGAATCGACAGAAAAAAAGAAAAACCTGCTTTTATCAATATTAACAACTACAAAAGAAAATCGGAGAAAGGTCTCACGAAAGGGAAACACATTGTTTGGCTTCTTACACACACGCACAGTCAGAAAAATTCCTTTCTCACTAATTAAAATCAAGAATGAATGAGATTGAGTGAATGAATGAATTATTCTCTTCACTCGTTTGCTTATTAGCGTGTAAATCTTTAGTGATGCCAGAAGACGCCATCGGTATACTTCCTCTTTCGTCACGGATCAATCGAATCGGAATTAATTGGCATTAAAAGGTGATGAAGTGAGATTGTTTATGTCTGACATACTGGATGATGACGAAGACAAGAGTAAATTAAAAGCAAAAATGGCGAAGGTGAAAGAGAAAAATTATGGAAAATTCACAGGAGGTGCGCCATTTTTTAATTTTCCTCCCCCTAATTTTCGACATTAATTCTGCGGTGGTGTCGAAACCAAAGCGAATGGCTTTGATGAACCTCTTCAAACGTTGGATTCGTTCCAGAAATTTCTCCCATAAATTTAAAAAAATAAAAGAAAAAAGAGAGAAATATCTTCTTTCATGTGTGAATGAAGGAAATGGAAGTGGTTGACGGGGAAGCGTTGAATTTCCAAAGCTTCGGGCTGACTTCCTCCACCACCACCCCAGAGGAAATGGACTGAAGCAGAAAATCCGAAAAAGGTCTAAAGCCACGTTTAATTTTGCGGTTCGCAGTCAGCTTTAAAAAACGGGGAATCCCCTCGCTTCGTTTTCTCATGATAACTCCATCCCGCCCAAAAATTATTCACCCCAAACAACAGCAACCACAAAAGAAAACAAAAACGATTCGACTGCCCACAATTTTCAAAAATTTCTGAACCCAACAATGACTCACAAAGATATCGAATAACGTGAGGTCGCTTGAAAATTTTCCCCAACTTCAAAATCCTTAAAAGAAACACTCGGACATAATCGCAACATGTGAAACTCAGTCATGAGTCATAAAAATTAAAAAAATCAGAAAGCTTTCATCATACTCTACCACCACGAAGAAATAATTTTTCTCAGGAATCATCTTCACCTTCTACCAAGTCCGCCATTTTCGTTTCCTTTGTTTTCCGAATGAGAAGAGCAAAGAAAATCAAATCCCAGCAAGTTAATTAGTCCAGATGTTAGTCATCTTACCTAAAACAAAAGAAGAAAGAAAAACAAACATTTCATTAATAGATTGAATGGTGAAAGATATTAAAATATTAAATAACTTTCATTAAAATGAAATTAAAAACTGTTAAAATGTTTTAGCACAAAAAGCCCCATTCACTCAAAATTAAAATTTCAAATTTTCGACGTCAGAATTTTTGATTTGTTTACAATTTCCATTCCATCTTTCCATTTTCCTCTCTTAAGCTCTGCTAAACACTCTCTTTCATTTGAAACCGTTCGAGCGAACACGACCAAGAATGGCCTTTTCATTTTCACAGTCAAAAAAGCTTTCTCATCAAACTCAACACGATAAATAAACTTTTTACAAATTCTCATCATAATTAGCGAGAAATTTGGCCGACGCTCTTTCCCTTTCATATGACCTGTTTACTTTGAAAGTGGCGTAATTACATTTTTTCGTTGTTTTGAGGAAGGTTGCAAATGAGTCAACTTAGAGATTTGTATGAGTCATATCAACAAGCAGGGCAATCAATTCCTAACGGAGCTATCCCAACCAAAACAAAATTTTTTTTAGGGGGGTCTCAAATGGACTTACACCACCTTCATAATTACTCAATTGTTCAAAAAATTTTTGTATAAATCCATTTTATCAGAATGAAAAGTATAAATATTTAAGATGAACTTTAGAATGGAGTATTGAAGTGTGCATTATATATGAAATGTCGTAGACAAGATAAAAAATGTCCTTAGAGCCAGACCAACTACTTATTGTCTCAAGCTTGGAAACAGGTGACAGTTAACTGCAAAATAATTTTCACTAAAATTTATGAACTAAAACCTCTACGAACGTGTTCAGAAATTCATGAAATGATTCCCTCCACGTGTGCAATATTTATGAAATGAATTCCATCCACAGATTTGTATTACTTATAAAATGAGATCTTCAAGAAGAAAGTCAGCAATAATAATTAAAGAAAATTTTCCCAAAAGTTTTTTATTATTCATTGACGAAGCGACTTCATGGTAAAAGTGTGCAATATTTATGAAATGACTTCCATCCACAAATTTGTATTACATACAAAATGAGATCTTCAAGAAGAAAATGTGCAATAATTACTCCAGAAACTCTTCCCAAAAGTTTTTATTAGGCCTATTAATATTTATTTATGAGAGACTCAATTGTAAAAGTGTGCAATATTTATGAAATGAATCCTTTCAACAGACGTAAATTATTTTTAAAATGACATCTTCATGAAAGCCTGCTATAATTATCAAAGAAACTCTTCCCAAAAATTTTTTATTATTAACGAAGCGACTTCATGGTAAAAGTGTGCAATATTTATGAAACGACATCCTTTTAACACGTGTGCATTATTTATGAAATAAAATATTCATGTAAGTTTGCATTAAGTTGAAAACAATTTCCTGATAGAAGATTGCATTACGCATGAAATGAAAAATCACGACCAATTCGAATTTCGGGTGTTCATTTCATAAATAATGCACACTTTAAGGTCAAGTTTCTAAAATAAATTATTTCCATCAACAAAACAAATTTCCAATCCTAAGCTTTCCCACACACAACTACAAAGCTATCACAGTGAATTACCAAAACAACGTTCATTCAGTGCCACCAACCTAAAAAAGTGAAAACGGCAAACAAAAAACGTTTATGAACCGGCGCAAAATCCGGAAAAATTTGCCGAAATTTCGAGAATCAACTGTTTACAAAGGCTAATTAACTCAGAGAAAGACGGGAAACAAGTAAGAAAGATGAGATAAAGACAGGAGAGATGGAAGGAAGAAAGAAATTTCTGTTAGGGAGAGTGAGAGAGAGAAAGCCGATTGTCATTTGTTACAGTTGTCGTCATGGTAACAGATTGGCTTTTCCAAGGAGATAATTTTTCAAAGACTTCAAATTAAGATCCTTTTACATAATTTTAAATATTGATTTTCATTAAAGGGTTCGTCGAACCGCGATACAATCAATTTCCGGTTCACCCACCGCCTTCTTCCACTCCTCCCTCTCACGACAACACGTAATGCGTTCGTGCCACGTAAAAGATACCTTTCCACCTATTTGTATGTGTGCGTATGCTTTTCTTTTAATTAGTCAACTTCGTAATTAAATTACGACGGGAGTAATTTAACGTTGCATACATTAAAAACGAGTCCACGTGATGATGTTTGGACTAAAATGTCGGAAGGGGGGTGGCGCGGATTTAAGGAATTCGACCAGGAGAATGGGGGAAAGGATTATAAAATTTTTTGACAATAATTTATGGCGTCTACTTATTGATACATGGAACGCTTCTCGAGTTTTATAAGATTATTAAAAGTTGTGAAACGCATTTTATCGAGAGATTTTTTGCCAAAACTCCATCTGGGTTTATTTATTATAAAAATATTTTTTCAAAAATCTCCCAGTCACTCCTTTTATCCTCCTCCTCCTCCTCCACCAATTCCCTTACACTAAGCTTATTATGAACCGCGTAAAAAAAGTCATAATAAGGGAAACAAAAAAAAGAACAAACGGACTGATGGTGAAGTCGAGATGAGAAAGACAAAAACCGACGTGGTTTTAGAAACCGAAAAAGGACTTGTAGGACGCAGCACTTGCGAAACAAGGTATAGCCTCAAAGGTACCTACCTAAACCTAAAGATAGAGAAAGCGGGGTCGTATGAAAGGAACGAAGACAAAGAAGGAGGCGAAAAATTATTTTATTTATTATCTTTATTAAATAACCGGGATGGGTTACCGGTTCAATTTTCCGTTGGACTCAAAATGGCGTCAAAACTCCACAAATTCACCGCCCTCTCTTTAGCCCAAACGCAGGCGTTATAAATACAGAATGACGGAGGAGGGTGTTAGCGGGAATGTAAAACAAGGTCTTTATGGTGATGCGAGGAAGAGGAAGAGGGACTCGGGTGTGAATTTTATGTCGGCAATTAATAATGGAACTGAGAACTGGTGACTTTTACTGGATTTGGGGAGACTTTGGCTAAGACATTCATCCGACGTCATTTAAATTCAAATTTAATTTCTCGAGACTTTAGCACTCAGGGCTAGGCCTCGTAGTAACATCGGAAATAATCAAAATGAGAGAGGAAGGAAGGGAGGAGACGAAGAGTCATGATTCATCCACTCGTAAAACGTCCATATTTTTAAAAGTAATTGAAAAAAAATTTTTAAATAATAATAATATTTTGTTTAAAAACGAAAAGAAAAACAAATTAGTTGGTACCCCCCACAGCAACACTAAACTTGGCTCTTATGCCCGGTCGAATGGAGCCTTGAGATAAACTTTTATTTATTTATTTATTTATACAATAAAAGAATCTCTGGCAAATTTTTATTGTGATTTCTGTCACGTTTTCGAGCATAAATCTTTCTTTTATATTGTTTTCCTTTTTTTGTGAGTTAGCGGTTGGAGAGAGAGCGGGGTCGTGGAGGCAGAAATGAAGTTTGTAAATTTTCCACCGATAGTGACACTACCCACCTAGAATTCAGTAACAGAACATTGAGAAAGGGCATAACAGGTTTGAGATTAATAAATTTGGTTGGGAGTGTTTGACACAAATTTATTTGAATGGTTGATGCGGTGACCGAATTTAAATTTTTTTTGGCGCGAAATGATTTGTCTTTTCGTTTCCTTTGTTCACGACGTGAGGACTTCCTTCCTTGTAAATATTTTTTGATTTCGATAAATTCATTTTCCTACGGAGTTCGTCTGCTTTGTCTCATCGATACACCTAATTCCGACCCTGAGTATAATTTTTATATAAAAGAGTAAATAGTATAAATGAAAATCAACACCGACGTAATTATGAAATCAATTCAGTTTCAAAGCAAAAATTGCGAAGAGGAGAAAAGCAAGGAGACAGTCAAAGAAGTTCAAATATAACATGAAAGACGGAGAGGAGGAAGAGGAGAGGGAGAGAGGAGGTAAGCACTTTAGAGATTTCTCTCAAAAACCTGATGTAAAGAATAAAAGAGAAAAATGGAGGGAGAGAAAGGGAAAATGGAGGCAACGGGCGTTGAAAACCTCTTGTCAGAATCCTTTATAAATAAAGACGGGAAAGAATTTGTTTGGGTGGCGTAGGAGAGGAGAAGAGGAGAGGAAGAAGAGGAAGAGGAGGAGGAAAAGGGAAAAAAAACTTCCCCGTTTAAATGTAGAATTAATATCCTTTGACACCATCTGAAGAAGAGATAGAGAGTGAGAGAGACAGATAGACAGAGAGACTTTGAAATCGTTTCCCGAAAGAAGGCGTAAAAACAGAACCCCCGCCCGCCCCGCCTCAAATTCTCACCTTTCTCTCTCCCGATATCAGGTTTCCTTCTTTTTCATTTCCTCAGAAGAACGACTTCCCGAAACATGGCGCGGGGAGGGAGAGGGTCTATCTTTCCAGACGATGAGGAGGCCTTATGGGACTTTGAATGACAACATGGCGGCCTACAGATGAAAGTAAATTAATCAAAAAAAAAGTTCTCCGGAGAATTTTTCTCTTCTAAAGTGAATTAATCTTTTTAGAAAATTTTTCTTGGCCATGTTTTGTTTATTTTCCCCCGTCTCTCTCTCTCTCTCTCTTTTGTGTCTTGTTGTGTTTTATTTTTATTCTCTGTCAGGCTGTCTGACCATCTTTCACGTCAAAAGTGTCAGGTTCCTTCTCTCCTTCTTTTGTTTGTCTGAGTCAACATCTCCGCATGTGAACTACTCGATATGAGACTATCTTAACGTTTCTTTCTGGACAGTAATGTGAGTATTGGGCTCAGTTGGGTGCTACTACCACGTTCTTTTAGTATAATTGTATATAATTATAGTAACAATTCGCTTTCGATTCACGTATATACACCAAACTCTTCCCTCCGGTTTCGGATTTCACTTTGTTCCAACCGGCATTTTGGATTTTTCATTTCGACTGAGAATGTCTTCAAACCCTATTCTTCCTACCCTCTACCCGTTTTTAGCTTTCTAGGAAAGTCAGATTTTCTAGTTTCTTGGTCAATGACTTACTCTAACTACGATGTAACGTGAATAGTCGTCTTCATTTTAGGTGTTTAGAAAGTTACAAATGCAAGTTCTGTTTGTTTCAAAAGTAATGCACACTCTTATGTTGATCTCATTTCATAAATAATGCACACTTTCATGAGGATTTCATTTTACTAAAATTTTTGAGCGTCGCTTCTAATTTATCTAATAATTGAGCCTCATTTTCATAAAATGACATAACTAGTCAGATACAAGTCACGTGACTCAGTTATGCAATCATCTAAATGTCAGCAGTTTCCAACAACATCCGGTAATGAGTATGAGCAGCCAACATCCACACTGTTCAGTTTCTGTTATTCGAAAGTCTACCAGCAGTAACATAATAAAATCTGAGGTGAAACCATGACACAGAACTTTGAATTCGAGTTGACTTAAAGCTCATTACACCCGTTCGCATTAAAAACTTTTCAAAGTGGAGACGCCATTTTGAATAGATCAAAAGTGAAAATCCCTTTTCCTCCTTTCCTGGATAATCAATTTAAGGCCGATCAACGTCACTAATTACCATAAAATTTTATATCCGAGCACGCGAGCCTACAAGATGAATGCGTATGTGAACTAGACCGCAAAATGTCGTGAATAATAAAACAGAACGACAACACACACAAAAAAAAATTTCATAACGCACATAAACTAGAGTCAGTTGGTTCTCTTATCGAGGTCTTACGTTCTACCTGAGCTTATCGCCGTCCACGTCATTCGTGCTCCCCCGTCGCAGAAGTACCAGACAATCAACCGACCAACGAACCACTCAACCGTGAGAAGGTTCGCGCTTAGGTGGTCAACTCTGGTTTTCGACTGTGTCCAAATCAAAATGTCACATCAAACTTCTGTTCCGCCATTTTTATTTACCACTTCGAGTCGTGACTAGTTATTTCGACAAACCCTCGTAAGCAATGCATCCTCTTTCATAAATAATGCACACTTTTTTATTTTAAGAAATACATATCCCTTAGTGTGCATTATATTTGAAAGAAAAGCTCGATAAAAGTGTGCATTATTTTTGGGAAAAACCTTCGCTTAAAACGTGCATTACTTTTGGAAGAAACACCATCAAAGTGTGCATTACTTTTGGAAGAAACACCAACAAAGTGTGCATTACTTTTGGAAGAAACACCTGTCAAGTGTGCATTACTTTTGGAAGAAACACCTGTCAAAGTGTGCATTACTTTTGGAAGAAACACCTGTCAAAGTGTGCATTACTTTTGGAAGAAACATCATCAAAGTGTGCATTATTTTTGAAAGAAACACTTACTAAATTATTATTATTTAATTTTTCACATGTGTGCAGTATTTTTGAAACCAAATACTAAGCCAATAACCTTGATCAAAATAAGTTTCTGAATGTAAGGGCGGAAGTTGTTAATAACTCAACTTAAAATTTAAATTATTTATTCATTTATTTATTAATCGATCTTCCTCCATTAAAAGTGAAACCGTCCCATTATGTCTTGCTTAAAACACCCACAGAGGTACCAACATAAAATAATTGACTACATTCAAAATTCAAAACTCTGAGACAAGTACCTGGAAGCTAGGCCAAGGAAACAATCAAACATGCACACAACACAGTTTCTACAAGCCGAGAATCATCACAAACAAGCCAAATGCAGTGGTTTCTTTGAAACTCAAAATCTCAACAGTGTTGTTGGAGTTATTTTAAAAACCGGAAATGAAATTGGCCGGCATTGCAAAACATCTCCAGTCCCCAGCATCACCACCACGACATGTGTTAACAATAATTAAAAAAGAGATTCGTCTAACAAAATGTTGCAATAAAAACACGCATCTGTAATCAGGAGATAAGACACAAGAAGCAGACGACGACGACGACGATGATGATGATGATGATGATGATGAGGGAGGTGAAACCAGTTGTGATTGTTTTACCCATTTCGTCTAATTAATTTTAATTGCGAAGCAAGTTAACAAGGGTGAAACCATGTTTTGATCGAATGCCAGAGGTGGAAGATGAAGTCGGCCGATAAGAGAAAGATGTTGGTTCCCTGATGAGGAGAGAGGGTGTCGGGGGCACGAAACCAGGTAGAAAGAAATCACGGGGCGTAGCGACGACAAGAGGCGACAAACTATCCACAACATAAAACAAAATCAACTTGAGAAGAGAAATTTTTTTTTTCTGAGGGAATAACACACGTGCGTCTAGTGTTTTGTACTCCTGAGAAAACAGGACCGTGTTTAGACGAAGGTTTACGGATCGAGTTAACGAGTTTACAAGTCTGCGTTTTCCCGGGTTGGGGCCCTCTTCCCGCCCCACATGCAGTTTCCAACACATGTTCATGTTAATTTTTATTATTACGATCGTGTGTTAAAACATACGACCGGTGATATAACCATAAAACCCCTCCTCTTCTGTTTCCTTTTTTTATGGATTTTTACGAAAATGAAAAAGGAAACCAAAATCCTACGGACAATCCTTTCTTTTGGATGTAACACCCTGCGGGAGGGAAACGGGGAAGAGATAACTCTAGAAAGAGAGAGAAATGCCAAGTTTCAGATCCTCAACTGAGATAACCGAGACCTCGGCTATTTCGGTGGTTAGCTCGACGTTTTAGCTGGCGAAGCATTTTCAGTTCCACTGTGTCCCAACATTATGACTTTAAGTGAATTAACAGCTCTGATAACGATTCCTCAGCCACTGAGAACCTCTTTGGGTTTGAATCTTCTTCCTCCCTGTCTCCTAATTATAGTCACGTGACTACCCTTTATAATCTTCCCGGCATCATAGCTTAAAGACATCAAACCATGGGATTAACATATTCTATCTATAAACCTAATTTTTATTTAAGTGAGCCTATTTGACTCAAATTTTGTCTAATTTATTTGTAGAAACAACTGAGTCATTTTGACACACATAAAACCACTTCTGAATCGAATTTAGTCAATTCAACAATTTAGAAACGTTTAAAGCTAATTTTAACCCATAAAAGCAATGCTAAATCGAGTCAGTATGACTCAAAAATGAATTTCAACTATCTGGAGGAGAACAATTATCAACCATTTTGGCTTACCCGCACGAAAATAAATAATTTTTTAAATTTGTTCCAAGTACTCAAATTTAGCTCAAAAATGTTCAACAATCTACTCAAGATGAGTCAATTTGTCTCACTTTGACAACTAGAAGACTATTGAATTCGTACAAATGCAGTTTGGCTCAGTTTCTGAAGCAGATAAAAGAGTTCGGAATTAGATTAAACGACCGATTTGACGTAAAGTTTGATTTGGATGAGTCAATTTGACTCATAATTCTTAAAGATACGAAATAATACTAGCACGAACACTTGATTATGTAAAAATAGAAACTGAATTATGGTATACTTTTTATAAAGAAAATATTTTGAGTCAGTTTGACTCTGTTAAAAACTCCACGATTAGCTGCTAAGGTTAATACTCCTGAAACACCATGATTCCGACAGGAGATGAAGAAAGGGAGTCGGAGACAATGATGAGAAGAAATCAAACTCAAAGCACAAAGACAACCTTGACACTCACCTACAAACGTGGGCATTCAATAAGGAAAACAAAAAACGCCGAACCGACATAAGTCAAGATCTCCAGGAAGGAAAAAAGGAAATTTCGAGAAAGTAAAATACGATGTCAAGACCGACAAACCAAAACAAACAGGAAAACAAAAACCGTGGCAAAAGCAAACAAACAGATGGCAAAAAACGGTCGCAAGGCAGGCGAGTTGTACGAAACCCCACCCAAACCTTTGAGAGCCCAGGTACGAAGAGAAGAAAAGAAAAAAAACATTTTGCACAAGACAACCGGTTGTTAAGCAAACAAAGGATTTTAGGCGCGGTGGGTGATCGACTCCGTTCACAAATCGGCCGCGCCTTCCCAGCTCCGATTCCAGGTTTTCGATTAATTTCCCTTCGAGAACCACTTATCGAACCTGTACGAAGAATCCAATTTGCCTGTCAGAAAGAATCAAAAACAGGTTTTTAAACAAACAGAATCCTAATTACTCCGCTCCTGATTAAAATTAATTGTAGTAATTAAACAATTTGCGAAATTAAATAATTCATCTTAATCTCTTTGAGAAACTCGTTCAAAATTCCTTTTCCTTTCCTTTTTATATTTATATAATCGATAAATACCACCCGCAGGATTAAAATTCCGATTAAATTTTGTAAAATCCTTTGCATGCCATGACTTGTACCTTTTAGAACCCAAAACTAAAGAAAAAGTTCAGCTACGCCATAAATTAAGACAACAAATTTTGCAGCCATTCAATTGCAGGGAAAACTAAGTGCCAAAGGTTGGCATTTCTGACCCCATATTTCTCGGCAACTAGAACATACTCAGAGATTTTCCTCACGTCATCAACATTGCTTTTGAAGTGTTGAAAATTAGTTGTACTGCTGACTAACTAGACACACTACACATCAAAGGCTTCCACCAAGTTTGAGTGCTAACAGTGTTACTGTAGTTACACCGGAAGTATTCAAAAAACGCATAAAAAGATTTCAAACGAACTTATTAATTGATCAAGTCCAGAAATGTCATACAGTCGGTCTGTCTGTCTGTGAGTCTAGGTTTGGACTATTATCCTACTAACTTAAAGACCTAAATATTTATTACTTCATTCCATCTTTCCCTCTCATCTTAGACTCCGAGCCTGATTTATAAAATTTTAGGTTTAATTTGGGTTACTTGCTAGCAGCAAATTTTTACAATGGAACTTCTCATAACGAGTTTAATTTGTTCCGGAGTTTTACTCGTTATGCGAAACAATTTTTCCCATATAAATTAATGTAAAATAGGAAAATGCGTTCCAGGCCGAACAAAAACTGTCACGGGATTCCCCAAATACATGTCGCTCAAAAATTGCTCGTTATGAGAGACATTTTCTTTGCGATTCATGTTGCTCATTATGCGAATTTCTCTTTATGAGTGGCACTCGTTATGAGAGGTTCCACTGTATTTTCTAGTTTTTTGAAAAACATTTGCAAAAAATTATTGATTTGTTCTAATTAACTGAAGCTTGTGTCTTTGAGACATATTTTTTTTACTGCGTTAGGTTCAACATGACGTCATTTCAAAAATACTGCACACTTTTCGACAGTTTATTTCATAAATATTGCACACTTCCTTGGAGTATCAATTCATAAAAATCTACAGACACTTAAAAAGGTCTCACTTCAATACTAACGTACAATTTTATTAAGAATTCGTCAAAACATGATGATGATTATAATGAGCGGTCATTTCATAAGTAATGCACACTTTATTCAAAACAGTCACGTTTTGGTTTTGCGTGCTTCAAATTTGTGGGTTTACAAAATTGGCAATCTTTTAAAATAATTTTTCTTCACGACATATTCATATTTATACTATTACTAGAAAAATACGATTAGGATACTAAGAACAAAATTTGAAAATTATTTTCGAAATGACGTCACAAAACACGAATGAATTTGGAATCTGATGACCTCGGAGATGTAAATCAAACTTACCGCGTCCGGATCTGTAGTCAGATACAAAGTCCATGTTTTCCAAGACGGCCAAACACCATTCACATTAAAAGTTCAAAAGGTCTCGAAACCTGACAAAAATATTAAACAGGATGTACCTGACACACAGGCCTCATCACATGACAGCCGAAATCAATTCAAGGCCGTAATTCAAAACCCGCGAAAATGAGTCACGCTTTGATTCACATACAAAACGGCGGCCATATTTTTAACGGTCAACCCGGATCAAAACATTTTAATTAATCATTAATTATTCAAAAATACAGTATAAGAATATACAATATTATTCAATAAAGCCAAAAATGATATGTTTTATACTTTTAGACACTTCAGACCTCATAATTCAGTTAAAACAAAAATTAAAACAAAAACAACCTCAAACAACATTTTTAATTTCATCCGTTTCGACTCAATCCAACGATTCCGTGATACGGGACTGCCAACCTTGAAAGGAAGGGAAATCATTCCCTACACACCGGAAATCGGTCGAACAACAATGACATCTCTAAACCGCAGCAAATTTCAATTTTTACTCCATCATTCGAACATTTCGTGAGTAATAAAAATTTTCGGGAGGGGGAGACGTAAAGAGACAGTCAACCAGAAAATAAAATAAAAAAACAGTTAAATGTGGTTTCGTTCGTTTGTTTGTTTGACAGACGCGAAAGAAAGAAAAAAAAAGAAAACAAAATCCCAAATCCTCACCTAGGGTAAATACTATAAACGTAAAAAAATTTTTATTTGTTTTAAAAGGAAGTAAGCAACCAAGATGGAGGATTTCGAAACGAGTCAGGAGCGAAGGACTTGAGTCTGGGAACTGAGTTCCAAAATTCCAAACGATAAAAAAATTATTATTTTTGATTTTCCATTCAGGGGGAGAATTCCCTTCGCTCACTGTCTCCTTTCCCTTCAGCCGACAGAAACAAGGCAGAGGATTGAAAAGTACGTCAAAAGACTCGTTGACAAATGCTTTTCTTTAAAAGGGAATAAAACAAAAATTCACGGAGCGTAAAATTAAAAGAAAAAAAAAACTTTCAACTCAGTCAAATCCTAAATAATTTTTACATTTTCCCCCGGATCATTTTGTTATTGTTGGCTTCCTCCGCCATTTTTGTTTACAAAGTGTTCCTTACGAATTTTCTATTATTATCATCATCTTTCTAAAAAAGAAATAAAGAAAGAAACGAGAAAGACTCGTTTTAACAATGGATGTAGATTTTAACAAAACGAAACGTACAAAAAGGGATGGAAGACGCCATATTTGTTTGAACGGCTTCTTTCTTGTTAAGGTGAAACGAAGTGGCGAAGAATTTATATCGAGAAACCTTTCGCTTATGATGGTGTTTCTAAAAAAGGTTTTGTCAACCGGAAGCGGAAAATGTTACCGTTTAAATAAAATTTCAAATTCAAAACCGCAGGAATGGATTGGTGCCGTTGTCATATTTATATGACTTTGCTCGTATTATTGGAAAACTTTTTCCACTCCCTTCCCTTCAGAGCTTTAGATTCTTTCATTTCATCCTTCCACCGCCTGCTTTGAACTAAATAATTGCAAACGGCTGAGCGATTTCCGAAAGAATTAAATCCGATGACAAAACGCTTCCGAAAGGGATTTCACCCGGGAACTCAATCAATATTCGATGACCGTTTCCCTTCAACAAGTGTTGGGCCAAATCTTTTGATGTTCTCTCGAACGTTATAGCATTCGAGAGGGGTTTGGGGGTGGTGGGAATCGAAAAGAGGATTCTAGAGACAATCCCTCTCTTTGTCGATAAATTGCAAGCCGCCGACTTCACCTAAACCGAGTGAAATCCCTTTGCAGTAGCCTGAGGGAAAGACATCCTCTCCTACCATCACCCACCTCCTCCGGGTCGTCTGCCTTTTCAAACAACCTTCCCTCGTCTATCCAGAGTTTCGTTTTAGATAAGACGACGCTTCAATCAAGAACCTGTTTCCCTCGTCGATTGCTTAAGGACGCCAAATCTCTTTGTCAAACGAGATAAACTTCGTTAATTTGCATTTTAACCGATATGAGACCCCTCCCACCACCTCCTCAACCCGGAAATCCTTTGAAATCATCCTCTTCTATTATTGAAATCCGTGTCTGATCCTTTTTTTCCCTCTGCGGATGTGGCTAATCCCGAAGAAAAGAAAACCGAAGCGAGTCGACAAATAATCGACAGATCCAAAGTTTTTCTTTTTCCACTTCCCTAACCGCCCTCCCTTCCTCCGAGAGAAAAAAATGATTCTTCCTCCCACCGACTGTAATAACACCACCAATAAAAAAAAAGAAGAAAGATAGAGAAAAGTTTTAGATAACTGACAGTTCGACTGACAGATAGAACAAACCCTTCTTATTCAATTGATCGAAATTTAAATTAATCTTTCACTACCAAGCATCGCCTCCTCCTTACCCGCCTCCCTCCTCTCGTAATTTCTTTTTCCTCTCTTTTATTGCCTCCATTGCCTCCCTTCCCTTTCATCAATTTCCTCACATTTTCTGAAAAATCCTTCTGCGGTCACGCTCCAAGAGTTCCTCAATCTATCGACTGGAAAAAAGGTTTTAGAGTGCTACCCCCAACACTCCAAGACGCCATCTTTTTCTGCTTCCACGTTCCCAACAAGACCACAAAGAGACGAAAGGGAGCCTCATTAACACCTCTGGAACTCTCCATATGTTCATAAAGTGACCTTGGGAAGAAAGACGTGAAAACAATCGACGGATAGACGTCATCGATGATCGGTCATGGCAACACTCTGTCTGGTTCTGGTTTTCATTCATATTCAATCACCGTCCGCCATGTTTTGAATTTCTCTCTTTCGGGGTAAGACCTATGGAAATCAGACAAGAATCTTAAAAACTAAAAAAAAAAGTTGTCGGCCTAAGGATGTGAACCCAATTTCACAAGAAATATTAGTCAATTACCAGGAGCATCGAGGGTTTGTTTTTATGGGGGGCCCCCAAAACATTCCGATCTCTCCTCCTTGTTTTGGACTATTAGAGCCCCTCTGGCAAACAGTTAGTGGAGTCTGTGAGATCCTCTGATAGAAATCAAAATAAAATGTCAAATAAAGTTTGGATTGTTATGTAAATGCCGGGGCCCGGTTTTTTGGTCACCTTTACGCTCGTCGATTTTAATTCGATATTACCTTGTAAGTACGGGGTCCAAAGGGCCTACTCCCTCCAGCCCCTCTCACCGGTTGTTTCTTTAACTGAATTACAATCATTTCCGCTTTTTGTCTTTTCCTTCCTTCGAATTTTTAATTAAACCCGGGAGCCTGTTTAGATTCAAACTCTTTCGTGGCGGCAGTGGGTCTTGACTTTTGAAAACAGGATGGTGACCGACCAAAGCCCTCTTTTGTTTTGTGTCCGAACCGCCCTGATCACAGTTGGATGGTCATTTTGTAAAGTTCGTGTGACTTTATTTTATTCATTAATCCTCTCTGTATTCCGCCAGGAAAGAATTATTTAGGTGTCAAGAGTTATGAGTCACAGCAGCAGTTTAGATGCTGACAACCATTAAACCCAAGATGCGAATTAAAGCTCGCTAAAAGTAACTCTTCGGATCTTGTTTTACGCGTTTTTATAGCACTCAGTAGAGAATCCAAAACTTCATACATTACTGGAATTTTTCATAAATACTGCACACTTAATTCTCTGTCTCGTCCTCTCATTTTAATCAAATCAGCAAAACAGCAACTTGTGCCTTCTTAACCTTCCCAACATACCCTACTGCTCTCCATCTTTCACCTAAAATCAGACCTGATACTGTACACAACACAAATTTAAAAATCCAATGAAAATTTGAATAAATTCAAAATTTATTTCAGGGTGTCATGACGTCACGAAACGATACCGCAAACGACACCACCCCCACAAGACTTCCTCAACATCCCCAAACGATAAATATAATCCTGCGGAACATAAAAATTTTTGACTCGAATAAATCTTTCCACGAAAACTTTTTTATTTATCAGACAGACAGACAGATGGATAGTTTAATAACTTTGTTAAGAACGCAACTAAAAATTTTACGAGTGTTAATTTTTTGTTCTTTTTTCAATTAGTGAAGCCATAAATTACGTTGATAGTTATCACGAGACAGGGGAGAGGAGAGGACGAAGGAATGCGTCTGCGGGACGGGGGAAAGGAAAGAGAAAAAGAAATCTCAGCACTGGAACGAGCAAAACAGCCATCTTCCTCCGGATTTTCCTGTCAGAACAAGCAATCACTCAACCATCAGCTACCGATAAGAACGCCGTCCTTCCTTCCGTTCGGAAACACCGACATCTCCAAAAAAAAATTCCGAGGCTACTGGACCGGAGAGATTTTGCTTAACATCCTCCAAAATCGAAGTCAAAAATTAGATTTGCGACAGTCAACGCAAAGGAGAAGCTTTAACGAATCATTTGCTGTAGCGGGACTTTTTCAAAATTTGATTTACAAATAACAAACACAAAGAAATTTTCCTTCATCCCCGTCCCAGCCCCAATCTCCCTCTCAAGCCTCGCAACAACCAAACTCAAAGACGGAAACGGAAATGAAATTGAAAAGCTAAACTCGACTCGACAAAGAAAAGCTTCGGGGGATTAAGCTCCACTCGAAGGCTTCCAGGTCAGCCAACACCGACATTTAAAAATTTTCGCTTCCAGGTTTCATGGTTGAACTCACATTTGAACACGCGTCCTTAAAGCTCCAAATGCGATTCGTCTCGGTTACCGAGTTGGTCAGTTAGTTAACACAACATTTACGATATGAGTCCATTTGACTCAATAAACACTTCATTCTGCTGTTTCTTGTTTAAGTCGTTGAACTTAGTATATTTAAATTTAAATTTGAGATTATTCACTTTATTAGAAGTATGCAGATAATCGACACACGAATATATAGTCTCGACCTAGGTCACGTGACTTCGCGAACCAGTGTTGTATTTTTTAGTGTACAATTTCCTTCCTCGAAAACTAAATTAGTAATAATAAAAATTGTGCATTATTTATGAAATGGATACCTCGAGGAAGTGTGCATTATTTATGGAATGGATACTCCAAGGAAGTGTGCATTATTTATGAAATGGATACTCCCAAAATGTGTGCAATATTTATGACATAAACTTTGTCTAAAGAAGTGCAGTACTTTTGACATAAACTCTACCTACAAGTGTGCAGTATTTTTGAAATGACGTCATGCTTAAAATAATACACAAGAAAATATTTTCTGAAGAGACAAGGATGGGTAAAACAGAGCAAAATCTTCTTCCAAATTAAAGCAAATCAGTGGGCCTAATTTGTTTCAAAAAGTTTAACCCCCAAAAATACACGACGTCCAAAATTGAGCATGACGTCATTTCAAAAATACTGCACACTTGTAGGTAGAATTTATGTCAAAAGTACTGCACATCTTTAGACAAAGATTATGTCATAAACATTTCTTGTGAGTATCCATTCCGTAAATAATGCACCCTTCCTTGAAGTAATCGTTTCATAAATAATGCACACTTCCTTGGAGTATTCATTTCATAAATATTGCACAATTTTAATTAATAATAATAATAATTTAGTTTCCGAAGAGGAAAATTGTCAAAATGTCAGAAAATTGCATTTGGAGTAATGAGAGAAGTGTTCAACCCACTACAAACTTGAATTATTACACTCAGATCTGTTTTTGTGCGGTAGATAGGAACCGCATAAAAGAAAACGCATAAAAAAAATTGCATACAACTTCACGAACGGCTATAAAACATAGTTTTCGGACACACAATAAACGCAAAAACGCATTAAAAAAATCGCACAAAAAAATCACACCACAAAGACCGCAAATCGCTCAACAAAAGATTCCCTAATCATTCAACCATTTCAAAAGGCGGTGGAAAACAAAACTCAGACATACAGTCCCCAATAAAAATGATTTTTGCTGCTTTGAGTAGTCAGTAAGTCAAGTCAAAAGAATTCCAACGATTTGAATAAACGCAAAATGGAAAACAAACTTGAGGTTGGCAAGACGAGAAAAATAAATTTTCTTAATTAATTAATTCCGCGTAACTACTAAACTAAATAAAATTAGGGAAAAAAATGTTAGAAAAGTGTGGAAACGCCATGTTGCGTGTTGCTCGATCTTTAACCTTAATTTTCCAACTTACAAAAAGATAAATAAAAAGAGAATGCAATTCGTATGTAAATATTAAAAAAGAAAAGGCAGCCATTTCCGTTTTTGAAAGACTGTGGGAAAAAATAATTATTATTAATGAGAAACAAGGTACAAAGAGAGAGAGACAGTAAAAAAATTGAAAAAATAATTCCTTGGAAACGAACCGAAAGAAAAAACTTTGGCATCTTCTCCTATTCAATCTTTCACACAGCCTTCTTAGAAACTCCGACTAAGAGAAATTATTTTTTCTCTAATTCAAGCTCGTTTGTAACGATCAACCGAAAAATATTTTTCAAATTTTGTTTTTTAATTATTTGTACTCGATGGTTTTGAGAGAAATGAGATTTTACCCATTTGACTTGGCATCATCCATCCTTTTCAAAACTCGAATAACTTTACTCGTGACTTTAAGACCTTTGCTACGAGAAACAACTTGTCAAAAAGCTGGAGAGAAAGCCTTGTGAATAATAACAACCTCACATACAGTGGAGTGAACGTTTCTCCCACGAAAGGGGTATCAGTGATTTGTAGCAAAACGAAAGCCAAATTGAGTTTTACTCTATGGCCCTCTAACTTTACTCTATGACGTTGAAAAGGTTGTCCGGGTATACTGCTACCTCAATCCAAGAACAGGGCATATTGCCAGTATAGAATTAACACTTTGCACGCGGGAAACGTATTTTTACGTTTTTTGTTTTGAAACAGTTGTTAGAAGCGGGTCACGTACAAATACGTATTTAGTAGATTTGTTGTAAATAGCGAGTACATTCAAAACTGTTTTTGTGCGATTTTTTTAATGCGTTTTCTTTGTGTTTATTGTGTTCCGAACACTATATTTTATTTGTGAGGTTTTGTGTAATTTTTTTATGCGTTTTCTTTTATGCGGTTTCTATCCACAGCACAAAAACAAGTTTGAGTGTATTCGTAGTCTCGCCTGTTTTCGTGATCTCGTAAAAACATCAACTTCTTTGTTCAAATAATCATAGAGTATATATTTAAGTATAAAATACAGTTTCGTTGATAAAACACGACAAAAGCTCGCTGCCGCGTAAGTTAGCGGGGAAGTATATCCGCATGCCAAGTGTTAAGGGAATTGAATCTACAGAACAGACCTGTCTTAGCTCTAGAAGCGGATAAAGGAAGTAGAGCGTTTGTAGTGGCCTTCTGGTACTGTTTGTAATATCCGAATTGACATGTTGACTTAGGCAAACATGGTCAGCACAAACTGACAATAAAGTTCTACCAGGGACCAATATCTCAAATTGACAGCTATGAGTACCAACACAGAGATGAGTGAGAAAAATAAAGAAAAATTAATAAGCTGTAGAGTTACGGTAAAAGTGATAAATCAGGCAAATATATACAATTCCCGGCTATTATTCATAATCCCCGCAAAACGTGACAATTTAAGAAATATTAATCACATTATACTGACTCTTTTATAAAATCTCCAACCTTAAATATGGAATTTAAGAAAAGTTTCCTCAGATTACGACTTGGGAATTTCATAAACTAGCCGGTAAATGTGATAAATACTCAGTTATTTGTCATACTAAGTTTAGTGATTACGAATAATTGCCGGAGACTGGGTATATATTCTCTCGATCCATCACTTTTACCGTAACATGTGGGGTGATACAGGAGAAAGAACTCCCAGTTGGACCGAGTACTAGTGGGGAGTGGAGAAGCTCTACTGGATTGCATAGACCAGAAAACCTTAAACAAACCACCACCCTCAACCCCCTCACGCCTCTAACCTATCATCATCACCTAAACAGGACTCACGAATTTCAATTACCTTCTGAATTTCAAATGAAGTGTCTGTTAAAGAAATCTCCGACGTGGTAGAAATTAGAGGCATGAACAGCCATCCTATTATCCAGCTACCCCCTCTCCTCTCCTGGAACTTCTTTCAACCTCATGTTTCATGAATGAAGTCACGTTGTTCAGTTTCTCATATTAAACTTCATTACACTTCTCATTTAAGCTTATTAATAACCAAACGAACAGACACATGCACACAACACAACACACAAACACAAAATATTTTTCACCTGTCACGAGAACAACACGTCAAAGAGATTATTCATTTACGTATTAATAATTTATTGTGATTCGTTTGTGTGTTGCCGATTTGTCGACGCCATTTTCATTTATTCTCGTTTCTGCCGGACCTTAACCCGACAATACAGTTTCTAGCAGACATTCAACCCTAACACAGATGGAATAAAAAAGAAACTCAAGTAAATTCACAACCCCATTCAAACTTCAACACAACACACAAATAATCAACCCCCACTCACCCCTAACCGGGGGGTGGGAAAAAAATTCTAACCATTCACATCTCCTACAAAAAAAAATGTTTCATAACAATTTAGAAGAAAAATTGTTGAGTTTTCCCGGGAAACTTCCAGTTGAGAGAAAGGGGATGAAGAAGAGCGTTGAAGGCGAGGAAACGGTTGAAGAGCAGAGAGGATGAGGAGGTAGGCAGACACAGAGGGTAGGCTAAATATCATCATTTAAAATTAACATTTACCCTCGTCACGAGCATCTGTACGTTTTGATGGATAGCCTAACTTCTTTTATGAACTTTTTTTTTATGTGTATACACAAAGAGTTTATTTTTTGGTGTTTTTTGCTGGTTACACGCGCCCACAAACAAAAAGACGAAGAAGAAATTGTTTGTTTACCTCTTCAAACTTTTCTTTCCATTTCCGTTACCTTCGTGCTGCTTCCCAACATGATTTACTACCAACACCCCAGCCGTAAAGTTCTGTCTGACTAATTAACAACAATGGTTGGAGTAATCGGTAACATGAATACTGTCCACCAAACCTGATAACATAACTCATGATGGTGGAAACCATTCTGAAAGAGATGAAAGTTTTGAAAGAGTTGGAGGCGTTTGAGGAGGACCGAAAGGATGGTTGATGGACGTCATCAACGACGATCGAAGGTTAACGGGGGGCAAGGCACGTGCTTCAATGAATCGAGATAACACGAGTGGGAGGAAGAGGATGCGTCAAAGAACCCAACCCAACCTAACGAAAGCGAGATCACGTGATAGTAAAAGCTTCATTTTGGAGGAGGAGGAGGGCACATGTCTTAAGAGAGATGAAATTAAATTTTCAAAAGGACGAACCACGGAAAAGTACGAGCGAGCTTATGAAACCGGGAGAACCGACAACAACCACAACAACAACTAGATTATCAGGGTTTATCTATGTTTTATCTGAATCAAAACACTTCTACATTCCTCGATTGTTAACTTCTCTTCGGCTTTTCTTCTTAGTGTCTCACGTCGGCGTCTTTACTCCTGTCCACATCCAGTCATCCTATTGTCAGATGACTTTCTCAATATACATCTCTTCTCACGTCTGCATACATCTCTGTTACTTCCCTTCACCATTTTAAATTTCATTTCTGCTCGAATGATTCGAGACCGGCCATAGATAAAATATTTTCGGAGCAACAGCCATGACGACAATAAACGTTCCAAAGCAATAATTCATTTCCGTCTCTTCTCCTCCCTCCGAACAGTTCGTGTCAGACGATCATGTCCCTCTACCCATCCTACGTGTTACTTGTTGCACAATGCTAACAACCATCCGACAGGTAGGGAATGAAACCAGGGGGCAAAATAAACACCAACATCCATCTGTCCCAAAGCTTCTCATTCTAAGATGACAACCTCTCTTCGTGTAATAAACATCCCGATAGCCATCTCTCGACCACCCACTTCAAACGACACCTTTCCCACGTGTACAAAACCACCGCTAAATCTCTTAAACCTATTCTCCTGTGACTACAAAACGACACATTTGACACGTACGACTGTTCAACGAGTGAGAGCTAAAACAAAAGGGAAAATAAAAACAAATAATTTTATTAAACGCAGTCGCGTAAATTAAGACAATGGTCCGTTTCAACACCGGTGAGGGCATACAGCAACGGAAAAACAAACAAAACAGAAAAACAGTTGACCTAAATGAATCAATAAATAACTCCTTTTAAACGCGAACAGCGATTATTATTAACGACGGTTATTTATTTATATTCTGAGCTTTAATATTGTCTCAGAGCTTATTTATTTATATTTATGCTATAGTAAATCATTTAAAAGTCATCGATTATGCTAATAAGTGTGAAATTACACTGGAGGATGTTACTTGGACTCATTCCTCCGATGAGGATTTTCCAATTTTCTTCCTCCTCCTCTTTCAATTAACTCTTTCGCGGATTGGCACGCTCATTATGAAAACTCATTTGCTCGCGTAAAACAAAAATCAAATTGGTGTTTAATAACCGCGGTTATTGATGAGGTTGTGCATTGCTTTTTAAATCCGCTTTGTACGGTTGGTGAAAGACGCGCCTTGTTTTAGACAGTTAGACAAACCAAGAAGTGCATGTTATCAGTAGCCGAAATAGAGTGATGGGGTAGTAGTGAGTTGGTAAGTGGAAAGACCAACTACAATTTTCCTGGAGTGCAAAATGTATCAACTACAAACGCAATATGGTTTATAGTTTATGGTTTTGATCCCGTTTTTCATTTTTGAGTGCAACAGGATACGGAAGAAGGATTCCAACTCACGATCATTACCTCTACAATCAGGCACTTTAATAACTACAAGCCTCCTGTCGATTTGAGTAGAGACTGAAAGAATAACTGCGCTCTATAGATGTCTAGCTAGAATTAAACCAAGCAGATTATCTAACTGGATATTAGAGAACTTCCTTCTTCTTCCAATGGCATTACAGCTCTGTGAGAGCCTGGGCAATTACATTCACTCCTTGACAACGTTTCTCCAGCGCCGGACACCCAACAGATTCAGGTCACCTCTGAGTCACCTCTTGTCGTCTGTCCTCAGGGTGCTAGTGACTGTAGTTGGTTTGGGTCTATCCTGGTCATATTAAGCACTTCCGGACACAAAAAACTACAGGAAACTAATTCACGTCAGTAGAAGAACTGAGACTAGGTTATTGCACTCAAGAATCTGGACAAGCCTGGCACCTAAACAGAAAGGAAACTAGAAAGATGAAGAAGGAAGAGTAAACCAAACTAAAGACAAAAGGACTAATAACAAATCCTAAACAGGCAAAATGAACACAAAACATAACGACCCAACACAACTCAACCTTCCAAAAAACATTCAAATCCAAAGAGTAGCAACCGATATTCCTTCAACAACCTTCAGTTTCCAAATCAATTTCAAAATTCCAATAAAAAGGCGCGAAATTCAAATCCATAAAGACATCACGCAAAAAAAATTTTTTTTCAAATCCTCTGCTCCAATATTCAGATGATTTAAACAACCTTCTACATCCTCTCCCCAGCAAACTAAAAACTTTTCAAACTTCCATTCGACAAATAAATAAATAATAAATAAAACAAAAGCTTTTACTCTCAATTTACATTCTGATTAGAATTTCTATTTTACATCCGACTAACTTCCGGTTCCTCCAACAGCCCCCGCCTCCCCCCCAAAAAAAAATCAAAAGTCAAGAACATTAATTATTCAACAAACAAAACATTCCTACAATTTATAAAATTTCAGTAAAAGTCTGAAGAAGCTTAAAAACTTTCGAGGCAAGGAAGGCCGAGGTGAAAGCTGAGCTGGATCCGGGAGTGAGGAAGACAGGAAGGAAGGAAGGAAGGAGAGGAGAGGAGAGGAGGGAACAAGAGGGAGGAACTGATATTGGAAAACTTATCAAACCGTTATTAAAATGTAACTTTTCCAACTTTCTCCCTTTTCCTTCTCGTAAGCAATCAAACCGTGGAATGAGAGACGGGTGAAGGAGTGCTGAAGGAGGCGGGAGGAGAGGGGGGTGGTATCACGGCTCCAGGATACACCCTCCTTTCGTTCCGATGAATTTCACTGGAGCCAATTTGAAAATATTCTAATCAAAGAAAATTTTTCTCTCCGTTCCTCCCTCACTTCCGTTCTTCCTTCCTGTTGTGATCGGGTGTAATAAACACACTTTTCGAGAGAAAAACATTCCGACTCATTGTTAAAGCTCTCCTCTCTTCTCTCTCTCATCTCCCATCTTACCCTCAAACACAGGTAAAAAGAGGATTTGGGAAAACACCTGAAAGACCCTCGCCTTTTTCGCAGATAAACGTTGCTAAGGAGCTTTTGAAATTTCCTTTTTAAAAAAGTCATCAATTATTCACGCGTGGAAGGAAGTTAACAAAAAGAAGAAGAAAAGAGGAGGGGTGGGAGAGGGAAAATTTCGAAAGCTTTTAGATTTCCACATAAGAAACAAAAAAGAAACTCAAAAACGTAAAAAAACCGGTGGAACTTCCGCTTTTCTCCCGGTCCATTAACCGACAATTGTATAGCGTATTCAATACTCTTCCGGTTTCCTTCTTTCATCTTCCTCCTCTCACGAAATACTCATTCAACCCTTTACTGTCTTTTTCGTTTTTTAGCCCTGTTCTTCCCAGATACTTGGAATAATTATATTTATATACTGTATATCAGGGGTGTCCAACTAAAAAGCTAACCAAATAAACAATGTTTAACTTTATCGTTAGATAAAGTCAAATAAATGATTTCGTTTCAAAACTCAAAAAGTCAATAAGCCGCTTTTTAAGCTTAATTCGTGTCCTAATGAGCTTTGAGATGTCAAAATGTTTGGCAAAACTTATTCAATAACGTCGAAAGCTCTAATAAATTTCAAATTTTCACAGTTCCAGCTTTATCACGTTGTAGCTCAACGAATGACGTCATAGAGCTGATAACCAATTCCTCCCTTGAATGGAGTAGCTCATCCAAAACCACCGCCTTCTTGGAAGCTCTCTGATATTTATATTGATCTTCACATCCATCCAAGAGGATTTTCTAAAACCTTTTCTATCTTAAAATGACCCAACAATACAAAGGATTCATCGTTTCGAAGTTTATACTCTCGAACTGTGATACCGAAAACGTTTCATGACGTCACAAGCTATAATCGATTTAAATTTCTATCACCACCAATAAACCACAGAACATGTAGTTAGCTAGCTCTGATTCTAGGACCCCAAATAGTAAACTATTTCTAGTTGATACCACAGTTAGACACAAAACAGTTCTTCTACCCTCAACAAAATGACCGAATACCAATTCATTCCTCTCATGAGCCTGAATCGAGCTTCCGATATTTTACAAAAACTGGTCCAACGACATCACAAACCACAACAGATTTTTCATAAACCCACCACCAATCACGCCCTGAACCATCAAATAGCTCTCATCCTCTAGATTCGTGACAGCCTCACACACAACAGAATAATGACGTCACATAACTCTAGTAACCAATGTCTCCGTTAATGAATAGATTCCTCCACAGCCTTCTTTAGTCTCAAAAAGGCCACCCAACCAAAAGCTCAACCTTTTGACATGAGCAACCATTTCATCAAGACTCCGAAATCCACAAAAGCGCCTAAAAATAAATCTAAGAAGATTAGTTTGCCTTCATAATCTTTTCTCAAAGGTTTGAAAAAATAAACAGGAAATAAATAAAAATGTTGAAGTTGGCACCCATGCTAAGCTTATCGACGACAATCAATTAATTACGACTTATAATTGAGATCCATGTTTTCCTTAATTCCCCAATTTTTTACTTTTCCCCTCGGAATGAAGCTACGAAGCGAAAGAGAAATTGTTTCGAGAAGGCTATGATTAAATTTCTAATCACCCATGTTTAGCTTACCAATGAAACAAGAGTCAAATTGTTTAAATGTAAATTACGAGACGTTTGTCACTTTTCTTTTCTGAGACTTTCCTCCATCTTTTTTGATCAGATTATGAAGAAAAAAAATTTTTTTTCTCTTCTTCTCCTCCTCTCAATAAATCCCGTTGATTGAAATAGAGATTAAAAGACGGAGAGGACATCTTTCCCTTTTCTTCCACCTCTTCTTAGTCCTCATTCATCTTCTCTCTAATCCTCCAAAAATATTGAAACTTGTTATTGTAATAAAAGCGAAATACATGAAGCGATTAATATAAAAATGGTGAAGACGCGACGAATTTATTACCATCTCTCTCTCTCTCTCTTTGTCTCATCTTTCTTACGAACAAAAAAAAGAAGATAAATTTGCTTTTTGATTTGTCTTCGTTGGAAGATTAAAATTTTTGGCGTTTTCTTACACAATTCCAAAGTCTGAGAAGCTTAGGTCTTCTAAATCTTCATTATGCTCCCCCCCCAAACCTCCTCCCGCTACCCCTTGCCCCTCAACGTGTTGTATAAATCAAGCTTAAATATTTTCGAAACGACATTTTTTTCCTTGAGATTTGGGCTACTCGGTCATGAGAATTTCCATTCATTGAAGACTAGAAATAGTTTACTGTTTGGGGTCCTAGAATTAGAGTTAGCCAACGACATGTTCTGTGGTTTATTGGTGGTGATAGAAATTTAAATCGATTATAGCTTGTGACGTCATGAAACGTTTTCGGTATCACAGTTCGAGAGTATAAACTTCCAAACGATGGATTAGCTTTAGAACAGAGCTTTCGTTATTGTCGGGGATAGCGGGTGTCCCCTTCCGGTTTCCTCTGTCCTTTGTATTGTTGAGTCATTTTAAGATAGAAAAGGTTTTAGAAAATCCTCTTGGATGGACCTGAAGGTCAATATAAATATCAAAGACTCTGCTTCCCCAAGAAGGCGGTGGTTTTGGATGAGCTATTCCATTCAAGGGAGAAATTGGTTATCAGCTCTATGACGTCATTCGTTGAGCTACAACGTGATAAAGCTGGAACTGTGGAAATTTGAAATCTGTTAGAGCTTTCGACGTTATTGAATAAGTTTTGCCAAACATTTTGACATCTCAAAGCTCATTAGGTACACGAATGTAAGCTTAAAAAGCGGCTTATTGACTTTTTGAGTTTTGAAACGAAATCGGATCCTTTGCCAAATGAACTTTTGAAAATTTTTCTCAGCCCAACACGAATCCTGAAAGCTCTTTAACACTTCGAAGAATGGGAACAACAGCAAAATTACAAAACTACAAAACCACAAATTAAAAAGAAAAAGAAACAGACCTACCATGGAAGACTACTTTCGAAAACATTAAAAACATAATAAAAGAGAAATTCTAAAAAAGTTTCCCCAGCGTCTAAAAGTGAAAGATTTTACGACGACGTCGTCGCTTCCCGGAAAAAAAAGCTTTCGAAAGAATAAAACGACGGCCTCGACAAGGGAAGAAGCGTAACCATTGATTGAAATCATTTTGTACGTGAAAATCTAAAAGCAAACTTCCTCGCTTCTCTGCTTCCCCAGCCTCTCTCTCTATTCCCAACCCCCGCCGCCGCCACCCTCACCCCTATCCCCAATTCGTTTCCGTTTCACCTCCGCCCCCGAAGGAACATTACAAAATACACGTGGGAATGTACAAACCGAAATTGAAGCTCCTTGAACCGAAAAAACCCGGAACACCCGTGTTTTCGGTTATTTACACCGCGATTCTGCTTCCACGTTATTTTCGCCATTTATATCAATGGAAACAAGGAGAAAAGCGGTATTCTAACGGGAACATTTCAAAAATTTTTTGAAATATCTTCTGCTTTTTAATCTCAATTCACAGTATAAACAAACCTATTTCCGGCGGAAACAAAGATAAAAATTTCAAATTTGGCAATTTGACAAGACAATAAGCTAGGCAAGTCAGGAGATACTAACTGAAGTTGGGGTAACGAGAGGAAATGTTAAAAGCAATTTCACAAACATACTTAGTGACACGTGACTAGAACCACGACAACAACACACATTCTAGAACGATGGTAGGAGAGATAAAGAGCAGCAGCAGATTAGACAGAATCGGCAGAACGATCCGGTGGAATAAAACTGAAAAACCAGGCGGAGCTCAAGACAGTTTGTTCCAAAATTAGAATAGAAACCTTAGAAACTTTGTTCCAGAAACCAATTCCAAAAATGGCTTCAAAAACTCTTCCCCTCACCCACCCACCCCCAAAAAAATCTTTTCAATAAAATTTTCCCGAATTTCCCGAACCCTTTCAAAACGTTCAACAAAAGTTTGATGGATGACAACACGAAGCGAAATTCCTTCTTCTGTCAAGCTCTCGGAACCGTGAAACGGAGCCAAAAGGCAAAACGACGTCGAAAATACCTCCGCCAAAGAAATAAAGCAAAATAAGAATTTCACGGTCGTACGACGATGATTCGGGTCAGTTACCATTTCACAAAGTCGAACTCTCGACCCTTTAACCTCCCCTCAACCTCTCCAGCCCCGGTCCTGCCTTCTCACCGCCTCCTCTAAAATAGTGTGTCTTCAAAACAAGCACGATCCACCTAACGAGCATGGGGCTGAAGCGGAAAACGTTCGTCGCCGAAACCTATGCACGAGTCTCTCATCCCACAACCCGATTCGCACGCACCTGAACCTAGACCTAACCTTAACAGACACCTCCTGCAATGAACTTACCCCGCCCCTGCCCCTAGGAAAAACAAGAATATGAAAACCAAAAGTTTAGAGCGTGTCCTCTTCCAATGGAGTTATGGACTCAGATTTGTGCATTACTTATGAAACGAACTCCACATTAAAGTGCAATATTTATGAAATGAATCCTTGTAAGTGTGCAATACTTTTGAAATGAATCCCCCATGTAAGTGTGCAATACTTTTGAAATGAATACCCATGTAAGTGTGCAATACTTGAAATTGAAATGAATGTGCCCCTTGTAAGTGTGCAATACTTTGAAATGAAATGTAAATACTTTGAAATGAAGTAAGTGTGCAATACTTTGAAATGAAATAAAGTGTGCAATACTTTGAAATGAATCCCCATGTAAGTGTGCTTTTGAAATGTTGTAAGTGTGCAATACTTTGAAATGATTTGTAAGTGTGCAATACTTTGAAATGAAAAGTAATACTTTGAAATGAATTGTAAGTGTGCAATATTTATGAAATAATACTGCGCCTTACTTATGAAAGGAAAAATACGCAGGCGCACAAAATTGAGACGCGTAAAACAAAACCAGACGACACAAACCAATCAAACTCTTAGTCCGTATTAATTATCGTGTTAATCAATTAATCAATTTAGTAACAAAGTAACATCTAAAAGCTTGCCGATTTGTACTAGAGTCACGTGATCAGTTTCATCGCAACTTGCACAAGACCAACTACCACTAACCCCAGCTGAAGAGTTTCCAGTCGTCGCAGAACACAAACGAAATCAAATCGTGAAATCTTACCTGAAAGAAACAAAATAAAAATTAAATTAAATCACTGCTACATTATTAATAAATAAATCCCACAACATCCAACTCGCATAACTAAAAATCAAATCAGTAATCCACAGAATCAAAAAAACTTTCCGACCGCTCATCTCAAAGACCAAATTCATTCTTTCCTGACACTATACATCCTTGCTACTCAAGCTTTGGCTACTTCCCGGGCCAAATTTCTATGGTGACCATCGCGACTGGGCCACACGACTTACCAAAAAGAAAAATTGGAAGTCCGGATTTCGACGCATACAGTCAACCCACAGGGGATCATCTGTATGTACATCTGTCAGTCTGTTTCTGTATATTGCCTAACAAAGATATGTTGAGGCAAACAATGTTGGCAGTTTCTGGGCACAGGCTCGAACATTTTCGTACTGGTCAGGCACTATAGTTCTGACTTAACAATGAAGTTTCCACTGGACCACTGGGTCACTCAGTAGAGCTCGGTGGGCTATACCAAGGCTATACATCCTCATCACTCAAAACCATAATTCGAATTTCCATCGATGATCGTTTTATGGGTCTATTAATCGACCCATCTCTAACCCCCCCAATAAATGAAGAAACCATCCGCACTAACTGAAGCAGAAACCAAAATAAAAATGTCCGAGGCACACGAGTCAAATAGCCTAATTGATTCGTTTTCTCCCCCAAAACAACTTTTGAATGACACAAAAGAAGAAAAAATCGTCCAAAGAAAGACGTAGAGACGTGAAAAGGAACGTGAGAAGGTAAAAGACCTCGAATAAAACGGTTTTTCAATGAAAAGAACAAAAAAAATGTCAAAATGGGTGTTGGGGGCCATGAATAGATCGGGGAAATGGCTGACAGGTTCAAATGAGTTGATTTACTGTTTTCTCTTTTTTTTCTTCCCTTTTCGATTGATTTATGAAAGAGACAACCCTCGAGGGCGCTTTCCGACTTTTTCTTCTTCTTCTCCTCCTACCTCCCCGTCCCTCCCCCACGTCAAACCTTACGGTCAATAAAGTCATCTGAACACGTCGTACCTGAATCACACAACACTCAACACGAATTAATTTCCAATCACCGTAGGAGAGGGTTAGCATCCGAATGGAGTGGTGAGTTTTATTAACCCCATTCCACCCCTATTTTGGAGCGTTGATTTTTTACAACCCTTATAATCCTTTCGTTTAATAATAATTAAATAATTTATGAGTGTTAGAAATGAATTCGGTAGATAATTATGAGGAGAATGATTTGTCAAACGATAAGCAGACAACTTGGAGCTCATTTTTGACTAAAACTTCAAGTTATGCGATTTGTGGTTAAAGTTTTTACACACTTTGATGGAGACTGTTAATTTATTTCATCGTGATTCTGATTTATCGCGTAAAACAAATTCAAGTAGAGTCACTAATACTTTAAAAAATCCACAAGAAAGTGTGCATTACTTATGAAATAGATAATAATCCGGATATTTAACTCAGATGGATCTAATAGAATTTGAGTTTTGCTTTGTTTTGTTTTTGCTGTATTTTGATCCTGTTGTTAGCTTCCTGTTTGTCTGCTGGTTTTGGTATTCTTGCTGATGTGTTCGTTTGGAGTTTTGTTGTTTGCCTTCTTCAGTCGAGAAGTTGCCGCTACTCAAATGCTTCTGGATGCTATCAAATTGGTTTCTTCTCTGTTCTCCTTTCTTCCGGTTTTGTTGTCATTTTCTCGTAAAAACTTGTGTTATTGTACTCGTGAACAGATACAAACCGCTAAGTAGTGTACGATTTCATACATTTCTGCTGGGATTTACTGGAACTTTTGTCGTACTAGTCAGCTCTACTTCAACGTGTGCTGTTTTCAAGTTGAGAGTTTGAAGGGTTTGAAACGTATGCAAAACTAACTCCTATTCATTTCATAATTAATGCACACTTAAAATTAGTTTGATAACAAAAAACGCTCACTTTTATGATAAACTCATTTCAAAAATAATGCACACTTACAAAAAGAATTAATTTAATAAATAACTTTAGAAAAGAGCTCAATTGTGGAAAGAAGGCATTTCATACATAACGGACACTCTCTCGCGTAAAAAAGAGATGAAAAGCGATTACAAAATGAACAGAAAAGAAATAGACAACAGAAGATTCTAGGTCAAAAACAAAGAAGAAAAGCTTTCAAAGATGCAAAATTGTTTTAAGAGATTTTCCAAACAACTAACCCAAAAGGAAACGTGTCCTCACAAATTAATCATCAGAGAGTAGATAAAAGCCCCCAAAAGATAAAATTCCAAAAGACATCACCATCAAGAATAGCAACAAACAAAAATGGCGGTAAATATTGGCGATAGAAAAATGCGCAAAAAAAAAACCCAAAGCAAAGCAACGTGGCGATTATCTTCAGAATCAATCGAGCAGGGTGAGCAAACAAAATGAAACGGCGCTTTTTCCCTTTTTAATTAAAAAACAAAAAAAAGCAATAAAAAGCAAACATCATTATAAAGGAGCATTATTACGTGCTCGTTTCTGGTTGTTTGATTTGTATTCGTGCGTTGAGCGGACAAACACGGACAAACACAGGCCGTTTATCGATGAATATTGATGGAGGACGCCAACTGGCAACTGGTCGTTGGTCACGGCTAAAGGAAACGAAATCAACTTCTCTTCACTGTGGTCAGTGCCTTCGAAAACCCGAGTCAACCATTCTTCCGTCGGGTTTATTTTTGCCCGCGGCTTCCACCCCCCTCACACCCCTCACCACCACCGCCACCGCCGCCACCAACCACCAGAACGTAACGAGAGTCTCGTTATTTCCGAATCCATTATCCGCGCCGCAGCCAGCCGTCACTCTGAAATCACGGTGGCGGTGGCAATTAAGCTCTTGGAGAGACGGTGGGTGAGACGTTGAGAAAGGAAACGGCTGTAGGAAAGGTTTTTAAAAATGAAAATCGATTGTTTAATTAGATTCCTTTCAAGATGACGACAAGAGACGGCGGCCATCATTGTCATGATTATCATGTTTTAGGACTCTGACTTGTCAGCAAATCGTTAACTTCCATCTCGAAATCGTGATTCACTTTTACAACAAGTACAAAAGCTCATCTTTCGACTTTCGGCACCATCTTGATGCTCTTCTGCAAAAGTGTCAAGTTGTCTTCACACCCACTCCTTCGGATGGGTTACACACTGTATCTCTACATACAGCCCCATGGACAGCCCTAGTTTGTACTCAGTGTGTAAAAAAATGAACATTCTGCTTTTAGTCGTCTTTTTTTCTGCGTCTAAAATTATAAGTACGGCACACCTTCACGCGAAACTCATTTCAAAAATAATGCACACTTTCTAGTAGAATTCATTTTATAAATATCACCTACTTCTGGCTACTTGACCCCCAAACTGCTCCCTCAGTTTAAAGTGTGATCTCTTTTTACGCGGTTATCATATCACACAATTCTTAAGCTTCGCGTAAACCAAGATCCGAGTTCACTTTTGAAACCGGATGTGAAATAACTAGAGTATCAAACAGTCATTTCTCCCCAAAAGCTTACGCAGATACCTAAGAGTGCCAAATGAGGAATCGAAATTCGTACAGACGACTGACAACCGTGAAGTCCTAACTCGAGCCTCTCCTCCTCCTCTTCCGATTTACCACCAAAACCCGAATAGAAAGAAAATAATTAAACTAAGCTAACATTAAACCAATTAATTATGTAAATAACAATTTAATAAGAACGTCAACAAAATTTCAAAAGCGTGACGTCCAAATCGTGCTCTTCCAACTCCTCCTCGTCTTCGTCTTTGTGGTCTTGTTAGCGAAACCGCAAAACAAAACCCCCGATTCGAAATTCTTCAGAAACCACACAAAACATTAAAAATTCTAACAAACGACACGAAAGGAGATGTAAAGATGACACTTTAACACACCAAACAGATAATATTAAAAAGGAAAAGACGAGAAGTTTAAGGGAGGAGATAAAAAGGAGGAAAAACTCAAAATTCCCAAAAGGATGACGTAGCCACGTCACAACTGCAGACTCCCCAAAGATGAAGAAAACTCTCGGGACCCAAATAAAGACGACACGAACAGTCATCTCCCGGAGGAATTTCCCAAATTCGATTTCTCCATTTCCTCCCGCCAAATTCAAAACATTTAAAAAAACAATTTCGAAACCCAAAACCGAAAATCCAGCTTAGGCCCATTAACCGAATTCTATTTTCGAATTTCTCCCTCATTGTTCTCAGCCCCCCAACAAATACACCTTAGGCCATGACACATGCTTCACGGGAATCGCTATCCAACAAAACCCACCGCCTTCTAACATAAAAGCCCGTTCTCGAGGGGGGCAGATGAATAAATCATCCTCGCACACACACTGTGTCTCTCCGTACCTGGTCCAGGGGTGTCTGGAATGGTGTCATACCTCTTCCTCTCTTGCGGGTGTTTTTCTGACGCATCTTTAAATCAAACAAAATGTAAAACACTCCAAGTCAGCCGCCATTTTGTTAAAGCTTAACTCTTTTTTTTTATGTTTTCGACTCGAATGAATTATATCCGTCCGGTTGGCCTGTCAGATGCTTGTTAACAAGACAAAAGTCGGCGTCGACTCCGATCCGAAACGGTTTTTACGTCAACTTCTTCGTCTCCTCTTCCTCTCAGAACGTGATACTCAATCCCTTTGTCTTATTTTTCATTCAAAAATAAATAAATAAATCCAACAATCAAGCGCCCGCCTTCGTAGTCGAATTCCTCAACGAAATAATTACCGCATATTTTTAAAAGAGACACTTTTAGAAGTGTTTTTAGAGAGAGAGAGGAAGACAGACAGACACACACCGCACACGAAAAAAAATTTCGAATTCATCGTCGGTCGTTCCAGCTCTGACAAATTTGTTAAATTTTTCTCTTTCACGCCAGAGATAACGGCTCGTAAAAATCAATCACCGCCTTAATATAAAAATTTTCTTTTCATTAGTTAAAAGACAGAATAAAAAAATTCCTTTGTGGTACAATAACGCGCCTACAAATCCCGCCTACAAACCCGTTAACGTTCATTATAACAGTTAAGTTCTTGACTTTTCCTTTTTTTGGCGGGGAAGACAATCATCGGGAAATTAACTTCCGGTCAGTCTTTCCCGATTCGAATTTCACAAAATGACGACGAAAGAGTTGATGCTTCCAAAGAACGATGAGTTCAAATTTCCGTTATCCGTGTCACTGACATCTATGAATGATTATGGTTATGGACGAGGACAAGTTTTCGATAAGTCACAGGGACAGGTCACTGCTACCATCTCACTTGAAGACCATCTTAAGAGTTTGGAAACCCTGAGGCTATGCTTCTGAGTCAGTAGTGCCAACAACGCTCGACCAAAATCAAAGAAAATGGTTACGAATATATCATAACAGATGGGTCACGTGAGCGTTAACTGCGTCACGTAACTACCAAGCGATAAGTGATAGAGTCTATGCGATTTAAGGGATCCAGTGAGTGATTTGTAAATAAGTCACGTGACTGGGAACTACACCGAGTGAGCAGTAAGCGATCGGTAACAATTCAGATGACTGAAATGTGAGTGAGATACCATCATCATCAAGTACAACACGAAGGTGGACAATCAAGAGGGGATGTGGTGACCCTGCAGGCTGCAGCGACAGATGTCATTCCATACTAATTTTTTAAGAGATACCAGTAGCAACCAATTCGTCAGTGATTGAAGTTTGTAACATGACAGAAGCCAACCGGAAGTAGAAGATTCGAACAGCCAACAGGCACAAAACAAAAGAACCGGACATCTAGACCCATTAAAGAGTATCAGAAGTTTGACGTATCCTCCAGACAATTCTACCAACAATCCAAAGACCCAAAAACCAAACAAACAAAATTAATTGAGAGCAGTTATTATTAATGAATCTTTCCAAAATCTGTTGACAAAGGGGCAAACATAATGAATCACACACTCACACTCAGTCCAAACACACCTCGAAAGAGGAAGTGAGAAATAGTTGGACGATTTCGAATTTAACCGACCGTTACGATTATGGTAAACGAGGAACACCCCCGAGCATCTTGGGCGGTTTCAGAACCCAACCATCCGACATTTTTCTCTCCTCTTCTTCTCCTTTGTTTTGCATCCTTCGTGAACGAGTATCTGGTCGTGGGTGTCACGAGACTCGCATTTTGCTTCTACCAAACAAAACCGTGACAGGGAAAATTCCTTCAACCGTTAGCCTCATTTCTTGATAACCTTCTTTCCCTTGTCTGACTGCCCGAAGAGAAAACAAAACTTTTCCAACATTTTAACGTCGACTTGTCTTTTGTGGATTTAGTCAAGACAATGACACGTCAAAAATCCATCTCGAAATGACAGAGTTGGAGTTGTACGACTCGGATTTTCTCACCGTGCCATCAATCAGGTTTTCCAATTCGGCGAACCGACTATCAATCACTCGGTGGTACACAAAAAAATGGACTGTTTGACTCAAGGAAGTTCTTATTGTGTAAACAAAAACTTTAAAAACGTGTCACGAGACACTCCGAGACAAAGCCACTGGGGTTCCATTGTCCTTTCAAAATCCTCAACAACTTGATTTCTAGCCTTGGTACCTCACCTCCCTACCTCCTTATCGTCTAGTAAATCTCATAACCAACAAATTCATTTCCAACCTCCTCACCTTCCACCGAATCCTCTTCCCCAAGAACTGCAAAAAACCGGAAAAAGTGAGAGCGAGCGAGAGGACGACGACGACATTTTGAAAATCGTGATTTGACTCAGATGAGGTTTTCGAGATAAACGAGCTTTGATCGATGTTCCCCCATTGAAACGTGACACTGATATCGTGGTTTAGTTGCTCTCCGATTATTTCCGATCGTCAAATGAAAAAGGAAAAATCACCGCCATCTCGAAACAGGATGTGTATTTCCAGCAGAACTTTTCTTTAATAAACCCTCGTCGAAAACTCCAAAAACCGGTTTTCTAGTCGAAAGGTCATAGAGGTCACAACTCAAACGTGAAGGATTATGGCTTCGATTAATGTTGGCGACGACAACTTCCCAATAAGTCACTAAAACGAGGACAGGTCACCGTTCTTCCTGGTTCACCTTTCTAGAGCATCGAGTCCTTCTCATAAAAACACCTGGAAACCCAAAAGTTGATTATTCCAAACCTTTGACACAACCACTAACAAACGAAGAACCTTTTTACCAAAAATAATCAAAACCGGAAGTAGAAGACTCAACCATCCAAAACAAAATTTTCAAAAATGTTTTATAGACTCATTACCGAGCAACGGGACTTCAGGTACTTCCAAGACACCCTCAACACCACACCAACAACTCACAGACTCAACAAACGAACAAACAATTAAAATAAAATAAAAAATCAATTAAAAACCCGAGACGTTCGGTCAGTCAATCGTCCCTTGAACCCACACAACCCCGCCTCCCCCTACTCCTCATCTCATTCCATCCCCTCAAGGAAATAAAACGAAATGATTTGTTTGTCTGGTGCCCTCTAAATCCTGGCCTGGAAATAAAAACGCAATACATCTTAATTACAACAAACAAATCATCATCATTATTATTTAGTCTTCGCCTGCCCCGCCTTACCCTCCTCTCCTTCCTCTCTCTCTCGCTACTGATAAGTACATCAAGTAACGGTCATTCCTCACTTAATGGACCGTTTCAAAGTTAAATTGATTATTTTGTAATGGGGCGAAAGAATTATTGAAATGTAATTACACAAGAAGGCCGTCAACGCGGTCTGGCCTCTCCTCCTCCTCCTCCTCTCCTCATTCGCGGTGTCTGGCTTCCATATCATCAATAACCAAAAAGGAGATAAATCAATCGTCACCGAACCTAACGAATTGAAAGAAAAACGACACGAAGGAGGAGGAGGAGGCGGTGGTGGTGGTGGTGGAAGCATTAACAGACGAGTCGGAATTAAATTTGAGAAAAATAATTCAACGCATAAAAAAAATCCCGAGCTCGAGTGGGGATCAAGCCACCATATGTCCTAATCCCGTTCCCATGGATCTCTCTCCCATTACCTACCACCCTTCCTTTCAAAATTGACAAACTACCCCCGGTTCCAAAAACAACACCACCACCACCACCAACCCCCGCACTTTAAGTCCATTAATATTTTCTCAATGTTTACACAAGAAAAGGTTTTTTTTTGTGCGCGTGTTTTGAACCTTTTTCTGCGTGCGTGTGGCCTCATATATGTCCTCAGGAGGTGGTGTTAAGAATTAAGTTTTTGTCTGCTTCTTTTCCACCACCACCACCACCTCCGCCGCATCCTCTTCCTTTTTATTTCTTTTTAAGAATCCATGGCTTCCAAAATAAAGAAATTTTTTTTGACAATGTCAACTCGAAACCTTTTTTTTATTATTATTATTAAATCCGTATCCAGCTAAACAAACAAACCCACCAAAATGGGATTTTCATTTGAATCGAATTCTTTTGTTGTTCTTTGTTGAACTGGGGAGTCTTTGTTTGCTGGAACTCATTCTGGGCTCTTTTGAATCACTATAACAAACAAATCGTTCACAATTCGAACAGTATGTGTCCTCTGTTAGCTCTTAAAAACCAAAACCAGTAGCGTTTGAGGTGTTGGACGATTCTTTCAAGTCGATTCTCGTCAAAAACACACAGCGTCAACATTTTCCAAGAAGTTGAGGAAGATTCTAGAGGAAATGAGTTTGGAGTCCCCGGGGAGAGAGGGTGTGAATAAGGTTCCGTTCAGGCGTTTAATTATGTGACGTCATCCAACTCCACGGGATTTTTCTTTTCTTGTGTGTCAAGTGAGATAAGTGCTCTTGAGAAGGTGACGCCCTTTTTGCTTTTTCGATCTTTGCGCTGACTGTAAAACTGTTCAAAGTTTCCTCTTCCCCTTCGTTCCATCTATTAGACTCTAACAAGAAAGAAACTTACGGCCTGAGAGATGTCTGGTGTGTTTTCTTGGAAACCTTTTCTTCAGTTTCTTCTCCCTCATTCAGTTGTATAAGATTATCTAAATCAAATACCAACCAACAGCTCAAGGTAATCCGAAAAGAAAACGCCAAACTGTGATTGGGTAGACGAAACATGGACCTAATGACACCAACACAACACTACCTCCACCTCCTCCTCCTCTCTCCTCTTCGTTCTAGAAAGGAAACCGATTTCGTAGTACAAATTGCAAAAACAAATACTTAACCTTGGGAGTCTACCTCCTCCCTCTCCACCCCGCTACTCCAAATTTTAAATGATTAATCGAGATACTCTAATATCCATCTGTACGATTAATCACTGGAAGCCGAGAGGAGGAGGAGGAGAGAGGTATGGAGGCAAGAGAAAGGAGACTTTGATTGACGCGATGGAAAATGGTGAATTACAGAAATGGAGTCAATTGTTTTTGTCAGAGAAGGCAGTTAACATAACTCGAAGAGGAGGTGGAGGAAGGAGAGAAGTTGTTATTGCCATTGTCATGTCAAAACCCGTCATAAGCTCGTCATGAAAAGAATTACACAAACATTAGTCTTCAATTAGAAATTTTTTTTCTCTCGATTTCACTTTTTTCTTTCGTCTGATAAACATCCCAGCCTCCCTTCTCACCTCCCACGACAGGAAAGAAAGTGATTTCAAAAAAATTTGTTTTTCGCTTTTTTACCTTTTTGATTTTTCGAGACGGGAAATATCTTTTCGTTTCCCTCTCGCTGTTTACAAAAGAAAAATGGCGGCGGATTTAAAAGTAAACTAATATATCAACGTTTCCACCAGGTTCGGGTTTAAAGAGAATTTTCCCTCCCCCAAATGCCTTAGTCAAAATCAAAATGACGGAAACTCCTGATTGATTTCACTTCCGAGAAGAAAAAAATTTTTTTTTTCACCCCCAAGTGAAATGTGAAAGATGACTTTCCTTTCCTTTCCTTCTGCTTCTTCCTTTGAATTGTTATTTACTTTCCACCTCCCATCTTTCCACCTTTCTTCCTCTTCATCTTCCTTTTGATATTCTATTACCACGGTTCTCTAGTCAAAGATTCTCTCCTCTGTCTCGATTAAATGAGAACTAAGCTAACTCAATCACTTTCCTGGTTCTTTGGTGTCTCTTTCATGCCCTTTCCGTGTTGTATTTCAGCAGTTTTTCCAATTGAGGAACCAGACTCAAGAAAATTCGAGTACATCGATGGCGTATTGAGTCTTGGTACTCACACTTCGGCCCACCAAGCTTTACTGTGTGGCTCAGTGGAAATTGAGTGAAAATTTGTGAAAGGTCGGTTGCTCATTGTTAAGTCTGAGCTCTGGAACATGGTGTCTGATCAGTACGAGCGAGCCTGTGCTCAGGAACTGATCAAAATATCTTTATGAGGCAATATACAGAAAATACGTACAGAAACAGACTGACAGATGTGCATACAGATGAGGACTTGTCTTTAGTTTTTGGTAAGTCGTGTGGCCTAGTCGCAATGATCACAATGGAAATTTGGTCCGGGGAGGGAAAAAGCTGGAGTATCAAGGATTTAACCGATCAACGACTGATTGGATTCGTTTCATAAATAATGCACAGATACGCTATTCTATTTCGCTAAAAAGAGAGAGACTCAAACAGGCTTTAGAAGCAATACTAACGACCTACCTTCACCTTTCACCAAAATTAACTCCAAAACACTCAAACTGTCAAAATCGACCCAAATAGATTGTATCACTCTCACAAATTTCTTATTTTCGGCCACTATTCCTGCCAAATTTTAAACCTTTCACTCAAAACTATATTTCCAAAAGCAATAAAATCGGCATCCTCAAAAGCAGCCATCATCACAATGACCTTTCTCCAAAACATATCCGACATCACAACATTTCAGATCCAAAACCAAATCACCTTCCTACCTCCACAGCCTCTTCTAACTTGTGAAGACTTTTTCCAATTACAGCAGACATCTTACAAACCCAACTAAACACACAACCCCAATCCAAACTTCCCAGACACTACACAAAATAAACTAAAAACCAAAACTTCTAGTCATCGATTAGTGTTTAGCTTATGGGGGTCAAAATGACCGGTACTTAGTACAACTTTCCGGCTATCCAGAGTTTAAAAACGGAAACAACAACAACAACAGCAATAACAGTGATAATAAAAGACGATGAACCCAAAAGAGGGGTAGTAAAGCCGGGACGAGATCCAATGAAAGTTTTTAAAAGTTTTACGAAACTTCCCAAAATCCTAAAAAATTTTCCAAATTAATAATAAACTCTCGGTTTATTGCTTATCTTGGGAATTATTGCCGCCATTACAGCCGTAATAAATTTAAAAGAGAAGAAGAGAAGGAAGAAGAAAAAAAAATTTTAACGAAGAAGAGAAAACAATAACAAAACCGAAATTTTGAAAGAATAATTTATTTCCAAGTTTAAGTCGTAATCCAAAGTTTTTTCCCTCTCTTTACAAGCGGAAATCAGTGACGGCTTAAGCTTTCTGACGAACCTGAATGTTTACAATTAAATATATCGTAATTTATACGCGATAAACAAAACAGTTAAACGGTAATAAAATAAATAAATAAACTCAGACCATAACCGATGCCCGTGACTAACATCCGCCATTTTGGGTCCCGACCAAATTTCAAATTTTGTTTGTGGCTTTTCACACCGGGCGGTCGCGTTTTTGGACAATTTGGGCCTAACTCATTACAAAATTCTTCTCACAATCATTCCTGATGGTGTCATAGGCGTCTACTAAATGAGAACAGTCTGTGGGAGTAAGAGAAAGCTCTTAAAGCTCATACCGGAAACGCGGATGAGAGTCAAACTGGGCGAAGTTGAAATGATCCAGAACAGAAATGAATGGAACGTCTCAGAGCCACAAGACTGATAAGAATCTCTGAGAAAGAGATTTTCATACAAGAATTTCTTATCCTTCCTCCGAGTCCGCCTTCGAGGCTAGCTCTCCAAATTCAAAACACTCAGACGTACCAACAAAAAACAGTTAATGAAGAAGAGGTCCGTTGATGCCGCCACTGATGCCCTAACTGAAATACGCAACAATTATCATTTCCATATATGGCGTCATTAATAAGATTTCTTTAAGAGATCTAATTCAATTTCGAGCTATAATTAACAGAAAGAGAGGGACAGGGAGGAGGAGGAGGAAACCTCCGGGAGAAAAGGGCCACAGAATATGGTCACAAAACACTCGCTCTTCCAGTCCATTGAAATCCAGCCGAGAAATCATTGTTCTTATTTATGGATTTAATTTCCGAAATTTACATTTAAATCGCTGCTCTTAGAGAGTAGTTTTATGTCTTTAAGAGAGGTCACGTGTCCAAGCTTCCAAAACGGACGCCACACTGCGTGAAACAAATCGCGGTTGGAGATTTTAAGTATTCAAACATCGCCGGGAAGCAAAAGACCTCGTTTTCATTTATTTTATTTTTAACGAGAACCTCATGATAACGTGACTCAAAATACTATTTTCGAGCCTGGATTGTGAAAACAAAAATTCAGGTACCGGAACTCGAGCAAATTATTTTATGCCCAGCCACGAACCAAAGGTGATCAAAACCTGGAATGAACTTGAACGTATGTGGGAACACAAATCCAGAAAACCTGACACCATCCAACCTTCAAGCACACAATCCTCAACCAAATTAACATTCACTCTATAGTCTGGAAGTGTTTAAAATACTAACTACCCCCTACTACTAATACTAATATTAAGAATCTTATAAAACGAGAAAAGATATACTTTTAATGTTATTGCTATGAACTAAACAATTTTTACATGTCCAAACACAAACTTTTCGAAAACCATCAATAATTGTTGTTAGGATAATCATGAATACTAATATTATTATATTTTTACTGCGTTGTAATTATTATATATTATAATGAAAAGCCAGGCCTTACAACGTATAATATAACAAATTCAGCATGCAAAAGTTTTTGTAAGATGATACCTTTGTTTATGTTATTACAGTATACTGAAAAGTCTTCTTACAAGTAAAAACGAAAGGTTAGTTAATTAAACTAATCAAAGAGCCTGGAGTAGTTTTTAGACAAACCAATCAGTGTGCAATACTTATGAAATGAGTACTTAATCACTGTGCATAATATGTAAAATGAATTCTTGATAAAAGTGTGCATTACTTTTGAAATAAATCTTCACTAAAAGCGAGCACTGTTTATAAAATGAGGGCTTAGAGCTTTTAAAATGAAGACTGTGCATTATTTATGAAACAATTACTTCCGATTACCACCTAACTGAAGGACAAGATACCAAACCCTCACAATTATTCTAAACCCAACCCTTACAACAGCATGCCAGGTGTACCAACCCGTTGCAATTAACTACACAACCAGAATTCTCTTCTCTACCTCCCCACCTCACCGAACTAGACATAGAAAAAGACTTCGAAAATCACAAAATGGCGGAAGACCCCCCAAACCGAGGGAATTTGTCCTCGGTCGTCATCCTCGTCGTCAGGATTCCGACATCAATTAAAGGATTTTATAATTGCTTTAACTGAGACAGGAAACCACGTGACAGACAGCAAAACTAAAAACTTTCTGTCAATAATAATGATGATGATGATGAAGATGATAATTATTCAAGTCTGGGAAGACAATTGGTGTCCCGGAGGGAAAAGACACAAATAGACTTCCGTGGTGGGTTTGTAAAAGAAAAAAAAATTCTCCAATAAATAAATAAATAAACAATTTCGTTAATAAACAATTAAATAAAAAATAAGAAGAAGAAGAATCTCGTTTAATGGAATCGTTACCAATATTTGGCACCAACTCTAATTGGTCCAAACTTTGAACTCGAAGATTAAAAAAAATTTTTCGGGTCAAAACCAACAACAATTAAAATGCATTCGGTTAAGTTAATAAAAATCTGTTGGGAGATATTAGAACCGGGATTTTCGGTCGTCACGTACACGTCACATTGACTCTAACTCACAAACTCCAAAATCGCGTAAAAAAAATCACTCGAGATAATTCTAACGCGAGATTCATTACACCGATTTCCAAAACCGATTTATACTCCGTGCTCGAGGTCTTTCGCAACCGACGAACTTCTTATCCATTTCCGTGCACGCGTATCCAGTTTCTATCGAATTTTTGGAGACGTCTGCGAAGGCAAATTGAATGACAAGGAAGAGATAAAATTAAACGAGGACTTAAAATACCGTGACACTCAAATAATAACACATTAATACGAGAAAGAAAAGTCATTAAAAAAATTTACAAGAGAGAAAAGAAATCTCGGGGCTGCCATTTCGTGTAAAAATCGTAATTTGGAAGAGTCCCGGGGGAGAAGAAGTAATGAAAACGAAATATTTTTATATATTTTTGGAATCCGACTATTTCACTCCCTCCATCGTGTTGGAATCACTACGCCACTGAAAGACAGTTTTAACGATTTCAATCCCGACTTGTCAATAAGCAGAAAGTAAATACGGTCCGGGTCTCCTTTTACGCGAGAAAGTTATTTTATAAAGTGTGCGTTATTTATGAAATAACTTCTGTCCACAACTGTGAGTTGCTTATACTTGAATTCTGTTCTAAAATTAATTTTGAAATTAATTCTTCTATTAAGTGTGCAATATTTTTGAAATGAGGTTATCGTGAAAGCGAATCAAACTAATTTTCATAAAGTGTGCATTATTTATGAAATGAACAGGAGTTTGTAGAAATTAGTGTGCAATAACTACTTACTACACTTACAATACTTAGTACTTCATACAATACTTCGTGTAAGTGTGCAGTATTTTTGAAATGAGTTTAACATGAAAGTGAATCAAACTAAGTTTCAAACAAGTGTGCATTATTTATGAAATGAATAGGAGTTCGTTTGAATGCGTTTTTAACTTGACCCTAAAACAGGACAAAGAACAAAAGTTCCAGTAAACTCCAGCAGACACGCCATCATACGCTTCAGTATAAGTTTGAATCGGTTCACGAGTACAACAACACAAATTTTAATGAAAAAATGACAACAAAACCAGAAGGAAACCAATCCGATCACATCTAGAAACATTTGAGCGGCAAAAACCTCTCGACTGAAGAACGAGGCGAAAGTGAACGACAATACCACAATCAAACACTTCACCAAGAACACCAAGACCAACAAACAAACAGACAACTGACAATAGACTCAAAATGACCAAAAAAAACACACAGGACTACAATCGGAATTGATTTGACAAAGTAGGGAAACTGAAAATGTTAGGGAAACTCCCAGGGAAACAATTCTGAGGAGCAATTACAATAAATCCGCGTCGGGTTAGTCACCCCCACTCCCTACCTCTTTCAGGAAACCAGGCAAAAGCAACAGGTAGGCAGTTTATATTCATTTCCCTGCATTCTAGCACGAGGAAAACTAAGGGAAACCGGGGATGTATGCCTTGGGGGCAGGGTGGGCGAGGGGCGGGGTGTTAATGAAAACCTTCACCTCAAACGACGACGAGAGAATCACCGCCGCACTTATGAATTCCAAACGCGAACGCGAACTTTCCCCCGGAGGCCCATAAACAACCCTGTCATCAAAGACACTTCAACGGCCAATTTCCAAAAACTGGGAATCCTGCCAGGTCAGGTTCAATTCGCACTCACTCTCCACCGCCATCATGACGAGAGAAAGAAAAACCGAAGGAATAAGATTTATCGGCGACGGGAAACTTTCAACTTAAAGCGGAAACGCGATTATCCGACTTCAAAAACTTTCTTTTCCCTCTGTCAGGACGACGAAGACACCACCTCCGTTTCGGTTGAGAACTCGAATAAATCCTTCACGGGGGTCTGGAATTAAAGCCGAGACACAATTTTGTTCCCGTCAACCCCGCTCCCCCCCTCCTCCTCACCTTCCATTTTTCTTTCTTCGAACATCTTCGAAAACTTCTTTCTTCCTTTCTCTCTCATTTCTTTAATGACACGTTTAACATCCTAACTAACAACACATGGTCACGTGATTAATCACTATACGTCAGATTGGTCATTGTAGTCGAGAGAATTGCGATTAAGAAAAATGTTTTCAACACACGTCACACTCTTCTCTTCACTTTTTAATTGACTTTTAGATTTAAGAAGAATTTTTCTGAGTATCTTGTTCCGGTGAAGGACCTTCAACCGAAGTAGAAAACCTGATTTTTGAAGCCCAACTCAAAAAAACCGATGAATTTCCCCCCCCAAAACTACAGCATCATATTTATATTAATATTTAGCAGGTGTTTAATCAATTTAATTACAAGAAGGTAATTAATGCGATGACATCGATACACTCAGGATGTGTGTTTGTGGGTATGTGGCTCAATGTGGCCTTCCTCGATACTAGCAAACATTTGAAGGCAAACTCCTTCAACAATGATAAATTGTCTGTTGTGTCAGTCAATTTGTCTATCTGTCTGGATTATCTCTGATCAGTTTTTAATAATCCTCTCTGGACTCTTTTTGTTTTCTTTTTCATAAATAATGCACACGGATCTTTCTACTTAAATCAAATCTTTGTGGATGCTTAGTGAACAGACATCGCAATAACTTTGATGGACATTTCGTAGTTTATTGATCAATAATTATCCCAAAAAATTAATTTAAGTTTTGTAAATTGTAAGAAGACGATTTGTTTCATTTCGATTAAATGAGAGAATCAATCATTAAAAATTTTCGTATTTTATACAATTTGTAGATAAATTAGAATTGACTCCAATAACAAAATAATTTTTGATGGGAGACACTCCAAACGTCGATTATGTTGGTGTTCTAATATCGGTCAATATGGGTGCTAACTTTGGTTCACATCGATTTTTATATTCTGGTGTTATACTCTTACATATAAACAAACATATACAGTGGAACCTCTCATAACGAGTTTAATTCTTTCCGGAGTTTTACTCGTAATGCGGAACAATTTTTTCTATATAAAATAATGAAAATTAGAATTATGCGTTCCAGGCCGAAGGAAGCACTACAAAAAATTATTTTTAGTATTTAGCAAAAGAAAAGGAGTAATTGAGAAGCTTAGAATATGGAAACGAAAGAATTTTGGGTGGTAGTGAAGAAAATAAGACAGGTAGACAAAGATTTAACTTAGAATCTGCCCCAAATTCGGAGTTCGGAGTTTTTCTCCACCTGTCGGGGGATTTCCCATGTATATGTGGCCCAAAATTGCTCGTTATGCGAAGCATTACACGTTATGAAAGACTTTTTTGCAATTTATGTTGCTCGTTATGCGAATTTCTCGCTATAGGCACTCGTTATGAGAGGTTCCACTGTACTGTTAAATGTCATCAAGTCGCTATATAGACTCTATCCATAGGTGACTTACTACCCCTGATTTTTGTGTATAGAAGTTGTTATAGTTTTGGTGTAGGAGTTGAAGTGAGTTTCAATTAGTGGAACAGTGTTTGAAGGTATGCGAGAACCCGACGAACCATGCGTTCTGGGAGCGTGCCTAAACCATCAGAGGATCGACCTGAAGCCCCTCGCGAATGAGCCATGTTGCGACACCTATCCAGGCTCGACACACCGAGGACACCCGAGTGGTGTACCGATACTTAGTTACTTTATACGAAGTGCTTACATACAAAATTAAACAAATATCTATCCACCAGGAGTGCCAACTTAATTTTCATCATAAACAGCAAGTCACCACCCCCATCTCTGACTGTACTTCCCAATTTCCAACTCACATCACCCACAAACCGGACCAACCCCACACAAAACACCCTGAAAGTCGTTTTAAAGCTTTTAAATGAAAAACAAATCCGACGATTACATAACTCGGAAAATCGGGGGAAAACCCATGAAACTTCAATCACGATTCACAACCAACCTCTTCCCATCTTTCATTCACCTTCTCCTCCACCTCTCCCGCACAAAAATTCCAAACCAGCCATTTTAATTAACGATTTCCGATTTTCATTGATCCAAATAACAAAGAGAGAGAGAGAGAATATTGGAAAAACTTTTACACGCAACCATTAAAAACCAAAAAAGCGAGTTTTTACAAAAAAAAAGGGAGAGGAAAACTTGTCAGTCATTCTATAAATACAAAATGGCGGTTCACGAGCTCCGGGACACATTCACCCTTCCGTCCCGTAGGAATACAAGTCCACGAGAGATAGATGAGAGAGAGAGACAATATAGACAAGATCATGGACGTATTATTCACGTCTCATCTTTCAAAAAGGATTTCTCATCACCCTCCGGCGAGGAGTTTCTTTAATCGAAACCACATGGAAGTCTCCGCGTAGAAAACAAAATTTCGAAAACCACATTTTTCCTTCCTTCATTTCTCCGTCCAATTGTTCGTGTAAGCAATAAGTCCGATGCAACTGACACATATCAAAATTCGAGGGGGGGAAACAAACAAACAAAAAAATCGAAAACCTCAGCAAATAAAAGAAAAATCGAAGACGGAACAAACTCCAACTACATCATCATCAATCACCTTAAATAGGACAAAAAAAGTCGCGAAAGCTTTGCATGTGCGCCGATGGTCATGGAAGGAAGCAACAACCGACAAACAAACAAACAGACAAACAAACTTACCTTCTTTTGTGAGTCCACGAATGAAAAGAATACACAAAATCCACCAAACGGCGTCCATCTTTCTTCTTCTTCGTCTTCTAATCCACGTTCACGATGTAAGTGATATCCATTTCCGGTTTTAAATATGAAAACGGTAGAGTCCTTCACTCAACTTCCCATTTCTAAACAAAAACAAACACAACCATAAATTAGCATATAATTAAAAAACAAAAATCTTTTTAATTGTTCTCTAGTTCTAAGCTACTAGACTTTGGAGGGAGGGGAAGGGAAGAGACTTATGGTTGTAGTCTGATGATACGCTTGTCTAGATAACGTTCTGGTTGGTTGTCTCTCCTGAGACGGTATTGTTGTTGTTATGTTTCTACTTTTTCACTCGGAAGTCATAATTCGTAATCCAGAGTGCGAACAATGTTTTGTTAATAACATTCCACCTTCTCCCCCGCCACCCCACACCCCCCTTTGACTTCCCTTAACAAACCTAATTACTAATTAACTAGCTTTGTGGTTTTGAGAGATTCTCGAGTTCGCGGCAGTCATCTGCTCTCTGCTGTATCATCTCCCTGTTGCGGTCCTTTCATTTGTCATTCAAGTCACGTGACTCGTGTCTCGTTAGCCTTCTCGCAACCAAATTGTTAAAAGTTTCCAGCTTTTGTCGTGTGTCACACACTAACCAGGGAATTTTCTTCCAAAGGTTGAAAGAATTTCACAGTTCGACGAGTCAAACTGGCTCACTTTTGTAAGACTGACTTTGTATAACGCCTGGATCACGTGATTTTGGAAGTTTTGATGACATCTTCACTGTTACAATGAAGAGCTTTCATTTGGTTCACAACGTCCTGGTGAACCGAATCCATCAAACAGTGTGCATTATTTATGAAACGGAGACACGCTCCGACTGTGCATTATTTATGAAAAAAAACACCTCGTTATGACGTCATTATATATATAATTTGGTTTATATTATCAAATTAATTTACCAAAAAATTAATTTTTGTTCTATGAGCCATTCTCACAAATATACTACGTCAACCGAAAAGGAGTAACGCATAAATGACGCGGTAAAAGTGATAAATCGGCTCAATAAATGTTCATAATACTCGACGACAATCCACAACCACAAAATAAAAGTTTGGTTGATGTGATAAATTACTGAATATTTCTCACATTTACCGGCTAGTTTACAAAATACCCGACTCATAGTGGGAAGAAATTGATACAAATTTGCTAATATGCTTTGCTTCTGTAACTTTGCTGACTAAATTCAAACAATCTAAGCAGTTGTGTGTTGCCAGTGAATTTTGATTAAATTCCATTACGAGTTTGAAATATTATAAACTAGCCGGTAAATGTGATAAATACTCAGCGATTTGTTAAATTTACAAAGTTTAGTTGGTGATTATGAATAATCGCCGGGAGTTGTATATATTTGCCTGATTTATCAGTTTTACCGGAACATATACATTAGGTGTAACCTAAAGAATCGAAATCATTTCCGGTCCAATATATTGATAGATAAAAGATGCTCACAGCTCCTCGCGATTCTTAGAGAACAAGAAAATCACCCCCTACAGCATGAGGAGCTGAAAGGGTAAGGAAGAGGTCGGGATGAAGGTTGGCTGTGGGGGTTGGGAGGAATTTTAATGCCGATTACAAACTACAGTAATTGCCGCAAGACATTATACAAAGAAAACGTGGCGAAAAGCCGCTGAGGAAAAAAAGGGACTCTGAACGTAAAATTATAAAACTTTCAATTACTCTTCTCCTCCACCGCCCTCACACACCGCCACCGCCACCCCGGAAACGGTCTCCAGTCCGAAAAGAAGTTTTCCCGACCCCGAAAGGGTGAAACTTTGAAAATAATTTTCGGAGTTTTATTTGGGGAGGTGGGAAGGAATTAAATTTTTGTCAGACGCAGAATTATCCATTTCTCTCCTTCTCAATTTTCCTTTTTTTTTCCAAAGGAGGGTTTTCGGGACAAAAGCTTTTCCCAGCCTCTCCCTCCCCCCCAGCATCCCTCCATCCCTTCTCTCACCATCCCGAAAGGTCGTGAAAATAAATTCGTTATAATTTCTTCTTTCATTATTTCCTTGAAAGCATTTGATACTTTTTTAATTAAAATAAAAATAATATTAATAAAAAAAAAGTTTCTTTCTTCTTATGTACATAATTTCTTAGGCGATGAAGAAAACTTATGAATCACAATTTTCTTCCAGCTGGTCTTTTGTCTTCGCGAGAAACGTGAGAAACTTAAATTAAGTTGGAACAAGAAACAAAAAGAAAAGATTTCTCTCTCCCTCTCTCTCTCTCTTTCTTCCTTTCTCTCTCTTACTTTCCATCTAATCTTTCACATTTTCTTCGTTTTTACAGTAATAACCTCTCTCTCTCTCTCTCTCTTGCCCTAAAGCCTTAGTACTCGAGCTTTTCCTTCCCGGGTCAAATTTTCATTTTGACCTTTGCGGCTGGGCTAAACAACAGCTTTTACAAGTTTGGCTTTTGACGCATACAGTCCACCCTCATGGGATCATCCGTATGTACGTATGTCAGTCTGTTTCTGTATATTGCCTTACAAAGATATGTTGAAGCACACAATGTCAGCAGTTTCTGAGCACAGGCCCGAACATTTTCGTACTGGTCAGGCACTATAGTTCTGACTTAACAATGAAGAATCGACCTTTCACTCAATCGGTTTCCACTGGACCACTGGGTCACTCAGTAGAGCTTGGTGGGCCGCAGTTTGAGTACCAAGGCCCTAAAGGTTAGTAAGACTACTTTATGTCTCCGCCGTTTTGTCTACTTTGAAATCTGCAGGCATCAACAGAGGTTGACAGTTTTTCTCTACTCTAAGAATTTATGTATAAAGTGAATCCTACAAGAAAGTGTGCAATATTTATGGAATAATTTTGAGTCCAAATCGAAACGAAACCCTCAACCTTCATCTTTAGCAGTAGGTTCTCATATATAGCCTACTTATTTCATAAGTATTGCACACATTTATGGAGTATTAATTTGCTGAAGTCGAAATCGAAATCTTTGGTGAAACGACGATACAAAATTTTAGCAACAATTGAAAATGATAAAAGTCACGTGATTCACGAGGAAATATGTTACGCGGTTGAATTATTCTTTCTCTTTCGTTTTTTCTACTTCGATTTCTGCCATTTTTCACTTATTTTATCGGAGATTTTTATCTGACGTCTGAATCGAGGCGTTCACCCGTTTCTGTTCTCGATTATTTCAGCCTCGTCCAGTTCGTCTCTTCCACGTTTCTGGTTTCTACTTCTTAATCCAAAAATTTTCTACAATTCTGAGCTTTTAAACTTCACAATGAACCATTTGGAACGCCCACAACTTCTATTTAGGTCACAAGAGATAGCATCATTTCGCAAAAGTTGAAGGTGAGCAGCCCCGACATTTTTGAGTACGGTTGACAGCCTACAAGTCAAAGAATCTAAACAAGATCTGGTATCAAAGAAGAGATTTCCCTCCGACTCCTGGACAGCACTCACACCAAAAAACCCTCAGGTTTCAACCACCGACAACCAAACACAGAAGGAGAAAAAGTTATAAATAAACTTCAAACAAACCAGAGACCGAGAGAGGAGAAATCGACGAGATAAGAGTGAAAGGTCAAAGGTCGTAGAAACTCCGCAGAAACTTGCCTTCCTTCAACCGTTTTCTGTCCCATCACCATTTCCGCCCACCATCATTCTGCTCCAACCGCTCATTTCGATTTCCTATTTACTTTATAACATTTAAAACATGTTGTCCGTCCGACTACATCGATAATCACTGTCTAATGAGCACTATTACAACTACAAACAATGGCGGAGTTGAACGAAATGATAGTTCTTTCAATCAGTTACCCGTTCGATGATTTTAAGAATCGAAAAAAAAAATATTAAAAAGAAAAAAATGAAAAGTAAATTGAAGACCCCCGCTGGCGCCACAGGTAATTGACTCTTGAGGATAATTGCGCGGAGAGTACAAACTATAATTACGCAAGGTGTGGTCGAACAATTGAACCTAAACTGGAAAAATTGTGAGGAAGAAGTTGGCTATAAAACTTTGGATAAAAATCATTTTCCTCTCGCCAAAATCCGCCATTTTTAACGGTTACGTTAACCTCAAAACGCTGTCATCCTTATCAGGGGAAGAGTGGGTGACACCTGGACTCTGGTTTGGTGAGTCTTCGTCACCATATTTCTATCCATTTTTCGAGGTTTAGTGTCTCTTTCTTACGCTTTTGCCTCGTCACGTGGGCAGGTGATAAATTTAAAAGTCTCATTTATATGTCTAAATAAAAAAAAGTGTGCTATGTGTCAGCGTAACTCAAAACCGCGTAAATTGAATTCATCCAAACTTGGCAGACGCATAATTTACAATTAGAGGACAAGTACTATTTACGTTCAAAATGTCCCTCATGGATAGTTCCTCCAGGTATCAAACATAAAGCAAGAAAGATTCGATAAGCAATGTTTAACAAACGAAGTGATATTGTCTTTTAAAATTTCACAAACTGAATTTTTAAAAAATCTAAGAAGACACTTAGCACATATATAATGTTAATAGGGTAATATGTCTTATTACGCTCTACTTCGAGGAAGGGTTGTAGGAGATTTAATAATTAAATTGATAAATCAGGAAGCACACACCGGAAATTCCTTTGCAAATACGTCAAAAAGGAAACAAAAATTGTGCAGTATTTTTGAAATGAGCCCACTGTGAAAGTGTGCAGGAATTATGAAACGAAATGATCCTAGTGTGAAATGATTTAAGTGAAACTTTCCATTACATTAAACGAATTCTTTCTAACAGTTATTCACACGAAGAACGTTACACAACGGCGTGCATTATTTATGAAATGAATTTTCACTGTGCAATACTTTTGAAATGAGCTTGGATTAAACTCCTAATAAATGAATTATCCTCCCACAAAATGTATTTTATAATTAAAATGAGCTTCTCATTATGGTATCCATTGACCGTAACATATCATCCGAGTGTGCAATATTTATGAAATGAGTTAACACTAATGAATTTTTTAGACTGTGCAACACCTTCGTTTTAAACATGTTAAACCATTTAGAGAGAGAGAGAGGAAGAGGGAAGTGAGACAAAGGCCTTTCAAAGTAAATAGAAAAGAAGAAGACGAAGAGGAAGATGGTGGAAGAAGTCTGACGTGGGAAATGTTGAATTGGATGTGTGAAGGCGCTGTTACGTCCAAAAGAACGTTTAGCGCCTGAAGGTGTAACTGCCAGCTGTTTTCATGTCTCTTGACTGGACGTTTCTAATAAAAGTCTTTCATTTCCACTGACTTCGGGCTAGCATCACGTTTATTATACTAGGGGATGAGGGTGAGGGGCTGGAGAGGGTTACTGAGTCCAAATCTGCAGGAGGTGATTATTTGCTGTATCCTAAAATTATTCTTCTTCTAATGCGGGCTAATGAAAATAATTTTTGGGATGACTAACTAGACAAAACTCTCAAATCCAAAATCTCTACACTATGTTGTCTTTGTTGTTTATTGTGGTACTGTGCATTACTTCTGAAATGACTTTATCACGAAAATAAGTTCTGGAAGTAATGAACTCTAGCTAAGATGTGCATTGTTTACGAAATGAAATTGATATTATAGCGTAAAAACCAACTCGCATAAATCAAGATCTGGGTGTTGTTAAACAAGTAGCAGATCAACAGGAGGAAAAGGTTTAGAAAATAAGGTGTGCATCACTTATGAAATGAATTCTGCTGCGTGCAAGTAGAAATTTTTTCATAAAACAAGATCATCACATCATTATTTGCCAAATTCACAAAGTCAACTGTGCATTATTTTTGAAACGAAATCTGCATACAACTGTGCAATGAAATAAACCCCTCATAAAAGTGTGCAAGACTTTAGAAATGAATTCCTCACAGCAGAGGGCAATAATTGTGAAAACTAATCCTTCATACAAGTGAGCATTACTTATGGAATAAAATCTCACCAAAAACGTGCAATATTTATGAAACCAACGCCTGGTACCAGTTTTTGGATTACATACAAAATGAAACGTTAAGACTGTGCAATATTTATGAAACCGATTATTTGTGAAATTTTATTAAAATTATTTAGGGAATAAAATCTCATCAAAAGTGTGCATCATTTATGAAACCGAAACCCCGTTCTAATCTTTGTATCGTCGTTAAGAGTGTGCATTATTTATGAAACAAATTATCTGGGTAACTGTGCATTACTTTTGAGATAATATTAGGCGATATTAATGAAAACTAATCCTTACAAGCATGCTTTATTCATGAAACCCCATCTTTGTGGAAAGTGTGCAATACTTATGAAACGAAAGATGTACATTATGTATGAAACCAAGACTTGCTACCATTATCTATAAAATTTAATGTCGTTAAGAGTGTGCATTATTTATGAAACCGATTATCTGGGCAACAGAAAATAAATTCTTCACGGCACTTTGCAATATTATGAAGACAAATCCCAACAAGTGTGCATTATTTATGAAATCAAATTTCTCTTGAAAGTGTGTATTACTAATGAAACAAACTCTTCACTCAAGTGTGCAATATTTATGAAATAGGAAAAACAAATTTGAGAAATCCAACAAGGACACCTCACATCCGACTACCAACACAACTAGAGAACCTAAGCGCCACTTTTGGCCCACACCGCTAAATTCGAGACCTACAAAAGACTTACAGACAGGACTCCCAGTCTCGTTTCAATTAATCCAACCACGTGACTCGTATTTGAAGCCCCAAAACTGACACCTCCACCAAACTACGAGGAGGAAGTTTGAAAGCTTTCAAATTTTCGGCGCCAAATTTCTCCACCCCCCACTCCCAAACAAATTCTAAAGATCCACACTCGGTTTTAAAGTTATTTCTCTCCTTTTTTCTAAAAACTAAATTTTTATCTTTTGAGGATCGTTTTCAAAGACTTAAGCAATAAATTTGTCTTCATCGCTTTGTTTTTATTATTATTTTTATTTTCGATGCGTGCGTGCATTTTATTTTAGGAAGTCGTTTATGAGACTTGAGAACATTATGTACCAAACGATAAATTATTTTATTAAAGAGAGTAATAAATAAAGAAAACGGATCGAGTTTGCTTGAAACTCTAAAAACTTTAAAAATACTAAAAATATTTAGACTTTACGATACCGTTTATTCAAGGTACTCACATCGTCTGTGGGTAGAAATTGATGACAGTCCTTCGAATCCACATTCGAAAACTTATTTCCAACACAATTTATCTGTTAATAAAAAACCATTACCGCGGATAATAAATAAATAAATAAACGAAAAGAACTTGAAAGACGTTACACCACCGACTCGGTTTTACAAAGCCGTTAACGAAAAACTAATTAAAAATATCGGAGAGATGATATTATTAATTAAAAACTGGGAGAAATAAAAAACGGGAAAACAACTCACACGCAACACACGACTAATAAGCTATTAAAATAAATAAATAAATAAACGAGAAACGGAATTCTTTGTCTCGTGGATTGAATGTGCGAAAAATTTCCCTCAGCCAAATTTTTAACGGTTCGAACGATTTCAAAAATTGTTTTCACACGAGAAAGAATACTTTCTCAACCAAAATGTCCGGACTAAAACGTCAAAATAAACATTTCGTACGAGAGGAAAAATAAAAATTATTTAAAAATAATAAAATAAAAAATTAAAAACGATTTTGTTAAGGCTTCCGCACAACCCGACACCACAACGATGACAATCCGTGACCAACTGATTCCACGCGTCTACCGTCTCGTTGTCTCTTCTCCATGGGGCAAGTGGCGCGTTGTCGCGGTTTTTATTCCTTTGCGCCGTTCAACAGGTTTACGCCTGTTTCCACTGCCCTCTATGAAAAGTTACGTTTCCGTTTTCCCAACCCGAACTCGATTATTTATTATTTGAAAAGGAAAAATCTTGAAATTATTTCACTCGACTCGAGAAGTCGAATTTTAAATGGAAACGGTCGTTTGTCAAAATCGGCGTTGCCAACTTAAAAATTTCCCGCAATTAGCGATCGAAACGTTCGACAGGAGCCAACTTGATTTTGCCGGTTTTGTGCGTTAGCCATTTTGTTTTTTGCTTTTTAAGAAAAGATTTGAGTATTCCGTACAGAATTTTTTTAGTATTAAGCGTTTGATACAAACATCAATTCAAATTAATTAAGGCTAATTAATATTAAAGACGTATGGTTCATGAACATAATATATTCCTTGATACAGTTCGTGAATCGAATTAATTTTTCTCTTTGAAATTAATGCAAATTTTTAAAATTGAAATATAGTTTTTCTTTAACGAGTTGATGACCGTTTTTCATTTACTCCTGAGGGCCGAAAATTTATTCTGTTGTGAATAAAATCGACTATAACTATACTACTACATCAAAATGAGTAAGTTTATCTAACTTTACTACTATAATCTAACTTTTTGACTATAACTAAATCAGCTATATTCAGTATCCTTTCGAGGAAGGAGGAATTAAGTACTGCACATAAATTGCATTCAATATGCATAACAATGCCCACTTTTACGGAGATTTCATTTCAAAAGTAATGCACAATTCTATGGAGGTTTCATTTCAAAGCACAAGGCTTTCAAAGTAATTTTTATTTTTTCAAAAGTACTGCACACTTTAAGGAGATTTTGTTTCAAAAGTAATGCACACATTTACGGAGATTTCATTTCAAAAGTAATGCACACATTTACGGAGATTTCATTTCAAAAGTAATGCACAGTTTTATGGACAATTCATTTCAAAAGTAATGCACACATTTACGGAGATTTCGTTTCAAAAGTAATGCACAGTTTTATGGAGATTTCGTTTCAAAAGTAATGCACACTTTATGGAGATTTCGTTTCAAAAGTAATGCACACTTTCAAGGAGATTCTATTTCAAAATTATTGTTCACTTTTAAGAAGATTTCATTGGTGCAAAAACGACTTCTTAATGTCGTGGTAGAGTGACCCATCAGTGGAGCAAGCGGTCGTCAACGTGTTGAACAATATTGTAAGCTTGGGAAGTGCTGAACAAAAAATGACATTCAGAGAAGACAATAAAAATGAAAAAGCAACAAGATAGACACAGAAATGAGGACAAGAGAGCTATTAGACAGCGATGCATGCTATCAGCATTCCTGTGTCAGTCTACATATACAACAAGTGGGATAGCTGAGAACTTAATACAGCAGGGAAGTAGAAGTTGAGTAACTCACTGCTTAAAGGCAAGAAGGAAAGGTAGAATCGCAAATCACCAAAAAGAGACTAAATTTATAGAGAACGTGGGTGTTCTAAGCAAAAATTTATTCGCAAAGGAATCAAGACGTTCGTTATGTGAGACATGGAACTCGACCTTAAGATTTGTGGAGAACCCTAACCAAAACGCCATTTTACCACTTTTTAAAAAAAAAGAACTCAGAAAAGGTGATAAATGGCTGACAAATAGTTGAAAATTATTTTACACCTGACAAAAAAGGGAATTTCAAAGGCAAATACAAATGAGGCAACTCATTTTACGCCATTCAACAAAAAAAAAAATTTTTTTTAGGCACCTAAGGTACCTTTCCTCTTCGTGACCTGGCGTGCGTTGGGAAGTGAAAAAAAAATTTTTTTCCAAATCAAAAAGAACCTGAGATTAGGTTTGGTCTACGGCGCATGTAAACCTTATTTCGTAATTCCCGTGCGCAAATGTCGAATTCGAGTGTGTGACCCCGTAATTTATCTCTCTAATGCCCGAATTTGGCAACTTAATCAATATAAATGATATTCTTCGGCCAAAAGTCACATCCCCGGTTTATTATTCCCAGCCCCGGGCGAGGACTATCGCGCTTTGACAAATTTTTCTTTTATTTCTGCGCGCGCGCCCGTCTTAACCAGAACGGGTTTCAAGAACGTGTCCTGAGAAAAATATTTCTTGGGATTTGGACGACGTTTTAAACATAATAAGTTCATTTTTCTTAAGGAAGGAAAAAAAAGAGGTGTGACAACAGGTTTGAGCCTGGAAAAGTCTGAGGAGAGAAGAAAGAAGGCGTGGCAGTGCGCGGGTGGACTAACACAGGTGTTGGATTGACAGGTGACTGGACCAAAACAGGCACAAGACGGAGAGAGTGAGGTGAACATGATCGAGGATTTAATCTAAGGATGGGAGCGTAACTCCAGAGACGATTTTGACCAAAACCACAATTACAATCAGAGGATAGCTACTGTGCCTCTTACAAAACAATAAAAACGTCTTCTTATACTGTATATACTAAACAACATATAAGATGAGAGGAAGTTTTAAGTAGCTGTAATGAAGGGAAAAGTCTTTTAAGAGTCCGAACGACGAAGTCGTTTTAATAAAATGATAAGGAAACACAAATGGATAAATCAAATGAGTAATATGTGTGCATTACTTTTGAAATATTCTCCGAAAGAGGAAGAAGAGAGAGAAGAGATGTCCTTGAAAGTGTGCATTACTTTTGAAATTAATTTTTTGGAAATAAAGTTGTGTGTTACTTATGAAATGAAGTCCTGCTAAAAGTGTGCGCTATTTATGAAATCGACAAGAACGTCAGAAACGTTTGGACCACTCATCACATCATTGGACGTACAAGTGTGCAATACTTATGAAATGAACTAAAACCATACGTGTGCACTAATTATGAAATAAGAGACGTGTCAAAAGTTTGCATCAGCTATCACATAATTGAACGTACAAGGGTGTGCATTACTTTTGAAATAAAACTTCATGTAAGTGTGCAATACTTTTGAAACGAAACCTTCACAAAAATATACATTTCTTTTGGAAAGAAATCTCCGTAAAAGTGTGCAGTACTTTTGAAACAAAGTCTTCTTGGAAGTGTGCATTATTTTTGAAATGAAACCTTCATAAAATTGTGCATTACTTTTGAAACAAAATCTCAGTAAAAGTGTGCGGTACTTTTGAAACAAAATCTTGGAAGTGTGCATCATTTTTGAAATGAAACCTTCATAAAAGTGTGCAGTACTTTTGAAACAAAAAATTCTTGGAAGTGTGCATTGAAACGAAATATCCTTGTGGATGTGCATTATTTTTCAAATGAAATCCTCATCAAATAGTGCACTACTTTTGAAATGAATGACTGGTAAATGAGCAATACTAATGAAATGAACTAAAACCAAATGTGTGCACTATTTATGAAATAAAAACGCCCTCAGTTGTGTGATCAATTTACATCACTTGTGACATTAGTCTCATGTTCAAGTTTGCATTACTTACCAAATGAATCCTCTAAAAGAATACTATAAGTATATTAAGGTGTGCATTACTTATGAAATGAGTGAGGAAGTGATTAACAGAAGTCGACGAGTGGTTATGTATAGCTACAGAGTGAATAACAACATATTTACCGATTAACAGAGAAGTTATACATCCACAACCACACTTTTATATAAACACTGATGACGTCATTTTAAATTTTAGCTTTTCGCGGTTATACTTCGGGTTCAAAATTAATTTTTAAAACTTTGGTTTAAAAATTTCGATCAAAAGTTAAAAGACACACGTGCACTAACAAAATTTAAAAACACACACAACGTCAACGACACTGTACCTAACTGACCGGCCATCTTTAGCAGACTAAAAGTTTCTGCCACGACAACTGATTTTTATATTTGGCGAGGTATCTCAGATGGCGCCACTGTCCCACCTTTCAAATGACTAAATGATTTCCCGCCTTTTTGACTAGGGCTTTCCAAACCTGGTGAATCGTTTAGATCACGTCCCTGTCAACATTTCCAGGATGTTTCCAGGATCTGTAGTCTCTCCTAAAAATCTGTTGGGAGCTTTTCTTCCAGACTAAGACTTAGTTTCAATAAATAACTTCCACTGAACTGTTAAAAAGAAAAATTTGTTAAAGCGAGAGCCCACGGCCATCAGAACCTGACCCAAGCTCAGATGATATAGTTCGCGGTTCGAGTTTCCAAATTAAGGCCCAGGTGGCCAGGTTCGAGGACTAGGATTTGGAATCACCGTTACTCTTCTTCATCATTATCGTCGCATAAAAAAAGATCCAATTAATTTAAGGAATGCAAAATGCTAACAAGACTAGTTTTTGTTGTTGTTGTCTAGAGGGCAATATGGCGGGGGCTAAAACGTCCGCCATCTTGATGAGCTAAGTGCCACAGTCTCACACGCGAATCCGAGTCAAATTTATGCTTTGAATAGAACAAAATGTGATGTCCAAAAGAACGAAGCGATGATGAAGCTCATTTCATAAATAATGCACACATCAAGAAGACTTTAGTTCAGAGGTATTGGACGATTAATTAGGCCTTTGTTCCATTTCAAAAGTATTGCACGTTTAAATACTACGGAAGATAATATTTTTCATAAATAATGCACACTTTTCAGTAGGTTTCTTTCCAATAATACTGCATTTTGTGTGTATGTAAGTAATAAACGATTTGACCAAGATCTCGTTTCATAAGTAATGCACACTTTTGTAGAAGACTTGATTCATAAAAATAATGAGCACCAGGGACGTAGAATTAGAGTCGTGGGTTTTGCGACTTGTTTTGATGATTTTATGTCATAAATACTGCACACTTTTATAGACATTTCTTTCAAAATTATTGCACACTAGCAAACGTATTTTGTTTAAAAAAAATAATGCACACTTTTGAAATGAATTCATTTCAAAAGTATTACGTACTCGTGGGGAAAGCCTATGTCAAAAGTAATGCACAGTTTTACAGAGATTTAATTTCAAAAGTAATGCACACTGTCATGGAGATTTCGTTTCAACAGTAATGCACACTTTTTAAATGAATTCATTTCAAAAGTATTGCACACTCGTGGGGAAACCTCATTTGGAAAATAATGCACGCTGTCATGAATATTTCATTTCAAAAGTTGTGCACACTTGTATGTAGACTTCATTCCAAAAGTAAAACGCACTCGTGAGGTAAGTCAGTTTCAAAAATAATGCACACTTTCATAAAAATTCCGTCTCGACAGCAGTCCAAACTTTTACGCAGGTTTCATTTCGAAAGTAATGGACACTCTTTAAAAGAATTTATTTCAAAAGTATTGCACACTCGTGAGAAAAGCCTATTTCAAAAATAATGCACACTTTCATGTCGGTTCCGTTTCAAAAGTAGTGCACACGTTTACGGAGATTTCATTTCAAAAGTAGTGCACGCTCGTGGTGAAAGCTTTTTTCAAAAGTAATGCACATTTTCATGGCGATTTCGTTTCAAAATTATTGCACGTTTTACGGACAGTACATTTTTTTATGTATCATGTAATGCATTTCTATGATCATAGTGAGTTAGGTTGGTAACACTGTTGAAATGAAATCAGTTGATGTTCACAATTGGAGTCAATATACTACAATAAATAGCGCACATTGTTAAGAATAATTTATTTCATAAATACTGCACACTTTGGCGCTTAGTTCATTTTATATTTCATTTCAAAAGTAATGCACATTTTAATGCAGAACATACTCGATGATTAGTGCAAAGTTGTAACCAGATATCATTTCAATAATATTCATCAACTGTATGTTGACGAAGCATTAATTTCAAAAGTAATGCACACCTTCCGTCTCGTAGATACAAGCCAGAGATAGAGGCATGAAGGTAGATGTGTGGATGGATGGTAGTAAGATCACACACTACACACCAACTCCACACTAATTAGTGTTGAGAAAAATGCGAGGACTCGACCCGAATTTAATGGACCTCTTAGTTATGTAGGCCTATTTATTTATTTATTTAAATAATCAGAGGCGTTAACGAGGCTCGAGAATCATCACGAATCATCTAAGAACTCACTTTGCACAATCCAAAACCTGATTTCAGACATTTTTACTAATTTTGTCTGTCTCTCGAAGCGAGAAATCATCTCCACCGGCCGTCTCGCTGGCAGTTGTAGTCTTTGTGTAGTTGCCCATATCCGGTTGTCGGTTGTCCACTTGTCCCTGGGCTCGTTAACAAGGTAGCCATTTGTTTCCTATCGAGTTCCGTCTTCTTCTCTTCGGCTTGGGATTCGTTCCCGTGAGAACACTTCCCGAAGGAAGAGAGAGAGGGGGTGTCTTCTTCACGTGTTATCTCTATCTACACATGTCGGTTGGTCGTTCCATCCGCGAGTTTCTCTTCTTCTAAAATCCTTACTCCTTCCCTACAAATGTGACATCTGTCTTTGGATCACTTTGTCTTGTTTTAGGTTTCTACACCCTCTACATCCAGTCTGTTCTTGATTATGATCCTCTTTGGGCTGAAAGATTGTCTGTCCTCTTGAATGTCTCGCAGCTCTGTCTGTTAAGCTGAAAAAAATTGCTGAGCTGAGAATGCTTACAGTATACAGTCAGTTCTTCTCTTACGAATGTTGTTGTGCGCTGGAGTACAATAGAACGCCAAGACCGGTTTTTAATTCATAATTAATGCACAGTTTTATGGAGATTTCCTTTCAAAAGTAGTGCACTCTCGTGGAAAATTCGTTTCAAAAATAATGCACAATTTTGATGAAGAGTTCGTTTCAAAAATAAAACTCACTTTCATGGCGATTTCATTTCACAAGTAATGCACACTTTGATGGATATTTTGTTTCAAAAGTAATGCACACTTGTACGCGGGTTTCATTCCAAAAGTAATGCACACATTTACGAAGATTTCATTTCAAAAGTAGTGCACACTTTCATGAATACTTCGTTTCAAAAGAAATGCACACTTGTACGCAGGTTTCATTTCAAAAGTAATGCACACTTGTACCCAGGTTTCATTTCAAAAGTAATGCACACGTGTACCTAGGTTTCATTTCAAAAGTAATGCACAATTCTACGGAGCTTTCATTTCAAAAGTAATGCACACTTGTACGGATTTCATTTCAAAAGTAATGCACACTTAACTTTGACGTTGGCAAATAATTATGTGATGACCTTGTTTCATTACAAATTTCCCACTAGTACGCAGCAGAATTCATTTCATAAGTGATGCACACCTTAGTTTCCTGTTGTTGACCTGCTGCTTTTTAATAACACCCAGATCTTGATTTATGCGAGTTTTTTTTACGCGTTTTAAAGTAATCCCTTCGAATGTTCTCAGCCTCTCAAACCATTTTCTTGTTGGCTATCTTTCGCGTAAAACAAGACCATATCGTTAATTGTATAACAATTTTTTATACCAGAAACTCAGAGTACGTGAGATTGGTAGAAAGGAAGAAGAAGAAGACGAGAGGATGAGTACGAATAATCAAAAGACGTGAAAGTGACTAATAGAAACACAAGACAAAAGGCCGGTGGGAAGGAATCGTGTCTTTGGCGAGTTAGTCAGATCCATCTGTTGATGAGAGAAACGGAAAGAAGATGAGGAAGAGGAGAAGACAACATAAATTCACAGCCCTGGTTTGACGTGTCAAGCCCATTCCGTTAACAAATTTCCGAAAAGAAGGAATTCGGTCCTGCTAAAATTAAACTCGAAATATTATTCATCTTTCAGAGACAGTTCGTAAAAGACAACTTTTCCTCCTCTTCTTCTTCTTCACCATCTTCTCTTTTTGACAGAACACGTTTGGTACGAGGTCGAAGGGGATCTTGGCAAAGAAGAAAGAAATTAAACTCGAATAATCATCGTCATCGTCGAGATCTCCATTAACCGTAATCATCATTTCTTCTTCTTCTTCTTCTTTGTCTGCACTCTTAACAGTCTTCTCTCTCTCTCCAGTTTTTTGTACTCATCCCTGACATAATATTTGTTAATGAGTTTCATTGTAAGCTATAGTCATGTGTTTCTACTTGTCCTTCCTTCCGTCCCGCTCCTCTCCTTCCCTCTGTTGGAAGAATAGACGACGAAGAATAAATAAACAAAAATAATTTTCTGACTTAATTACTAAAAAAGTAATGAAAACACTTTGACAGGTCTGAACCGGTCGTTGTTTGCCGAATATTTTTGCTCCAGATTCAAGGTCGTTTGAAATCCGATCGACATCGGTGGATTCGAATCATCTTCCGTCCTATAATTATACGCATCGTCGATTTATCTGACTTGACGTACAAACAAGTCGTAGACAGGTAGGAAGTTGTAGAAAGAAACACGCGACTAATTGGTAGTCAGTGCAAGGAATCGGCGAAGTAACTCGAATGGCTATCGAAACAACCGCAATATTGTTTGTAGATGTTCTTGTAGATATTATCTAGCTCAGTAAATGTGTCTTAGTTCGAAATTTGTGTCCTTTGTCTCAACAATTCACCTAATTTAGACATAAAACAGTGGAGGACATCGAGGAATGAAGCCTGATTCGAGTTTACCAACTTTTCCGTTTATACGAGAACTAGACTCATTTCAAAAATATTGCACACTACAACGAAGGACTCATTTCAAAAGTATTGCACACTAGAACGAAGGACTCATTTCAAAAGTATTGCACACTAGAACGAAGGACTCATTTCAAAAGTATTGCACACTAGACGAAGGACTCATTTCAAAAGTATTGCACACTACAACGAAGAACTCATTTCAAAAGTTTTGCACACTAGAACAAAGGACTCATTTCAAAAGTTTTGCACACTAGAACGAAGGACTCATTTCAAAAGTTTTGCACAGAACGAAGGACTCATTTCAAAAGTTTGCACACTACAACGAAGAATCATTTCAAAAGTTCTGCACACTACAACGAAGAACTCATTTCAAAAGTTTTACACACTAGAACAAAGGACTCATTTCAAAAGTATTGCACAACTAGAATGAAAGATTCATTTCAAAATATTGCACACTACAATGAAAAACTCATTTCAAAAGTACTCAACGTCTCATACCAGTATTTACACGTTGACAGCCAATTACGAGATTTCTCGTAGGTTGTCTTCTTGCTTAGGTCACCAGCTACGACTTATCTCGTATGATTAATGTGGCGACCAAGGCAACACGCCCAGACCTGTAACAGACAAGTCTACAAGACATACAGAAACTTGCATGAAGACGTGTTCAGAATGAGTCTACACAAAGCATTTAGACAGAACAGAGAACCGACACGTAATCACTCAGTACAGTATAACAACTGAGCAAAATAACTCGAACGGCTATCGGAACTACCGCGCCATTTTTTGTATAGCCTACATTCTAGTATATATTATATATTTTTATAAATTTATCTTCGCACGAAATTCGTGTCCTTTTTCTCATCAATCCACAGAATTGAGACATAAAGCAACGCACAAATCGAGGGATGTAGTCCACAAACTTCTATTCCAGTTTTACGTGGCGGTGATTTTCACTCCAAAATGTCTTTTAGAATCGTTTTGAAGAAGAAGAAGAAGAAGACGAAGAAACATAAAACTTGTGACTGTTCTCATATTAAAAGACGTAAATTTCAATCGAGAAGTGTTTATGTGACAGAAGAATTTGTTTTAATTGTCCGGGAAACTTCACCTCGAGTAAGGGGGAACCCCGGAAAAGGGAAACTCTAAGAAGTCTGGATTAGAAAATTAATTAAAAATCGTTTCCCCCCACCGCCCTCTCTCTTTTCGAATTCAAAGAGGTATTGAATGACTACTATTCAAGTTCTAAATCTGAAAATGTTTTGTATTATTGCCTCTGGCATTACTGTCAAGCACAACAACAGCAAAGCTTCTCGATTCAACTTTCACACAAGAGAACAATGTCTGTGTTCTTTCCATTCTCAGCCAAACACACATTGAAAAGGAAAAACCTTTTAAAGCTTTCAGAAAAGGCTGATTCTGGTTCTGATTCAGGCCAACTACCTAGATTTTCGTTATGGTTGGTAGATAGACTCAGTGAATCCACATAAAACGGGAAGAAGATGGAGGAGGAGGAGGGAATGGAGACAAATCTGTCGACGGTTGAACATCGGGTTTCGTTGCGTTGACAAGAGTTGAAGGCGACATTCTGTGCGTGTCACCGGAGTCGCTCTCCCATCCTCTTCTCCATCCCTCTGGATCTGTTCCCGACAAAAACATTTTCTTTTCATTATTCTGGACTTGTTATTTACTCATTAAAATCCTTTTCACATTTCCCCTTGTCCCTCTACTTCCTCCATTTTCTTCTCCGTTTCTACATCCTTCCTTCTTCTTCTACTTCTTGTTCTTCCCCGCTTCCGAGGTTTTCCTCATTTTGAATTAAAAAATTTTTCTCTTTCCTTTCTTTTATTTCCAGTCAAAGGATTTTACAAAGCAATTAAACCCTTACACTTTCTGCTGTCATTAGTAAGAAACGTCTGTTTAAGTCATTTTGAAGGGTAGAAATGAAAATGGAGAGGCGGAGGATGGCTGGCGGGGGATGGAGGAGGTTAACACACCGACACTATTCAAGCCAGCTCTCGCTTTTGAAATCTTTTTATAAACGGCAAACAGAACGATTCCTTCACTCCCCGCTCTCTCTACAAGAAAAACTTTTAGTAAAACTTATTAAGAGTCCAAAGTCTTAATAAAATTTTCAAAGGATTTTCCTCTCTCCTCTGACACTGGCGAAAGGGATGAAAATGGAAAAAGTTTACGGACGCCGCCCTGAGGTACTCCCTCTCCCCCGTTCTTCATTCCTTCCTCATTTGATCTCTGTAATTATAACATTTATCCCTACGGATTTATACATGTAGGTGACTCTGTCGGTTTGTCTGTATGTGAGGGTATAAACCCAGAATCCAATCTGAATCCGTTTCAATCAAACTCGCCACACTTTGTGTCGAATTAGTTTAAAAAAGAAACTGTGCATTACTTTTGGAATGAACTCCAATGAAGTGTGCATTACTTTTGAAATGAGATTCCCAATGAAGTGTGCATTACTTTTGAAAAAATTGCCGTAAATGTGTGCATCACTTCTGAAATGAGCTCCCAATGAAGTGTGCAATACTTTTGAAACAAATTCCCGTCAAAGTGTGCAATACTTTTGGAATGAGCTCTCCAATGAAGTTTGCAATACTTTTAAAATGAGATTCCCGTCTAAGTGTGCATTACTTTTGAATGAGCTCCCCAATGAAGAGTGCAATAATTCTGAAACGAAATTCCGTCAAAGTGTGCAATACTTTTGGAATGAGCTCCCAATGAAGTGTGCGTTACTTCTGAAACGAGCTCTTTGCGAAACTGTGCATTATTTATGAAATGAGCTCTGCATACTAGTCAGCACTGTTTTGGAATGAAATCCCCATCAAAGTGTGCAATACTTATGAAATGAGTTGGGATACAAATGTGTGCAATACTTTTGAAGTGAATTCGTCTTTAATCTGTGCATCATTTATGAAACGAGCTCTTCGTACAAGTTTGTCCAATTTACCAAACGAGCTTTACCTAATAGCGTGCAGTACTGTAGTTTTGAAATGTATTCATCTCAAAAGTGTGCACCATTTATGAAATAAACTCCTCATAAAATGTGCAATATTTATGAAATTAGCTGTGAAACGACTTTCTCTCGAAACAACAGTAAATTAAGGCTGTCATATAACACTGCTGAGAACAATTCAGACAGAAAATGAACTCAGGCAATCGGAAGGAAGGACCAAAGCTTACGTAATACTTTGCAGACGACAGGAAAAAAGCAACGCGCCTAAAAAAGACGAATCCACGTTTTCGAGAGCAAGACAGAGAGAACAGCAAACAAGGGAACAGGACGTTGACTTAATCAATAACCGTGAAGCAATAATCAAATCAAAAATTGTATCCGTCAAGAGGAGCGTAAAAATAAATGAATCCCTCGCTTCCTACGCCCTGCTTCTCCTCCACGAAAACCTTTTTCCTTCCTTCCTTTCCTTATTTCAAAAAGCCGGAAGTGAGCCTAAACAATAAATCCGTTAACAATGTGAATCGAATTAATTTTAAGGTTTTCAAAATTTGAAAAGGGGGCCCGGCGGCGCACCAGGAAAGACTGACGGTGACTGTTGGGATGGAAAAACGTGTCAAAATAAGACGCCCTATTGTGAGACTTAATTACAGGGGATGAAAGAGGCCAGGGGGTGAGACACCCTTTTGAAAATTTCGCTCTGCCGAGGTTTCTTTAATGTTTTCATGACGGACTGTTGAAGAAAAAACTTAATAACAACCCCTCGCACAACTATTTCTTCTCCTTTCAACCCCCTTCCTCGAGGGTGTTAACTCAAAAATAGGTCCTCCGAGACCATCCCTTAATATTTATTCAAATTGTTACGTTCTTGTGACTTTTTCTTGAGTTTTACTGCCCTGAAAAGCAGTTGACTTGGCGAAACCTTTTTTTTGTTTCTGTCTCCTCCCTAATTCCTCCACAGCACAAGGTCGAAGGTGACCCTCGATGTCTCACTTAAGGGATGAAGAGTTATGAAGCACACTAAACAGCTCTCTGGACCATTGTCGGGACAACAGGATTAATTCCTAGGAGGAAGCAAAGTTTTTGAAACAGAACAATGGAGATGGGTGTGCATTATTTATGAAATGAAATCACCGTTGAGGTGTGCAGTACTTTTGAAATAAATCCTCTGGTCGTATGCATTACCTTTGAAACGGACTTACCGCCTAGTGTGCAATATTTATGAAAGAACTATCACACAACTGTGCATTACTTATGAAATGACTCCATCGTAAAAGGGTGCAACTTACTTAACAAGCTAATTTGGTGAAGGAAAAAAATGACGAAAGTTCCAGTTCCAGTGTGCACTACTTATGAAATGACCTCTCCTTATATTATTCATTAAAAATGAATTCGTAAGAGTGTTTAGCTCATTTGTGCAATATTTATGAATTGAGATCATCGATCAACCGTAAATAACAGACGAAATAAGTTCACTATAACACTGTGCAATATTTTTGAAATGAGTTCTTCGCCAAAGTGTGTATTACTTATGAAATGAGGCCGCCATAAAAGTGTGCAATATTTATGAAATATTGGTGAGGTCGTCGAAAAAGTTCACGGTACATACGAAATGAGTTGTATGCATCACGAATCGAATGAACTCTTGGTAAAAGTGTGCATTACTTATGAAATAAATCCCTCCTAGTACTGTGCATCGCTTTTGAGAAGTGATTGTCCGTAGCCTATAGTGTGCAATATTTATGAAATGAGTTGGGTCCAAATGTGTAATACTTTTGAAATGAATTTGTCTTTAAACTGTGCACCATTTAGGAAACGAGCTTTGCATACTAGTGTGCAATACTTTTGAAATGAGTTGAGCACAAATGTGTGCAATACTTCATTCTTCAATTGTTCATTTGTGCAATATTTATGAATTGAGATCTCCGTAACGTCTCGTGCATTATTTCTGAAATGAATTCTTCGCCAAAGTGTCCATTATTTATGAAACAGATCCTCTATAAAAGTGTGCAATATTTATGAAATCAATCCCTCCCAACTGTGTACACTGCTTTTGAGAACTGATTGCCCGCATAGTGTGCAATATTTATGAAAGAACTATCGCACAACTGTGCATTATTTATGAAACGAGTCAACTATAAATGGGTGCCACTTACTTAACGAGCTAATCTGTTGAAGGAAAAATGACGAAAGTTCTAGTTCCAGTGTGCACTACTTATGAAATGACTTCTTAAATTTTCCATTCCATATGAATTAGTTCATTTGTGCAATATTTATGAATTGAGGTCATCATAAAATTGAAAATACGTTCTTTACAGAATTGTGCATTATTTATGGAATGAAATCACTATCAAAGTGTGCAATACTTATGAAATGAATCAGTCAAAATAGTGTGTAACATTTATGAGGTCATCGTAGAGTTGCCGGTATATATGCATCACCAATCGAATGAATTTCCTAGTAAAGTGTGCATTACTTATGAAAAAAAAAAGTTGATTGTTACCATGGAAGATCTGTACACAAACAATTTGAGAGTTGGAAATGAGTGAGAGAGGGAGGAAGAGAGGGAGAGAGAGGAGACACTGGTCCAGCAGTCACGAGAGCTCGTAAACTCCGACACGCGTTTCATCTCAAAGCCGTCATCCGAGAACAAAGACCAGAATCCCTTTCCGATTCATAATTCATAGACAATTTAATTTCAAATAAATAAAAATAAATAAATAAAACGGCGTAACGGTGGGAAAAAAAAAGTTTTACTCGAACGGGTGATCCTAATGGAAAACGTAAACACATAAATAAAAAAATGGGAGACGTAAATGAATTCAAGGTCAAAGGCTAATCCGGCTAAAGACTGGGAAGGAAACGGGAGCCAAAACGAGAGAGAGAAGAGGACGGAAGGACGGACGCACGGATTTCGAGTGTCCCTTTGCTTAATGTTTGAATTGTGTTGTAGGCGACGAGGCATGCGTCCCATGAGAGCCCCTTCCTGTGTTCCAGACAAAGGACACACTCAAAAGAGAACCCTTGATTCTCACACTGGCAACCTCGCACCCTCAGCACACCACGAATACTCAAATTTTTCAATTCTTCTACCCTCTTCCTGCTCGCTACAGTTACAAACAACAGCGAAAGTTTTTCTTTCCAAACGTCCTCTACCCCATCCCCTAAAACAACTGTGCATTATTTATGAAATGAGCTTTGCATACTAGTAAACATTGTGTGAAATGAAATCCCCATGTGCAATACTTTTGAAATGACCTGAGTATAAATGTGTGCAATACTTATGAAATGGATTTGTCTTCAAACTGTGCACCATTTATGAAACGAGCTCTCTATACTAGTGTGCAATATTTTTGACATGAAATCTCTCATCAAAGTGTGCAATACTTTTGAAATGAGTTGGATATAAATGTGTGCAATACTTTTGAAATGAGTTAAATGTATGCAATACTTATGAAATGATGTCTCTTAATGTGCATTATTTTGAAATGAGCTTTCATACTAGTGTGCAATATTTTTGAAATGAAATTGGATAAACTGTGCAATACTTTTGAAATGAGTTAAGCACAAATGTATGCAATACTTATCAAATGGATTCGTCTCTTAACTGTGCATTATTTATGAAATGAGCTCTACATACTAGTGTGCAATATTTTTGAAATGAAATCTCCCATCAAACTGTGCAATACTTATGAAATGAGTTAGGCACACTAGTGTGCAATACTTATGAAATGAATTCTTCTTCAAATTGTGCATTATTTATGAAATGAGCTTTGCGAACTAGTCAGCACTGTTCATGAAATGAAATCCTCATCAAAGTGTGCATCACTTATAAAATTCGTATCTGCGGAGAGGTGTGCAATACTTATGAAACAAGCTGTGTACAGATATTTGCAACACTACTGATATGAGTTCTTCCCCAAACTGTGCACTATTTATGAAATGAAGTCCTGATAATACTTTTAAAATAAAATCTTTAACAAAGTGTGCATCACTTTTGAATTGAGTATTGTTTTTTAAATAAAATTGTGCAATACTTTTGAAATGAACTCTTGCTTAAAACGTTCTCAAATAAGCCAGAAGACAACGACAGGAATTCAGCAAAACACATGCAAGCTTGGATGAAAAGTTATGAACCGCGCTAAACAGCTGTCGGAACCTTGACAGCTTTGTCGAAACGATAATCCTAATTCCGAGGAAAACTGTTGAAACAGAAGGGTAGAGATAGGTGTGCACTATTTATGAAAAGATTTGTTAACTGAATTGTGTGCATTACTTATGAAATGAAATCACCGTCAGAGAGTGCAGTACTTATGAAATAAGTGCCTCCTAGCCGTGTGCATTGCTTTTGAAACTGATTGTTCGCATACTGTGCATTATTTCTGAAACGACCCCACCATAAAAGTGTGCAACTAGCTTAATTTTTAAAACCAACATACAGACCCAGACAGACAGACGGATACAGAGTATTTTACCTGAAGGACCAATTCCTGAAAATGAGGTATGTCAACAGGACCTCCTCCTCCTCCGACCTCAGGTTTGATGACTGTGCTGTAGTCGTTTGGCTCATCTGTTGGTTCGGTTTTAAGAGACATCGATGAGGGAGGTGTGAGGACTTTGTGCTCACGCTGTGGCTCCCAATCAGTTTGAGTATCTAGAACAACGAACAAGGGTGTCAGATTGAAAGAAAAAGAAACGCAGCGAAAACACATTTCCTCGTGGGCCATTCAATCCAAACTGAAAACTTATCCAAAATGTAATCGGAAACCAGTAGCAACAAATTAAAGGGTTCCAGATTATGTTAGAGAGAGAGAGAGAGAGAGAGGAGAGAGAGAGAAACACTGAAACACTCTCACCATCAACATCAACTCGACCACCGCCACCGAACACGCCTACCAACTCTAATTTTCGCCCGAAAACACGAAAACTCATTAATCAACCGTAAATATCCTCAACCTAATTAATAAAACCCGATTAATTAGCCGGCCGTTTCCTCCTCCTCCACCACCCCCGCCACCACCATAAATCCCATCCCTCGCTGACCATTCAGGTTGGATTACAAGTCACAACACCACCAGAGAGTAACCGTTGATATATGACACCGCCGTCTGAGACCACCGTGAATCACGTTCTCTAGGCTACGAGACGTGTAATTATGTTGCGGGGTGGGTGGGGTGGAGGAGGTAAAGGAGGTCGCGGGGGTGGGAAATGAATCAAAAGTTCCTACCAACCACGGGGAGGATGTCTTCGTTATAATTTTATGGTCCCTCGCGGGAATTGCTGCGAAATGAAAATCGTCCGAAGAGAAAAATGAGAGGATCCCCTCCAACCCTCCTCCTCCTCCAAAAGCTCTTCAAGACAGATCCGAGGATCATCACCCACTGACAGAGATCTATTCTTAGATCGCGTCTACTAGACTGAGGATTAACTTTTGAATCCAATAAAAGAAATCGACGACCACCCATCATCAGCCAACCTGTCAGTAACATTCTACGAAACCGTCACTTCGGATATGATTCCGTGAATACAACCCCCACCCCTCACCTCCTCCAACCCGTTTTTTCCTTCTGGAAATTTCGACGGACGGGAATCCCATTTCAAACACGTGAACACACTCCCACGTGGTCTTGTTTATCCGGATTAAAGGGATTAAAAGAGAGAATCCCGAGAGAGAGATTCGGATTAACATTCACAACACCGGATATAGACAAAACAAACCAACCACTCATTCATTGACTGACTGATTGATTGATTGATTGACCGATTATTAATTAACCTTTTATGTGTTGGACTTCATAAAAAAAAAATTTGGCGAGGAAGCGATTGCTGTTGTTGTTGTTGCTGAACTACAATATCAAAAGCGTGTGGAATGAATCTCTTTACTAAGTGTGCAATATTTATGGAATGAGGACGTGATTCGTTTCATAAGTACTGCACACTTTTAAAATGAATGTTTTGAAAAATATTGCGGTAACAAACGTATTGCCTAGAAATAGCCTTTATTTCATAAATAATGCACACTCACCCCACGACAATTCATTCTAATAAGGACTTTATGGTGAGAGCGCCTGCTGCTGCTGCTGCTGTTGGCCTACACTTTCAGACATGTGGGTCGAAATAAATTCTCTCTGACAAGATGTGTGTCACTTATGGAATGAATCTACGTCTTAAGTGTGCATTATTTATGAAATCAATCATTCTCATAAGTTAACTGTGCTGGTGAATAGGTTTCGTAAATATTTTACGAGTGATCTATTTCATAATTATTGCACACTTTTAAAATGAATTATTTTGAAAAATCTTGGGGACTTTTAAAAAGAACTTATCGCCTAAAAAATCGGACACATTTAACAGGGTCTCATTCCATAAATATTGCACACTCTCGCAATAATTCATTTTGTTGACATCGTGAAGCTAAAAAAATATTTCAAGGACATCAAAGACAAATTTTTGAATTTTGGGACGGCAACAAATTTTTATAAAGTCACGTGACACAATTCTTAGCCTAAGTTTGTGTGTATTGATCCAATGTCCGTTGTTAACAGAAGTGAGCTAATTTGACTCATACGACCAACTCTCAAATTTAAAAATTCGTACTCAGTGAGTCCGACTCAAATTCTGTATTCTTCTGGAATTAGTTTGGCATAACAGTGTGCACTATTTATGAAACGAGCTCTTCGTGAGAACTGTGCATTATTTATGAAAAGAGCTTTGCATACTAGTCAAAACTGTGTGAAGTAAAATTCTCATCAAAGTGTACAATACTTATGAAATGAATTCGTCTTTAAACTGTGCACCATTTATGAAACGAGCTCTGTATACTAGTGTACAATATTTTCGACATGAAATCTCTCATCAAAGTGTGCAATACTTATGAAATGAGCTGGGTACAAATGTGTGCAATACTTTTGAAATGAGTGGAGTACAAATGTGTGCAATACTTTTGAAATGAGTGGGGTACAAATGTGTGCAATACTTTTGAAATGAGTGGGGTACAAATGTGTGCAATACTTTTGAAATGAGTGGGGTACAAATGTGTGCAATACTTTTGAAATGAATTCCTCTTTAAACCGTGCACCATTTATGAAACGAGCTCTTTGTAAAACTGTGCACTATTTATGAAATGATCTTTTCCTAATAGCGTGCAGTCGTTCTCATCCTACAAAGTGTGCATCATTTATGAAATAAACTCCTCATACTAATGTGCAATACTTATGAAATAAAGCCCAGCCACAAACCCCCATTATCTGTAGAATTTCGAGAAGGCGGTGGAAGCCGAAATAATTCCACAGGCAAATAATTCCGACGGAGTTATATAGTCCCAAAGGGAGACTTCAAAGGGGTTTGGAACCTCACTTTCGAATAGAAAATACATTTTCGAAAACAATTCAGAATGGAAGAGGAGGGAAACGACTTTTCGGCTTTCCTTTGAACACCGAACAATTATTTGTTGAGATAAAAAAATGAAAAAAAAATTTTTTTTCGCGCTTCTTTTTTTGATGTGACGCCCTAGGCTAACAGACCGCCTGGCTCCGCGTTAATCGGAACCTTTACATTTTGAAAATGGATTTTAAATAAAAATTTAAAGACAAAAATTTTGTTTCCCTCAAATTCTTTTGTCTTTCACACGCGCAAGAGAAAACAAACAGAAGAAAACGTACCCGTCAAACGACAGCAATCACCTTCCGGCAGCGAAAGAATAAAAAAGAATAACAACAGAAAATAAAATCGTAGACCAAAAAACATTTTTGTAAAAATGAAATTATAAAAAGCGAAAAAGCTTTTCTGTTGCTGTTGTGCAGGGGAGGGTTAACTGCATTGAAAATTGTTTCCACCCCAACCTCCCTTTTTGATTTTTCGAAAATATTTTTCCCGCTGACTGATTCCGGAGACTTTCCCAACCCTCGGAGATTTTATTTTTCTTCTTTTGTGAAAGGAAGAGGATGTGATTCTTTGACTGCTGTCGGGTGGGGGTTGAATGGGGAGGAAAGATTATTCCAACCCTTAGGAGCTGTAAGTTTTGTAAATATTTGGCTTTTCCTAAACTCTCTCCTTTGAGGAATCGGTCGGAATCTAATTAAAAGCATCTGATACAGGAAAACCACATTTCCACCCTCACTCCCCCGGCCACAGCCACCTGCGAAAACTTGACGACAGCAACAACGAAACTACCTTCTATTTATTCCTTTAATCGAGTTAGGGTTGGGAGGTGAAGGGATGCTAGAATTCGGAGAGTGGCAGCAGGATTTTTGAGACGGTTTCATGACTCCTGCCCAGAACAGGTACCAATGGGGGAGGGGGCATTAAAGCTTAAGCCACAGGAGTACCACGAGGTATGGTAAAGTGTCAAAGGAAATGAAAATAATTCTGGAATTCATCGACGGATGTCTTTCGCTTGTATGCTAGTATCGACAGCACCAGCGTCGATTGTCGATTTCCTGTCGTTGTCTTCTGACTTATTTGAAAAGCAACGCAGTACGAACTCATTTCTCAAAAATAGAAGCACACTTTCAAATCTGAATTCATTTCAAAAGTATTGCACACCCGTGAGGAAAGCTTATTTCAAAAATAATGCACACTATCATGAACATTTCGTTTCAAAAGTAGTGCACACTCGTGGGAGAAACCTGATTTCATAATACATGCACAAGATTTGTCCTTGAAATTATTTCTTTGGATTTGACCATTTCTAAAATACAGTGAATTGTTGAGAGTGTGCAGTATTTATGGAATGAAGCCTTTTAAATGTGTGTGACTTTGAGCAATAAGTTCTTTTCAAAAGTGCGCACGATTTTCCAAAATAATTCATTTTGAAAGAGTGCAATAATTATGAAATGGATCACTGCTAAAATTATTTATGAAACGTGTTCTCCAGCACAGTTTCTGTCAGTCCACAGCACTCATGTTAATAATTGATTTCATAAATAATGCACACTTTATTGAGGGAACTCATTTTATAAGCAATGTACACTTTTACGACGTCCCCGTTTCATAAATATTGCACACTTAAGACGTAGATTAATTCCATAAGTGATACACATCTTGTCAGAGAGAATTTATTTCATCCACACCTCTGAAATTGTAGGCAGCAGCAGCAGCAGCAGTAGGAGCAGTCGCTCTCACCATAAAGTCCTCATTAGAATGAATTGTCGTGGGGTGAGTGTGCATTATTTATGAAATAAAGGCTATTTCTAGGCAATAAGTTTGTTATAAGAGTGTGTTTTTCAAAACATTCATTTTAAAAGTGTGCACTACTTATGAAACGAATCACGTCCTCATTCCATAAATATTGCACACTTACTAAAGAGATTCATTCCATAAGTGATGCACGGAGAACTCGTTACATCTCAGACTTTTGAAATTGTAGTCCAGCTACAGCAGGAGCAATCGCTTCCTGCATGACTTATGAAACGAATCACTCACAAAATCGTGCAGTATTTATGAAATCTGTCCTCCACACTCCAACAAAGTTTCTTAACACTAAGCGTCTGGTGGGTTCGCAGAGGTGCCATGCAAAAACTAATGCCTAAGTGCCGGTGGCTCCAAGCTGGCGCCATTCGGAAAAGCGTCGACGGCTGTATTTTATATTCAAATCTGTGGAACGAAAGTTACTGTTGCGTGTTCTAACAGCAAATGACAGAGGCACCAACACGAAAAATTCCCAACCGACATACCAAACAACCATAATCATCCCGAATAATATGAAACCACTCAGAAGTACTCACATTACGAAGAATTTGTCTCACAGCAGACGAATACCACGTCTGTCATCCACTAGCCAGAAGGAAGAACCTTGAATGGCGGACACGCGAAACGGTAAACCTGAAACCAAAATGATGAAAACAGTCATCAAGATTAGTATTAATAAGTCAAAACTTAAAAACAAATTTCAAAGGTCAAATACCTGAAAATCCCTTTGAATTAATCACTTTCCAAATTCCAATTTGCGGTTGTTAATTGTTTCAAAACTTTCAAATTTGTTTAATTAATTGTTTCTAATATTTCTTAAGAAATTACGCAACTGAGAACCTCCTCCCGCCAAAGAGGAACCAACCACGTCACGTTATTTATTCATTTTTTAACTATTAAACTCGTTTCAGTGTTGAAACAATTTTATTTATGTATTTAAATTAATTATTATACTATTTATATATATCAATATAATTATATAAAAAAACCTTTTTGTGAACGCAGGCAGAAATATGCAAGCGTCCTCACTGGTTGGGATTTCGGTCGCCGATTTGGAATCGAAACAGTTTCATAAATATTTCACAACCATTTTATAAGTATATATATACAAAATCCGTACCCCTTATACTCTCTACCAGTGATTCCCAAAGTGGTCTATATCGACCCCATGGGTCTATGACAACTTGCAAGGGTCTACGTCAGCGGATAAAAAAATTTAGGGGTCCACGACAGTAAATCTCAACATACACTGATGGCACCTATTTGCTTATGTTATACTATCTCATAATATAAAGACGTATACATTATTTATAAAAGTAGCTATGAAGTCAAAAATTTACTTGACTACAGTGAGAAATTTACAAAAATCAGGTTAATAGGGGATCTACCCAAAACTAAAAAACATTTGGGAACCTATACTTTACACTATACTCCAGACTCGTTATACTTATAAAGTTTACTTATATTTTACTATAGTTTATACACCATTAGAGATAAGTATCATTCCTCAAGTAACTTTCACTAGTATAATGAATATAAAACATGCGTATGATTAACCTATAAAACTTTATACTTCTGTCTAGATTTGGAATCGGAACCGTTTCATAAATATATATATTCGCTTAAAAAATGAATGTGCAATATTTATGAAACGGTTTTAATTCCAAATTGAGACTGAAGTATACAATTTTATAGGTTAATTACACGCGTGTTCCATACCCATTACACCTGTAAACGTATATATATAAACATATTCTATGTCTAAATGTAGGTTGTACCCTTACACTCTCACTCTACTCTAGACTAGTTATACTTAAAAAATTTACTCCTGTATGTTAATTTATACACTATATTATACTTTTATATAAGTACGAATTTTTATCAACTCATAATTAAAACGAGTATAGAACACGAGTATAATTAACCTACAAAACTTTATACTTCGGCCTTGATTTGGAATTAAAACAGTATCATAAATATTGCACCTTAATTTTATAATCGTAAATGTATATAAAATCCGTACCCTTTATACTCCCACACTATACCATACCCTAGACTTATTATACTTATAAAGGTTACTTATATTTAAATTACAACCATGTTATAGTTAAATAGAAGTATAACTTTTCACTAGTTACTTGAATAAAAACATGCGTATATTATACTTATAAAACTTAACGGAGGGTTCGTTTCAAAAATAATGGACAGTTTCACAAACACTTCGTTTTATAAATAAGTTTCATACCAATTATAAGTATAACAGTGCAACAATTACTTTTATAAGTATAATATATTAATTATATAAGAATGTATAAATAATAATATTTCTCGCCTTTCGGCATTAGAAAAAATACAAATTCCACAACAAAGTGAAAAATAACAAAACATAAGTATAAGTATATATATGTAAGAGTATATTTACAAGTAGGTTCAGTTTAATGGACACTTTCGTATAGGGTCCATCATTTGAGAAATAACTCTCAACCCCTGCAAACTCTGGACGAGGTAACAGCAAAACTTCTAAAACTAAATGTTATACTAGAGGAGGGTAATAGTTTACAGACTACAGAAACAGTGACGAACGTGAAAACCTACAGCACATATTTGTTACAACTAGAGAACGAATCGCAAGTCTTTTTTAATTACTTTTACCGGACACGTTAGGAGTAACCGACATTATTTTTCGGTCCAACTATATACTGTACATATAAAATTATAGTCACTAAATAAATAACGTCTAGGTAACTTCTAAAATCAATGGAGAAAAAAAAGTTAGTTTTCTGTCGTCTGGAGAAAAGTCAAAAATTAAAAAACTTTGGCTGTTGGGGAGCTAGAGAGAACTTCCTAAAAGTTGAAAATCGTTCCCGCGGGAACATCTTCGGCTCGTTTCCCACATTTTCTAATAAGAATCCAATTTCGAACGAAACCCATCAGACCAGATACTGATCAAGTTTATTTACACTCAAGAGAATAGTAAATAAGGGACTCCCCCGCTGTCCCAGGGTCGAGAAATGGGCAACAGGAACCCACCCCTCGTCCCCATTCATTTTCCAAAAAATCTGGAGACGAGAAATTCGATTCGGAATCACTCAGTTCGTTTGAAAATTTTCCAAAAAAATTCGATCCGAGGAAGTTTCAACAACCCCCTCCCCAACCCACCCCCAACACCTCCAAATTTTATTAAAATCATCCCTTCGACTGACAGCCACCCATATCCATCGGGTAATCTAGTTACGAGACCTTTTCGAAAAATTATTTTTTTTAGTCAAAAATCTTATTAAGGGCCTGCCCTGGGCCCCCTTCCGCCCGCATGAGTTTATTAATGAAATTATTTATGGCGATGACACAAAAACTAAAAACCTTTTGCTCGGGGGATGAAGAGGAGGGATGAGGGGGATGAAACGAGGATTTCAAAACGTTTTTTGCAAAAGTTTTTATGCTCAATAAAGATAATCCGATGAACCGAAACAACATGTGTGAGTCGAAAGGGGCTCCGAGGCAGGGGCGGAGCGGGGTGGGGGATGATTCCCGGTCTATACAAAACCACTCCAAGAAGGGAATGTGAATGAATATAAAAGGAAACTCATCAAAACCCAGATGATTCATATATAATGGCCGCCCTTGTTTGTTTTTATCGGTTCATATTATCAAAATGATAAAAGCGGAAGCCGTTCCTTTTCCTCGGATTCGAGACGGCCCTTTCCTACATCCCTTTTCCCACCCCACCCCCTCATCCCTCCTCTAATGGGATATAAAATGACCTTAAAAAGTATTTTATTTGCTGTTGTTGTGACGGGCAATTTAATCGAGCGAACAAATATTTGCGAAAGAGTTTCGAGGCACGGAACAAGAGAGGGTGGAGAGAACAAGTTCTGGTGGTGATGTGTGTGAGAGAGAGAGAGAGAAATGGCAAGAGATGAAGGACACGTGATTAAGAGGACGTGAGTCATTTATTAAATTCCTAAATAAATTAAACAGCATCCCATTCGAGGAAAACTCATCAGAGATCAGCTACTGTATGTTGTGGTCAGTCTAAGAAGACTGAAACCCATTGGAATTTTAATGTGTCACCCGTGCCTTTTTACAATTTCAAATAAAAATGGATTATTCTAAGGGTGATTGCACTTCCCTAACCCTCATCCTCAACTCGTCGTAGTGTACCTAAAAATTTGTAGTCGAGGGCAAACTAACCAACTAACTAACTAAGGGAATTTAAGTGAACTACAACAAAGATGTTAGTTAGTTAGTTAGTGAGTGAGTTACACATCAATTAATCGATGGCTTTGAATTGGTTTCATGACTGAAACTCACACTTTGTCATTTACGAATTCGATTTCACCAACAATTTCGGTTATAAATTTGTTTGTACGAGAACTGGACACATTTCAAAAATAATGCACATTAGAATGGAGGAATTATTCCAAAGGTAATGCAAACTACAATGAAAAATTCATTCCAAAAGTTTTGCACAATAGAATGAAGGACTCAATTCGAAACTTTTGCACAGTACAATGAAGAGCTTATTTCAAAAGTAATGCACACTATAATGAAAGATTAATACCAGAAGTAATGCACACTACAAATAAGGACTCATTCCAAAAGTAATGCACACTAGAACGAAGGACTCATTTCAAAAGTTTTGCACAGTACAAAGAAGGGCCCATTTCAAAAGTACTGCACACTACAATGAAAAACTCATTTCAAAAGTAATGCACAACAGAGTGAAAAACTCATTTCAAAAGCACTCAACGTGTTATACATGTACTAACACGTTGACAGCCAGTTACGACATATCTCGTAGGCTGTTTACTTGCCTAGATCACCAGCTACGACTTATCTCGTATGATTAATGTGGCGACCAAGGCAACACGCCGAGACCAGTAACAGACAAGTCTACAAGACATACAGAAACTTGCATGAAGTCGTGTTCAGAATAAGTCTACACAAAGCATATAGACAGAACAGGGAACCGACAGGTAATCACTCAGTATAACGACTCGGAGAAGTACCTCGACAGGTATCCGAACAACCGCGCTGTTTATTGTATAGTCTATATCCTAGTAGATATATTATATATTTTTATAAATTTATATTCGCTCGGAATTCGTGTCCTTTGTCTCATCAGACAGGAATTCTAAAAAGTCTCGTGGGAACCAACAACAAACAGCATCTGATTGGAGTTTGATTACAGTTTTTTGAGACATTCAAAAACCAAAACTCACAAACCCACTACATGTGTCAAAAAACGGCGCCAACGGGTCACAAAAAAAAGGCGCCACAACTCTCCGATATTACTCCCTTACGCTAAGAACAATTTCTAAGCAATCAATAATTTTTTGACATATTTCCTCCCCAAAAACTTGAGACAGTTTTCTTTACATTCACTTAAACTCTTCTCCCTTCTATTCATCAAATAATTCTGTGTTCTACAGTTTTTGAAATAAAAATGAACCCCCACCCCTCAGACACATAAATAAAAATAATTTTCCAGTTTAATAAATTTCATAACGTCAATTACCATCGGCCATGACTAAGTTAGATGTCTCATATCCGTTTTGCCAACATCTAATTTCGACTCGTTTTCCTTTTCTCGTTTCCGCCGCATCAGAATCCCCACTCGTTTTGATTTTAATGACGAAAACTAAATTACAGTTCCCATCCCGAACATAAAGAGATAGAAAAACGGAAAAATTTCAAAATGGGGGAGGAAAAATTCAGTTTTCCTTATCAGAAGATTGAGTTGAGTTCGACTAGTCGTTATCTGATTCGTCGGAATCGCTCGAGGACCCATTCCCCGCTCCTAGGCTCAATTCTGTGATTTGGTCAATGACGTTCCATACATCCGATTCCCTTTCGCCCGTTTCCTCTTCCAGGGTCATGTGCGCTGCTATTTCTAGTAGTGGAAGATCGCGGTTCACTTCGTATTTTGTTACTTTTACCTGAAAAGATAGTAAAAATGACTCTGGAGTGAAGAATGAAAAGCCTTTTTCATCATGATATTGTAATATATTATAATATACGTGTATATAGCTTTAGGTATTGATGCCAAACCTTGTTGATAAGTGAGTCATTTGGGATTTATATTGGCGATCTTCTAGGAGTTTTAAGGTTTCCTTTTGGTCTCTCAAGTTTTACTTTTACTTCCAGGATCCTTATGCAAACTAAAGTGACAAACTCATTTCAAAAGTAATACACGCTACAATGAAGCAATCATAAAAGAATGAAGGCTTCTAAAAGTAATGCACAAGTAGATGAAGGATTCATTTCAAAAGTTTTGCACACTACAATGTAAAACTCATTTCAAAAGAATTGCACAATGGAATGAAAGATTCCAACAACAGAATGAAGAACTGATTTCAAAAGTATAGTACACTACAATGAAGACTCATTTCAAAAATATTGCACACTAGAACGAAATACTCCTTTCAAAAGTATTGCACACAGAATGAAGACTCATTTCAAAAATATTGCACACTAGAACGAAGGACTCATTTCAAAAGTATTGCACACTACAATGAAGACTCATTTCAAATGTACTGAACGTGTTATAAGAGTATCAACACGTTGACTGCCATTTACGAGATATCTCGTAGGTTGCTTACTTGCCTAGATCACTAGCTACGGGATATCTCGTTTGATTAATGTGGCGACCAAGGCAGCATGCCCAGATCTGCAATAAACTAGTCAAAAGTCATGCAGAAACTTGCATGAAAACGTGCTCAGACTTGTAGGAAAGAGTCTCCAGGAAGCATATATGTTGAACACGGAATCAGTCTGAATCACGAATCTGGCAGTCAGTCAGTATAGTACAAAGACTAGGCGAAGTAACTCCAACGGCTATTGTAATGACCGCACTACTTTTGGCGATATTTTTATTCTAATAAATTTATTTTCGGTAGCAATTCGTGCTCTTTGCTTCACAAAACCATGCAATTTCGAGATTATGTGATTTAGAGTTCTTTTGTGCCGTATGTAGACAGTCTACTAAAATCTGCTCTCTGGCAGTATTTAAATTTTTACAAACAAGACAAAACACAATTAAACTTTTCCCTTACTTCTTGTACTTCCTGTGATAATTCCTGTAACCGCTCACTTGTCATATTAGCTGAATAGTTGCAAAGATTATTTACATACAGAGTATTAAGCAGATATCGTTCATCACTCCCATTGAAGATTTCTACCACTTCTATCAAACATCGAGCTACTCCATTAGGACCTGTAACCAAAAAAATGTTTTGTATAAATATTAACACTAAAGACATTCAATACAAGACAAAACAACATATCCACTCACCTAATTTCAAAATATCAACAACATCGTTGTGAACCATTTGAGTCAAATTCCAATTTCTATATAAAGGATAAATCAGAGATCGTCTATAACAGGACAAGAGGGTTGCCTTCATAGTCTCAAACTCCTAAAGAGTATCATTTTAATTATATTAATCAGTTGATAGTTTAATGAGTCAGATTAAAACCTAATTAAATAGACAAACCTCAAACCAGGATAATGTACTACTGAGTTTATTGATCGTCCATCCAGATTCGACTGTGTTGTCTCCTTCAGTTGTTCTCTTATTGTAAGCATACCCAAATAAGATATCGACTATCTGATATTCAGCTACCTTTTTTTCTTTCTCAGACAATTCCTCACTTTTTATTGCATTTTTACTTATTTTGCTGAGTATTTCTTTTTCATCATCAGTTAAATTGACTAAAATTAAGAAAAGGTAATTGTCAGGGAAACTTTATTGTCCCTCATCAAACATAAAATCGTTTTCAAATTTACCTTCAGCTTTAGCATCAACCCAGGGTGGTTTATATGCGAAAATGGATTCGAGGTGGTCTGTTTCCATCATGTCGGCTAAGTAATGATCATCACTCCATTTTTTATTCTCATCCTCTAACCTGAGTTTCCTCCTGTCTTTAACATTAGTTTCGTCTGGATTTGGCAAATTAACAACTTCAGAAAATTGACTCTGAAAATACAATCAAGAATTTATTAAACACCATAAAGCTCTCAATTGTATGAATCTTTGTGTTGTTAACTTACATAAAGTTTTCCGAACATGTTTGAACATCTATTAGCAAACCCATATAAGCATTGTTCAGGTTCACCTGTTTGTTGACTTGTGGAATCTTGGTGATGACAACATGAAGAATTGATTATAGCTTGAAAGTTAAAAATCTTTTTAATTGAGGAAAAGATTATGTTTCAAAGAGATGAATGAAAATTAAGCAATCAAACATACCATTTAAGATATCCTCACTAGCATCATCTAAATCGAGTTCAAATTTTGCAGAAACTTTCTCTAATCGTACCTTATATGTCAAAGTTGGACTATCATAAACTAAATCCTTACATCTATCTGACACAGGATGTGGCAGTTTAATTCTTAAAACAAAACAAAAAATAAATTAAACTTTGAATTTATTAGCAAATAAAACAACTTTAAGTCAAAGTTTAGAACAAAGGTTGATGACAAATTTAAATTTTAAAAATCAGCCCACCATTTAGGCGCCAATTCAAATCCATAAAATTTAAGATAATAAAACAAATTACAATAACCTCATGAATTTAACTACATTCCGTTTGTCTTTGACTCCGTTTTAGTCACCCAGTCAATTCCTGTCTTGGAGAAAATCAACTGATCAATACATAAACTTACTTTAATAAATATGGACTTGAGTCGAATGTGAAAACATCTTTCTCTAAAACAAACGCAGCTTCTTTAGGTTTAGATAAAGGTGCCACAATTGTAATTATGATTTCCGCATCTTCTTCCTCTATTTTGTATTCGGGTACAGGTAAATCAACGTCTGTCATTTTGATAAAAATTATGTGAAAAAATTAAACAGTGAGCGGCACGATAAGCATGGTGGTAGGAACAGAACCGTTTTTTCACGCTGAAGCGTAGCAAAAGGGTAATTTGCTACAGTTCAAAAGATAAGCTTTTCAAAGTTTGTGGCGAGTTTTAAATAAAAATTATTGAATTAAATCAATTAATTGATGACTAACGATCGTTTTTTTAAACATTATTTATTGTTGTTTTGAGCTGTATTTAACTGAATTAATAATTTGCTACGAATTAAGAACTCGGGCTTAACGGAGGAACTTTGCTTCCGAACTTAACAGCGGAGGTACCCTAAAATGTTTTTGGTGGTTTGGTTTTAATTAACAGCTATTTTAGACCATATTTAAGTTATGTTATAAAATTAGGTAATAAAATCTAAGTTTAGAGGACTCTAGTTGGTAAATAATGCCAGCTCCATAAGTTTCATGTACTTAGAGTTTGATATCTGACTTGGCCTTCCTTCAGTTATCAGACCTACATAATTGTGAGTAAGCCAAAATACAGTTTTAGGAACTCAGCAAAGTACATAAATAAATAATTTGACACAATATAGTTGGAGAGCCTAACAAACCTTGCAAATTTTGTTCAGAAAATAGTTGAGGCTCTTGTGAAACACATTGACATTTTCAACTGAGTTAAAAGTAAGAAATTCAATTAAACCACTAAGGAAAAGTGTACAGTAAATGAATAATACAAACAAAATTATATTAATATCATATTATTATTTTGAAGGTTTATTTTTTCCAAGAACCTGAAGCTCTTTCTTCTCCCAATCCATTTTAGTATGAGCTCTTTCATACTTCTTAACCTTCTCTTCTTCACATGTCTCTTCAAGCTTGGTTGTAATATGTTCCTCTTTTGAAGACTCTTGTAACGATCTAACAGCAGACTTCCCTCTGGTTTCACATTCCTCAGGTTTCCTGGTAATTCTTCGGCCAAAGTAAAATCAAGTTCTGGTTCAACATATTTCGTCTGACTTAGAGTCCTTGTTGTGTATGGTTTCTGTTCTTGGATCTTCTTTCTCTTTTCCATCCTCTTTAACGTTTTCTCCTCTTTTTTGGTCAGTATTTCATTAAATTTCCTCAACTTATAAATATCTGAAAGTTTTCTTTTCTCAATTTTTTGTTGCTTTAACTTTTCCTTGAGTAATAAAGCTTCTTTTAGTTTCCTTCTTTTCTTTAAAGTTTTCTTCTTATTCTTAACAGGAGGATTGACTGCTTTGTATTCACCACCCTCATCGTCATCTGAATCGCTCTTCACCATGGATAAACCGACTGTCATCTCAGATAGCCACTCCTTTTGCAATTCATTTTGTGGGACTTTATTAAACATTTTTGTAGTCACCCTATTTAAATGTTTCTCTTCATCAATAACCTGTAGTTCATCTTCAGCTACTTTCTTTAGAATGTCTGTGTGGTCTTTCAAAGATGGATTATATGACAGTCCAGGGTGTGGAGCTTCGACAGCAGGTAGTAAAGAAGGTTTTGTGAGAATTGCTTTCGGAATTTGTTTCGTCAGCTTTCCTGTATTATGTAATGTATGTCTGATTGCATCGTTGGAAAGCCATTCTGAGCAACCGTTCAAATCACGTTCGTCATTTTCTTTTGACCATACGTCATACGTGAACTCTCCTCTCTTTTCTTTTTTGTTTTTGTTGCTATTTTTTTGAATTTCCTAAAAAATAAAAACAAAAAGTATAGAGACAATATATATTATACAAAACATGTTGATGTGAGAATCATGACACTCAATGACACTTACCCTAAATGCATTTTTCTTAAATTTCGTTTTAAAATCTTTTTCGATATTTTCTTAGGCTTTTTAGGTTCATTCACACCACTTTTAGTGACAATAGCAGGAGGAACGGCTGATCTCTTCACCAAAGGCTCGTAACATCTTGGCGTTTCCGTTTCTCTCAATCGCAGAGATACAGAAACATTTTTCCTATTCGCGAACACATTTTCCTTCTGTTTAGGTTCGTTTACGTTACTTTGCACAACACTTTCGTCCACACCTTTAGTATCAATTTGAAACAAATCATCGTCTTTCCGTTCGCCATATTTAAACCCCAAACGCTCTTCCAAACGTTGATCTTCTAGGAAATTATCAACGTCTTTCAAATCGACATTTTTCCTCCAAGATTTTTTATTCCTCTTCGAGACACGTTTTCTCTTGATAGGAGCCATTTTGAACTGAACTCCGGTGACGGGGTGCCAACCGTAACGAAGGCAACAAGACGATCGTTTGTAATTTATCACTCGAATGGGGTTTATGGTGAATTTATATTTTCGTATGTGAATTCGTTATAATTATAAAAAATAATTGCCGTTGACGTAACAAACTGTTTTCTTATACTAAAATCTCTTAAAGGTAATAATTTGTGTTTCGTTATTATATTCACGTCATTTATAGTTTATAATTCATGACTTCCAACATGGAGTTGACAAGTTAGGTTATACTTTTTCAATAATTAACGAATTCGTGAATGAAATATTGATCGATTTGTTATTCTAGCTGTTGATCTTTAATATAACTTCAAAATGGAAGACGACGATGATGGATTCGCCAATATTTGTAATGAATTATGCACGGAAATATTAACCGGGATCAAGCCATCGAAAGACACAGGAAGCAGATTTAGAAGTGAGTCTGACAGTAGCGACACCGAAGGATCAGAGTCGGAAGCCGAAGAGACCAACGAAAACGAGACAGAATCATGTTGGTCCCGATTTGATTCGAATATTGAAGTGAATTCCTTTTTGGGAAAGCCAGGCGTTAAAGTGTATCCAACGAACGCGGATAAAATCTCGGATGTTGTGGATTTGTTCATCGGCGACGATTTTTTTAATTTGATAGTTACAGAAACGAACAAATACTACAAGCAAGTGAAGCACAGATACAGACGAATCAAGAACACTAAAAAGTGGACGGATACGACGGTGAGCGAGCTCAAACAGTTTTTCGGTTTGAACATACTCATGGGACAGATAAGGAAGAACACGATAAGCGATTATTGGTCCACGGATCCGCATATCGAAACGCCGATTTTCGGCAAAGTCATGACTCGGAACCGATTCATACAAATACTACAGGCCCTACATTTCAGTGACAATAGTCAAATGCCGGACAACGCCACGAAAATTTTCAAAGTGGAACCGGTCATGAATTATTTCGTTAATAAATTCGGAAGTGTCTACAAACCGAAACGAAATCTTTTACTGAAGGAAGCGAACATACCTCACAACGGTCGACCCAGTTTCACAGTCACAAGCCCGCGAAAGGTCACCAAATACGGGATGCTCGTGAGAATGTTGTGCGAATGTAACAGCGGGTACATAACCAAATTCAAACTGTACAGCGGTGCGGGGAGAAACCTGAAGAATCTCATAACGGACCTGTTGGACGATTATAAGAACCTTTGGCACCATGTATACACGAAGAATTATTACAACAGTGTTGACCTGGCTGAGACATTACTCGAGAAGAAGATAAGGATTTGCGGTATGATAAGAGAAACCCGTGGCGTGCCTCAGAAACTGAGAAAAGTCAAACTCCAACGGAAAGAGCACGTTTTCCGTAGAAAGGGCGACGTTCTCATACACTTCTGGAAAGACAAAAACATGGTGAGAATGATGACAACCATACATCAGGCACGGTTGATCGAAACCGATAAATTCAACCGGATAACTGGCCAACCGTTAACCAAACCTGAAAGTATCGTCGTCTATAACATATACACGAAGAGTGCTGATCTGAGACACAAATACCTCAACTACAATCCGATTATAAGGAAATCAGTGAAGTGGACGAAAAAGGTTTTCATGTTCATGTTCAATTGTGCTCTCCTCAACTCGTACGTCGTTTACAAGAAACTGAATCCAGACAAGCCGATCAAATTCTCACATTTCCTACAACAAGTCAGTAGAGACTGGATTCAAGAACATTACATACGGTCGGAGAACCAATCAAAGAGAGCTCCATATCATGACATATCGGTTAGGCTTTCGGCGAATATGAGACAGCACAGGCTGGTCAAAATTCGGAGTGCCGGCAAGAAAAAGTTTCCTCAGAAACGTTGCAGAGTGTGCGTGAGACACGGAAAGAGGAGAGAAACCTGTTTCATGTGTTCGTTCTGTGAGATTCCTTTGTGTGTTGGAACTTGCTTTGAGAACTACCATCTCGAGGTGAATTATTAGCACCTAGACAGTGGATAAGTTCTGTAAATAATAAATAATTCAGGGTTGTGGTCTTGACTGAATTAACTCCACTCATCTACCACCTCCTTGGGTTGTTCCACCGCCTTATACAACCATCAGTTTTGTTCACCAACTTTCTCACCGCCTTTTGCTTTTCAAATTCCTCTAAAACTTTGGTTAAAACGTTGATTTAACTACGAGATAACTCGTATAACTTCTCGAACTTTGGCTGTTTGAAATAGGTCTCGAGACTCTTTCACCTCCTATTATCTTCTGTTCCACTACCTTCTATAAGGATCCAGGTAGGTTATGATACACGACTACTACTCCTTGGTGCTACGGCTGGAGAACAGCTTTGGCCTTTCTAACAATCACACCAGCAGTCAGCTCCCAGTTCCTGACTCCCACCCCGTCCAGCCAATAAGCTTTGAGGCGGCCTGCTGTTCTTCTGCCTCGGATTTTGATACACTTTTCTACAATTCCCACTGTTTTCTTGCTTCGGTATAAGTTCCTATACCTACAGACTTTTCTTACTCTCTTCTCGACTTTTAGTGACCTACCTAGCGACCTCTCTTCTATTGATCCTAATGTTTTTAATCTTAAATCCTAATCCCACCATCGCTCACAAACCCTTCCCTGCGATTATGCCAGTCTTTAATCCCACCATACCATGTACCAGTGAAAGCAGGAACAACTTTGAGTATAAATAAATAAATAAATACAAGCAGATCAATCAATAAAATGAAAGTGATGAGGTTCTAAAGAATGAACATCGTTCCACTACAACAGCCACCCAGAACACGTTGAACCCAACTTAAAAACAGAGACATGCATCACATTGTGGTCAAATAAATCATCAAATAAATTTAAAGGATAAAAGGTCAAAGACACGAAACTGTCACATTAATACGCCGACCTCCAGACTATATTGTTGTTATACAGTAACAGGACAGCATTAACGCCTATAAGACTCTGCTAAGCTATAAACCCAGTGAGGAAAACAACCAGAAATGTTAAAATATTTCAGTGTTCCTTGAATGACTCCAACACAGTGCCACATTCCTTCGATTATGGATTCTTAATTAAAACACTCAATCGATAGGCATTTAAATACCTAACACATCTCTTCCTATTAAAGAATCTAACTCATCCTAAAGGAAGAACTAAATTTCGAGTATAGGGCTTGTATAACTTATTCAGCATATTCAATCATCCCCTGGCTGAAACGTTTTACATTGCATGCCTGACTAAAGACGTCCTTGAAGCATAGTTTGTACATCCACTCTTCAAAATCCAAGTGCAAATCCTAAAAGAATTAGTACAAAGTAATAATCGAATGCCTCACTTATCAAATTGAATAAGTTAAATATACTTTCGACACTCAATGGCTATAATACATATTTGAGAAATTATCTTCAAAAACATACAGTTGAAAGTTAAACAGATAATTTGACATCAAAATTTAATAAAATTTAGAAAATGGAGAAAACCGATTTGACATGTGATGCATTCAATCAATTCCCAACCATAAAACGAAACCATCCACAGAGACCCATTGCATTCACTAAAAACCCTTTGTGGTAAGGATGTCAAAATTACAGCCCTCAAAGTTTTGTAACCCACTGAAATAAAACGAATTACAATAGTGCCATAAACAAAAACAGCAGCTATCTTGTAATGTACTACATTAACAACCCTCACTTCTAAGTGTTTTAATAATTTTATTAATTTTCTTAAATCATCAGTTTGAGAATTCAAAGCAAAACTTGAGAACAGAATGGTAATAACCGATGGCAGTAAATAGCTGTTGTTTAACTCGAATTTGACATCCTTACCTTATAGAAACAAGTCATTAAACATTTTAAACTCACTGATCTGAGTCAGAAATGAAAATCAATTTAAAAATTTCAATATGGTAGTATATTAGTCACTCGAGAACCAAAATTTAATAACAAGATGTTTATTCATTTTCTTCTGATCTAAGCCTGGCGTTAGCATTGGTTACTCTTATGCTCAGTTGAGCAGCACGTTGAACAATAGCCTTTCGTTTCTTTGAGGAAACTCCGTGAGCGATTTCCGCACAAAATTTTCTATTTTGCATCATAAGGACTTCTAATTCCTAAAAACGAAGAGAGAATATTTGTAAGCAATATAACCTATTTCTGGTGTGCCAGGCGATAATAGTTCAGTCAAGCTTCTCATCTGCTGAAGTGAAAAAGGTATGAAATCATGATGAAAACTTAAATTCTTTCATGAATCCTCACCTTAACATTATGTACCAAAACTTTTCTAAACCCAGTGCTCAACATATGACGTGTTCTCTTATCGGATCCATAACCGATATTTGGCATAAGATATTGACCCTTAAAACGCCTTCTGACTCTGTTGTCAATACCCCTAGGCTTTCTCCACGATCTCCTCAACTTAACATATCTGTCACTTTGATGCCTGATGAAAGGCTTTGTCCTCTTCTTAACGATTTTCGGCCGGTACACAGGTCGTATCGTCATCCTGCACGAAATTCAATGGTAAACATGAGGTGTCTAACCCATAAATTCATAAACGAGTTTCAGATTTGTGGCGAAAATTGTTAAAAATTAAAAATTATTGAGAGAAATAACTTATTTCACAAATAAATAATTGGGAAACGGTCTGATGTTTGAGATATTTAAGGATTAGAAATACGAACCTGGTATTTTTTGTTTAAACACCTTCAAAATGGCCGAATGGAAGTTCCAATGTTGCCAACGTTAGAAACTACAAAATCCCTCCATTAAACATGGAGGTTCATTTAAATCGTTTGGATGAAATGTATTTTTGAAATTAAAAATAATTAACTGAATTTATCTTAATTTGAAATAGAGAAGGCGAAAGAGGAGGAGAGAGCAGTTCAACTACCCAAATATAGTCTCCCAAACGCTTATAAAATTAAAATAAGTTTAAAACAATTCTCTCTTCTCTCCTTAAATTTGGACCAACTATTCTTTGGTAGCAGTTAAATATGAGACAAAAAATCTTAAAACAAATTCCATTTAAAAACAAATATATTTTTAGGCCTATTTTTTTAAATAATATTCTTTACAATGGATATTCTTGCTTTGAATTTTGTTCATCCAGATGAATCAAAATACGGTGGAAACATATAAAACATCTACCAAAAACATTTATCACTACATATTCATATCACCTACAGCTAACCACGAAGTGCAAAGACAGTCTACGTACACTTAAACTTAGCATTTAGTTTTGTATATATCTTTAAAAACAAAAACTATAACTCAGATTCCTTGGTTTCAAACAAACAAAAAATGTTAAACAATTTAAAAATCCTCAACATTTTCATTCACAATTATTAACCTATTAACTGCCATCAACACCATTTGGGGGTCTCAGTACTGACGCCATTTTGACAACTGAGTTGTTGTATATTGTAAATTGTAAAATGTAAGTTTCAATATTGAAGTTATAATTACAATATAAACTTCTTAAACAAAGTGTTCTTTAGACTGGGGGGTCTGTGGCAAGTTTAAACTATCCAAAGAGGTTTATGGGTCAAAAATTTTGGGACTCACTGCCTTAGAGTAAAAATCTTTACTATTTTATTTATTTAAGTTTTAATAATCATAAAAATGGACGATAATAATTTTAATACTTAATACTAAGATTTCCTGAGGTTACTCACAGACCCCCAAATCTACTGCAATTGTTTCCAGACCCCCTTGGGCTCCTTAGGAACCATTTTGGTAACCACTGTTTTGGTAGTTGGTTGGGCTAACCCAAATTTGGCAGTTGATGGGTTAACTAAACAACAGTTTCAATCAATAAACAATTAACTCAACAAAACAAAAATAACGAAAAACTGGACCGTAAACCGTGGGGGTATCATAATCATCATCATCAGTCAATGGAGATTATATACTTGATATAATTATATAAGACTTTCTTGAGGAGTCCAACCCCCTTCCTCCAAATTGGGGATGATAGGACTTTCCTCCCCAAGAATGACAAAAGGCGAATGAGAGTTTCAACAATTCAAACGGTTGTTTTACAAAAGGCCCAGCTAAATAATAAGGCAACAAAAAAATTTTTTTTGTTTTCTTTACAGACACCTACACATACATAAAGCCTCTTGCCAACACAAATACCTTAAGCCTTAGTTAATTACTTTGTTGACCGGCTACGAGTTAACTCGTGTTATCTAATAAAATTTATGAAAACTAGACTCGGTCAAGACAAACGAAGACCAAAACCCTCGGTTTGAACATAACCGGACAAAACTAAACTAACAGCCAACATGAACCTGAGTGTATAAAATAAAAACAGAAAACAGTTTTGAGTTTAACTGACAAAACACTCGGATCTCAGTCCTTCAATCCTATATAGCAAAATACACTGTTATCAAAAAGTTATGCTCGGGATTGGGTAATAAAAAAACGGAAACGGATATTGACTCCAAGTAAGACGTATAAAAACCGTACAAAAGAAAACATTTCCATGTAAAAAAAACTGAGATTGAAGGACTTCGGCCCTGTTTATTTATTTATTTAAAGCTATTGCAGTTGTAACAAGGAAAAGCTTGAGTGCAATTTCCCGAGGGACCGTTTTCACAATAATTCAGAGAGTCAACAATCGAACACTCAATCATTCCTGAGAGTTTTTTGGGGTTTTGAAACCCTTGATTGCTTACAAAAAGGAAAATGGAGGACAAAATCAAAAATTTTTAAATTTGACTTGGTAAACTGAAAAATTTTCAAAACAAATTGACAACAATTTTATTGCAACAAGTGCTAAGGGAAAACATTCATTAAATTTTGTTTTAACAATTTATCAATTTAATTAATTAAATTTTCAATTAAATTGATTTTTAAACAATTTTTTTGATTATTATTATTATTATCTTTAACTTGTTTATGAAACGTTAACAAAAATATCATTTTCTGTTGTTACTGTTGTGGTTTGTTAATTTTTGACACGTTTTCCTGACGAACCTACACCCGGTCACAGTTTGCAAGTTGGAGTTGATTTCCTTTTCTGAGAGGGCGGTGGGAAATGGCTTCCTCTTGTTTTGGTGATCTGTTTGATATAATCATTAATATTGACAATTTGACTCATTCAGTTGAAATTGCAGGTTTGACTGAGAGAACAACATGAAGCCACATTTCATAAATTTTGCACAGATTTTGGTTTACCACAGCTAACTGTCACAAGTTACAAAGTCTGTGTTTCAACTTACACAGCGAAATTTATTAAAGTGAGCCAATTTGACGCAACAAATTGATCGAAATTCTTTCATAATTAATGCACAGTTTTATGATGAGGTCATTTCATAAATTTTGCACAGGCTTTGGTTTATAAGAGCTAACTGTCGCAAGTTACAAAATCTGTGTTTCAACTTACACAGCGAAATTTATTAAAGTGAGCCAGTTTGACACGCTTAAGAATTAATAAATTAATTTAAATTCTTTTATAATTAATGCACGGTTTTATGAACAGTTCATTTCATAAATTTTGCACAGGCGTTGACTAACCAGGAAATTGTCAACTGACAAACAAATACTCTCACAAGTCACGACATCTATTTTTAAACTAAATATTGACTACACACCGATTGAAGTGAGTCAATTTGACATACATAAGGAACCTAGAGTGCCGAACAAATATTCTGAAGTCAATTTGTTATCTGAATTGATTCTTTCATAATTAATGCACAGATTTATGGTGACTTTATTGCATTATTTCTGCACAGAATTTCGCTTCACGGAAGAGTCAAGAAACTAAAACCAAAAAAAAATTTTTGTGAAGTATCGAGAGCGAACACCGGATTCATATCAACTTTTTAACGAGTCAATTTGACTCATTCGTTAAAATTCGACTTGTTAAAAGATTTTGCTGTGCTCTCAGTCAACATTGATTCACCAGAAAACCGTGAATTGTCAAAAAAGTTCTCAAATCACTAAAACACATCAAAAAAATTTATGAAGTCACGTGACCTACGTCCAAGGGATCATTTATATATTATACTAATAATATAAACTTTGAAGATTACTTTGTAATAAGTCAAATTGGCTCAACTTGCAGATCTACTATTTGTGTTCATGTTTTAAGTCTGTCACGTGACCTGCGAAATATTAATCACAAACGAATTTCACTGAGATGAGTCAATATGACTCATTTCTTACAAAGCCAACATTCAAGACACAAAAATAATTTTTTTTTAATACCACATAGACTAGGGTTGTGTGAAACAAAAAAAAAGTTTAGTGAGTCAAATTGACTCAGTAAATCTAGAGTTGAATGACAATCTCTGTCGTTCTCTACTTTCGTTGATTAAATAATTGCGAGAAAAATAAACCAAGGCATCGATTACCAATCTTGTCAACGGATTTAATTAATTGGTGTTAAGAGGAAGCCATCTTGTTAACTGTGAACCTGTGCTGAGATCAACTTTTCCTTTTGCTGACCAGTTTGACAAAAACTTTCTTCTCTCACTAGCTAACGACTACACACTTAAACAAGATGGACATGAGTTGTGTATAACTTATATCTACGTCACACTCTGACGTCTCATTATCTATGTGAGTTATCGGAGGACAGGGAAGGAGGGAGAGGATCCGGGAGGAGGAATGTGTGTTCGGATATACATTTACAAAAATTTACAAAATCCATGAAACCCATATTTGACTTTACAAAAACCCGATTAATAATCAATTAATTCGAGATATGGGAAACGAACGCCATTTTGTCTTCGTCCACGTATTGCAAAATAGTTTTCGTCTACTGCTTGACGACCGTAACGTAAACAGGCCGGTAGAGGACAACCGTTTCGCCTTTGTCCTGATGATGACTCGTTCCATCGTAGACTTGACCGAGGAGGAATTCAGGTCCGATGTACAGCCCGCCTTCGACGTGTTCGCTTGCTACATCTGAAAGTTGGCACGAAAGGTTTTGTAAGTATGTCTTTGAAATTTCAAACGGGAAGGAAAATACTGCTGAGGTCTTTTTTTATGCGAAAATAAGCTTTCCTATATTACTCCAATGAAGTGACACGTCTTTTTACATTTCTCATGAACTCAGAAATCAATTTTTGTATATTATATATTAATATGACGATTATAATCTCTTGGTTTAGATACAAAGACATGTCTTCTCGCACTGGACATCAAAAATTTGTTTTTGTTGTGTAGCGACCACAGCAACACGTTCAGACTTGTAACAAACAAGGTCCACGGGATTGGGGAGCCTGTGGTCCTCACTATCCTTATACTAAATATTCAAAGCAAAACTCTAATTTGTTCATTATAACTACTAAAAAACTCCTTAAAATTCTAGCTACGCCACTGATTTCACTTTCTTTCAACCCGCTCAAGCTTTTGTTAAATAAATTCGATTACGACAAAACAAAAAGTTCGAACTTTCAAAAAAAAGACAATTTCCTTCTAAGATGATGTGTATATCAACGTTTTAAAATTGAGATGACTAAGTCTTTTTATACTTCAAAAAAAAATTTTATTGAACGAAGTACGTGATGTACAAGAAGAAACCTGATAAATGTGATTTGGTAGTCTAGGAGAAAATAGGAAAAAGCAGGAGGAGATGGAAGGAGGGAAGCTGGGGAAGGAGGGGGCAAAACCAAATTTCAGCTCACCGTAAGTGATTTTGGGTTGTTTATCCGAATTCGGAATGCGAAACGGCACTGTTGCAACTGTTATTGGGAAATGCATCAGCAGATCCTCTCCCGATTTTTCTAATTCTAAGTTAACCTGAAAATATTATGAAATTAATATAATATTAATATAATAAGGCAGACAATTATTTATATATTATTAGTATAAATATAATTATTAATATTTTAATAGGTAGGGTACAAAATACACTGTATAATAAATTATGGATAGATAAATATGTGTAATTAGGACATTTAATAAATTTTTATATCATTGTAATAAAGTATAAATTGATTTATATGCTGTTTTGATATTTTAAACAAAGCCAGCAGGAAATTTCACAAATTTGGTGATTTATGGCAGGGATGGCGAACCTTTTTGATATCAGTGCCACAAAGTCATGAAAATTCTTCTTTAAACAGGTAGCGTGCCACAATAAAATTTCATTAGAAATGTTAGAGTAGTGATACTATACGCAAGTATAATTAAATAAACATATAAAAGCAATTCTACTTTAACAATATAATCAAATCCGAATCTTCATATATACTTCGAGAGAATTCAGTCGATATTTTAATAAGGTGACCAACTGTACTCATTTACTGAGTTTTGTACTCTTTTTCGCAAATCCTGTACTCTGAAAGTACTCATTTGTATAATTTTATACTCATTTGTATTTCTAAAACATTTTTTTTAGATTATATTTCAATTTTATTGAACGAAGAAATGGTGAAAACAGAACTTGACAGAAGATGGATAGAAATCTTTCAGCATTAACAAAAAATAGTCGGTTACCTCATAAAATGTATAATTTGACGGTTCTAGTTAATATACTAAGATGGGTATCAGTACTACAAATTTTTATATTTGTGAATTAAGTGCACATTAATTATTTTAAATTAATTTCTATCAAAAGAGAACTTACAAAAAAATTGTGCGTGCCTTCAAAATTTTCAAACGTGCCACTTGCGGCACGCGTGCCAATGGTTCGCCATCCCTGATTTAGGGGATACGACAAACCACTAATCCAGAGGTGGCAATACTGCACACAACAATGCAATAGTGATCAAATAATACCTTTGAGAAGTTTGTGTTAAGAGGTTGGTTACACTGAGGAATTCGTTATTATTACCATGTGAGAGACGTTGTTGTTAATTGAAAGAACTTATTAATTATACGTATTTTATGAATTAAATTAAGTCGATATTAATGAATAGCGCAGTTGTAAATAACCGCAATGCCTTTAATTAATAATTAATTAAAAGGTATTAATAAATTAAATAATGAGTGAGGAAAAAGGCAATGAAAAAAGGCAGGACCACATGTTGAGAATGGCATCGGCCAAGGAGCCGAAGGAATTAAGTTTCACTGGGGATATGTTCGCGAATTTTGTCAAATTTGAAGAGGAATTCCTGATTTATATGAAAGTGACGGACTTCTTTTACATAAACGAAGATAGAAAAATTGGTTTTCTGTTGTACACCATCGGAGAAGAAGGCCAACAAATTAACCGACGAGACCCTGGATGAAGTCCTGAAAAATCTCAGAAAGTTCTTCGACAGGAGACATCGACGTTGATTCATTCTCGCAAACTATTGTCGGCGAGGCAAGAAGACAATGAATCTGTAGACAGTTATATAACGAGGTTAAAGAGTTTGGCTGAACCATGCGACTATGGTGCGTTTGAAGATAGAGTGCTCAGGGATGTATTTGTTTTGGGACTCAAAAACCAGAAGTGGATAAGTAAATTGTGTAAGAAAGATGAATGTTCATTGGAAGAAGTGTTAGAGTGGTGCAGGAAATGGGAAATAAATGAAAATGAGTGTAAAGGACTGGGGAATGATGAGGGAATAAAAAATAGGAATGGTAACAACATTACGAGTTGTAATAGTGAAAGGAGAAAGAAAAAATTAAATTGTAGATGTGGACAAACTCATGGGATCAACGAGTGTCCAGCATTTGGTAAAGTTTGCTATAAATGTAACAAACCAAATCATTTTGTGGATAAATGTAAATTTGGGAAGGGAGTTCGAGCTGAAAAACAAAATAATTTTCTGGTGTTGAATTGAATGTCAAGAACATTAATAAAGATGTGTCAAGCAGTGTGCCATGTATACCACAAAGAATTGAAAAAGATTTTAAACTTGAGAATGACACTGGATCTAATTTTGATGTACTTACTAACGAATTGTCCAAAATGCTTAATTGTAATGTCAAGATAATTAAGTACTAATGTTAAATGATAAAAATGGGATGTTGGGAGGTTGGCAACACTTACAGCATTGTTGTTAATTTAAGAAACTTATTAAATATATGTATCTTAAGAATTAAATTAAGTCAATATTATTGAATGAAACAGTTTGTACACCTCACGAAATGAAATATTAATAACACTATAGTGTGCATCAGTTATGAAATGGTTCACACTCAATTTCTGTAGTCATCAGACAAAAGCTCCACCCTGGTATTTGTTTCAGTATATTGTTCCCCCTTTTATATCAACTCACCTTCAACACATAATATATCTGCAAGACCCTGCAAACACCCACAACCGTCGGCGGCATAGTTGGCACAATTAAACTTTGATTGGAGTCCCACTTCGTTCGAGTGTTCGGTTTGACTATGTCACCCTTATACTCGAGAACGACGTGTTGAAGTTCTTTAGTCACACCGAGAACGCCTCTGTCTATAAAATATTCTACATACTGGACACACAAACAAATATATATGAATATAAATATGATGGATTGGAGTGAAGAAGTGGAAAGGTGATGATATTAAAAGTACCTACAGTACCTGTAATAATTTGACTTTAAGCCTGACGGTTTCTTCTCCCTGATTGTCTATATTAGCTTTGAGCTTTATGGATTCTCCACATACGTATGCTGATCTTTCCAACTGCGTTTGAAGAGTTATGGGACCGCGCTCGCAACATAGGCAACATGTCGTTCTTTTGTCGTGACCGGACATTGGTTTCTGAATTCCATCCCCCCCAAAAAAGACATAGTAATTAGGAATACACTCCAAAACTCATACACTCTATATCTTAAAACAGAAGTTTAACTCCCCCCCATTAACTCCAAAACTCAAAATCGATTTCAACTATACTTTGCTCATTTATACTGTAACATTAAAGAACTCCAGGTCAAAAGTATCTTCTCTTGTCAATGACTTGTAAAAATGTAAAGCGAGATAAGTGTGCAATACTTTTGAAATGGATTCTATGTGAGTGTGCAATACTTTTGAAATGAATTCTATGTGAGAGTGTGCAATACTTTTGAAAGATTCTATGTGAGAGTGCAATACTTTTGAATGATTCTATGTGAGTGTGCAATACTTTTGAAAGATTCTATGTGAGAGTGTGCAATACTTTTGAATGGATTCTATGTGAGAGTGTGCAATACTTTTGAAAGATTCTATGTGAGTGTGCAATACTTTTGAATGATTCTATGAGAGTGTGCAATACTTTGAAAGATTCTATGTGAGAGTGTGCAATACTTTTGAATGGATTCTGTGTGAGAGTGCAATACTTTTGAAATGAATTCTATGTGAGATTGTGCAATACTTTTGAAAGATTCTATGTGAGAGTGTGCAATACTTTTGAAATGAATTCTATGTGAGAGTGTGCAATACTTTTGAAATGAATTCTATGTGAGAGTGTGCAATACTTTTGAAAGATTCTATGTGAGAGTGTGCAATACTTTTGAAATTAATTCTGTGTAAAATAGTGCATCATTTTTGAAATGAATTCTGTGCGAGAGTGTGCAATATTTTTGAAATGGATTCTATGTGAGAGTGTGCAATACTTTTGAAATGGATTATGTGTAAAATTGTGCATTATTTTTGAAATGATTTCTTTAGAAAAATGTTAAAAATTTTTGAAATAAGCTTTCTTTACGTAAACCTGTACATTATATCTGAGATTAGTTCTTTATAAGTGTGCAATACTTTTGAAAAGGATGCTGTTATATTCAAAGCCAATTTTTATTACAGTGTGCATTAGTTTTGAAATAAGACCTGGGACACCGACTGGAAATTAATCAGTTATGTATGACTGTGAAGTTAATGACTAACATTTATATACACAACAGAAACTCCTCAACCCTGGTGTAAGACAGACAGACAAAATTTCTAATCGAACAAGTTCTGTTGAAACCGATTCACGCTGTTGTATCCCTGTTCTTCCGACACGCACACAACAGACAAAAATTTATTCCCACTTTTATTTTATAATATGAGGACCATAGATCAAACTACTCTAATAATATTTGTATTTGTATATATATATAATAAATCAAACCATCATCTGACAAATATTAATATAAATAAATATAAAAGCGATATTAGTTAAACGACACTGGGTGTGAGGGATATCTTTCTGTCAGAAGCAGATCCTTGGATGGGGATTTATTACCACCACCACCACCACCCCCTCCCGCTTCCATCCCCTAAATAAATATTAAAAGGCGGCTTTCTCGTCTCGGGAATATCGATATCGGAAACCACTCACCAGATATTGTTCATCCATGCAGTCGATATGGGGCCCGATGATGGTGAAATATTTCATCCCCTGGGGTGGCGATGCGTACGGTATGTCGACGGTGACTTTGATGTAGTACCTGATGAACCCGGGCTTGCTCTCGAAGGAACAAGGCAGCTGACTTTCGGGTAATTGAAATTTGAACGGGAATTGATGACTTCCACGGGGGAGGATGGGAACGTTTCCTTCCACTTTATCTGTGAGAATAGAATAAATCGAAGAGTTAGAAGGAGGAGGAAGAAGAAATAAAAATAAAAATCAAACTCCTGAGAGAAATAAAAATAAAAACAGGAGAGAGGAGGAGGGGAGGGAAAAACGATTTTCCGATTCCCCGAAAAGATTGTCGCACAGAAAAAGCTGTTCGCGTACCAGAGTGAAAGGAGATGAAATCGAGAACGTTTATCGTTCTCGCTTTGATCTCAGGGTTGTTGAACCTTGTGAAAACGTGACGTGGAAGATGAAGAAGGAAAACTAAATTTCCGGGAAAACTGCGATTGAATTTAAATTTTGAAATGCGAATCCCTGCCCCCGCCTGTCCCCCGCCCCCGTCCTTCTGATTCCATTCAACGTTCGCATACTGATCATTCCAATAAGGATTTCGAGTCTTTTCATTCAGACAAATATAAACACATCGGAAGTCTTTATTTATACGTTTTATCTAAGTGTGCAATATTTATGAAAAGCTAACTCCGTAAATCTACTGCTAATATAACAAAATTCGAGATAGTTTATCATAATATCACTTATACGTTACGGTAAAAGTGATCAATAAATTGAATGTACTTCATATATATATAACTCCCGGCGATTATTCATAATCACCAACTAAGCTCTGTAAAGATGACAAATTATCGATTATTTATCACATTTACCGACCAGTTTATAAAATCTCCAACTCCCAATATGAATACATAAAATTCCCGGCGATTATTCATAACCATCAACCGAGCTTGATAAATTGCAAAGTTACTGAATATTTATCAAATTTACCGGTTAGTGTGTGAAATTTCCAACGCCTGATTGGAAATTGAATTATAATTCTTAGTATATCAGTGTGCAATACTTTTGAAACGGATTCATCACGGTATTGTGGAGTATATTCGAAATAGATTCACCACAGAACTGTACAATAATTTTCAAATGAATTCATCAGAGAGGTGTGCAATACTTCTGAAATGGATTCATCACCGAAGTGTGCAATACATTTGAAATAGGTCCGCCATAGAGGCGCACAAACCAAAATTTTATCTCCGTTTTATATAATATTATGTAGACCAGAAAATAATATCGTACACAGGGTACGGTAAAAGTGATAAATCCAGCGAACATATATATAGTTCCCACGATATTCATAATCACTAAATAAGTTTAGTCAATGTGACAAATTACTGAGTATTTATCACATTTACCGGCCAGTTTATAAAATCTCCAACTCATTATAGGGAAATTAAGGAAAGTTTGCACACGTGTCACTTTTCTGACAAAAGATAAGGAATCCAAGCAGCGGTGTGTCACCGGCAACAGTGAACTAACCTCCAAACAAAATGCATGACAGAAGCCTACAACTGAGCGAAATTTAAGATGAACTGCAGATTTTATAAACTACCCGGTTAATGTGATAAATACCCAATAATTTGTCACATTCACCAAGATTAGTCGGCGATTATGAATAACTGCCGGAATATTCAATTTATCACTTCCACCGCCACAACTATACGATACAACTTTCCGGTACACCTAATATTGAGTATTTATCACATTTACCGGCTAGTTTATAAAATATTCAACTCATAATGAGGAAATTAAGGAAAGTTTGCTCATGTGTCACTTTTCTGACAGAAGGCATGAAATCCAAGCAGCTGTGTTAATTAAATCCCCCATGACGAATTGCAGATTTTATAAACTAGCCGGTTAATGTGATAAATACCCAATAATGTGTCACATTTACGAAACTTAGTTGGTGACTATGAATAACCGCCGAAATATTCAATTTATCACTTCCACCGTTACAACTATACGATACAACTTTCCGGTACACCTAATATTGAGTATTTATCACATTTACCGGCTAGTTTATAAAATTTTCAACTTGTAGAGAAAACTATGTTTAAATTCCCCAATAGGCGTTGAAAATTTTATAAACTAGACGGTACGTGTGATAAATATTGAGTAATTTCTCACATTCACCGAGCTCAGGTGATGATTATGAATAATAATCGAGCAGTGTATGTATATTTGCCTCATTTATCACTTTTTCCGTACTATATATAGGATATTACTCGTTTTCTAAGCCAACTTTTATTAAAATCCCCATTGCGAGTTGAAGATTGTATACACTGGACGGTAAATGTGATAAACACACAATAATCTGTTGGCGATTATGAATAATCACCGGAAATTATTAGTACACAGTATAGATATTGCCGCGATTAGTGGTAAAAAATTTTTTTTTAACGATGAGATAGATCTGTAAAAAGTCTTCATCTCCAGCAACAAAGAGATTATCAAAAGCTGTCGGTACAGTCTGTTGGATTCCACTTCCCATCTCCTTCACCTCCTCCTGCAGCTCCCCTCTCTTCCCACTACAAAAGCAATATTTAGTCCTAATGTCTCTCACACACTCTATCAGCTTCCATTCTAACAATCCTCCTTCCTTCCGCTTTGTCCTCTTTCATCGATCCAAACGAAACTGCGTCTTTCCTTTTTCCATTTTCCTGTGTAATCGCGTTACGTAACACGTGTAACTGTTTCTTATAACGAACGCGCTTACCTTTTCCCCAGATAATGGCTCTGTCGTCGACGAAGTACTGATCATCTTTAACAGTCCTCCGATCTCCGCTTACCAATATCTTCCATTCGGCGTGAGCTTTCCCTCGTAACACGACTCGAATTGCTGAAGTGAAAGAAAAACTTTTTTGGTTTTTTGCTGTTTTTATTTTATTTACGGAACGTGCTTATCGAGCTAATATCCTGTAGCTGTGACGTGGAATGCGAAGGCAACAGAGATTTAAAAAAAAAAGAACGGGAAAAGGGAGAAAACTTGAGAAAATGGGAGTCAACGTCCTGAACGGAAATTCAAAACCACAAGCATAATAAAGCAAACATACAACAAACAACGGAAGGAAATTATCCTCCAACTCGTGGGAAAAGGGTTGGAAAAGCGGTGGAGGGAAGGAAAAGCTCTCTTTCGGAAAAGCATTTAAATTAAAAAAAAAATGGAGGATGGATGAGCTTACAAGATAAAAACATTTTCTTTGAAATCGAAATTTAATTTCAACTTCATTAAAGTGATATTCTCTTTGTTGACATTAGATAAATCGACTGAGTCAATCTGACTCAATTCCAAATTCTCTTTCATTTTTTGTGCTTTGTCACAAATCATGTTTTCCTCTACGAACATTAAACAAAAAATTTTTTATTCGGGTTGTTTTGTCCTCCTTTAGATTGAAAGAGTCAAATTGACTCGCTGAGAGAGAAATCAAAAAGGAAATTCGTCGATGCAGTGTTAACAAAGGTCACGTGACCTATTTCAGATTATTACTTTCTCATCCGAGTGTGCATTATAACAACCAAATCTGGTTATAGACTAAAATAAAATTTGGGATTCCTTTTATGAGTCATTCTGGCTCATTTAAAAACGTCACAGTTTCAAACACACTCCCCTGCGCTCACTCTACTAACTTCATCTTTAGTTCCCCATTTACATGTAGACCATTTGTTACACCCAAGGAAATCAACATAATAAGTGTGCATTACTTTTGAAATAAGCCCTATCCAAGTGTGCAATATTTATGAAATGGAATCCTCTAAATCGAATGTTAATATTATAAAATTCATATAATATTTTTATGCGGACAGGAAAGCATTTTCACCGGTAAAAGTGATAATTCGGGCGAATATAATTATAATTCCCGGAGATTATTCATAATCACCAACTGAGTTTGGTAAATGTGATAAATTACTGAATATTTATCACACTTCACCGGCTAGTTTATCAAATATCCAAGTCGTGAGCAAACTTTTTATAAATTTTTTTATTATGAGTTGAAGATTTTATAAACTAGCCGGTAAATGTGATAAATATTCGATAATTTGTCACATTTATAGAGGTTAGTTGGTGATTATGAATAATCCCCGGGAATTTTACACCCATATTCGTACGATATGTCACGAAGCACGTACACGTTCCCTTTACAAACGTATCAACGATATTACTGTTCGGTTATAATAACAAAAAACATCTCAAAACAAAGGAGAAAAGGTTAGTTAACTGAATCGAAAAGTAATACGCGTTTTGTGCGTTATACCTAATGTCATGTTACGGTAAAAGTGATAAATGAGGCGTATATTATTCATAATCATCAACTAAGCTTGTTAAATGTGTCAAATCATCGAATATTTATCACAGACTCGTAATCTGAATAAACGTTTATCAAAATCTCCAATACGAGTAGTAGATTTTATAATCTGGTCGGTAAATGTGATAAATATTCAATAATTTGTTACATATAAACCAAGCCAGTTGATTAATATGAACAATTAGCTGAGAATTGTATTATGTATGTCGGAATCAGGTGGATTATTGTTGACTGAAAACACTAGGATTCCAAAATATATTGAAATAAAAATATTAATACAAATGCTAGGGTTTATACTAAAATTTTAATACAAAAAGATGTTGCTGACTGTAGAATTTGATTTTTATCCCGGTTGCTTCTGTTTTATTTGCATATTCGAGAACAAGGAGGAAAGATGAACGTCGTCACAATTTTTATATATATTAATATATTCGCCTGTCACTTTTACCGTGACATAATATTAGGGGTTAGGCCAGTGGTTCTCAAACTTTTTTGTGTCGTAGACCCTCGCCATGTTTTTAGGTTTTGGGTAGACCCCCTGATATTGATTTTTGTAAATTTCTCACTGTAGTGAAGCAAATTTTTGCTTCATAGGTACTTATAAATATTGTATATGTCTTTATATTATAAGATAGTATAATGTAAGTAAATAGGTACTATCAGTGTAGGTTGAGATCCCCATTTTCGTTTCATGTACCCCAAAATTTTTCGCTGTCGTGAACCCCTTGCAGGTTGTCATAGACCCCTGGGAGTCGATATAGACCACTTTGGGAATCACTGGGTTAGGCGAAGATTGAAATTAATTTCCGGTCTAATATTAAGCAAATAAAATCGACAGTCGAGTCAAATTGGCTCAGTTTAACAAAAAACCAGGTTTCTAACAAATCACTCGACTACTATTTGATTTCAGTATCATCAGACAAGCCCAGTCAAAATGGTTTCTCTGACTACTTCCATGTTCTTCCCCATCCCCTCTTTGCTGACTCGTAACAGAGCACTAAAACGTTCGCAAAAGGTCTAATAAAGAAGTCAATACAGATTTGGAGGGAAAAGGAAAAAGGAAAGAGAGGTCGTGTGTGTGTGGCAAGTGTAAACAAGATTGGAACATTCATTTGGAAAAGTTCTCCAAGGCGGTGGAGGAGAGAGAAGAGGAAGCGATTCCAAGTTTTAATTAAAAAGTAATCTCAGATGGATTAAGGAACCTTGTCATGACAACCCGAGAGGAAAGAAAGAAAGAAAGAGAAAAGGGAAAGCTCGTTCCGATTGAAGACAATTTCGATTGTTCCTTCAGGTATTGAGTCAACGACCACCGCGTCCATTATCCCCACCACCACCAAGCAACCCCCGCAAGCCAACTAGATAAATTGAAAGATTAGATTTCTTTCTTTGTTCGATTTGATTGCTCGAACTAAACCCATTTCTAGGGTTATTGTGGGGTTTAGTTCAATAGTTGGTAAATTTTTTTGTGATGCTTAAACCGCCCCTGAACACAAACCTAATTCAACACGACATGAGGAGCTTTTAGACTCTTTTAGCCTCTTCTCACATACTCTGTAAGCATCTTTAACACCTAAGGTGGGGTGGGAGATAGTTCTAAATCTAGCTTCCTAAAAATTTGGATTTTAAGGAATGAGTCAAATTGACTCACGTCCAATAGAAACTCTAATAAACTTCTGATCACCAAGTGTTTAACCAAATTTAAGAGAAAGAGTTTCGTCACGAAGTGTCTTCCCATCTTGAGAGAATCATTTTGATTTCCTTTTGTTCAGTTTCGTGTTTTCCCCCTCGTATATATATACAGTATAATCGTATATATATAATAGGATTAACGAAAATTCCAAGAAAAATGGGTGTTTCCTCCGGTTTTCGCTGTTTCGTTGACGTCACACAATAAAACCGGGGAAAATGGCAAAACAAAGGAAATTTGCGTCACAAGTCGGGTCATCAACGTCTATGGAATTTTTGGGGCCCGTTTCGCCACAAGATTAATGGCTTTCTAATTATCGATAAGGTAACTCTTAATATGTTTACAGTGTAAAAGAAGAAGGAGACGGAGAAGAAGAACAAGAGAGAGAGAGAGAGAGTTTGTTGCGTTGGAAATCTCGCACGAATAAGTCTTCCGAAATGGCGAGCTTTCATCAGAAAAGCTCCCGCGTTTGCGTAATCCCTCATAAACGCCTCTGACGTTTCCTTTTTATTTAATTTTTATAATAATTATTTCTAAATATCGAATTTCCCCTAAATTAGGTCACATCTTTCGATTGCGTCTTGGAAAAATGACGGAAAAAGCTCCTTAATGGCGGAATAAATAAAAAGAAAAGTCAACAAAGCTTTTTGAGCGTTAAGCTTTGAAGTCGCGTTTCTTTTTTGCTTATAAAACGTCACGTGATTTTAGACCAAGAAGAGGAGAGGGCCCAGGGGAGGGGAGGGGGCGTTTCCTAATTTATTTACACAGATTGTAGTTTCGAGGAAGTATGTTAGCATGAAAACCACGAACAGTTTTTTCGATTCTCAGAAGGAAAAGGAAGGCCGTTCCGACAGCAAACAGGACTGAAAGTCCTTATTTGCCGAGGACAAACGAAAGTCTGACGAGAAAATTTCGAAAGTGCTTTCGATCCAATTTTAGGTAATTGGCACTGGGATTTCCCGACGCTTGACACTCGCTTTTCTCCTACCGCTGTGGGCTTTTCCGTTTTCGTTAGCGATGTTTGTGTTCTGTTTCTTGGAAACATTTCCTCACTCATTGTCTCCAAGGTACAGTTGGTAGATGTAATATTTATAATAAAAATTCGAAGGAAAGTGTATGAAAATTTGTTACGAGGAGTTTGAAAGGAGGATGGAATTTCTATGTGTGGATAGAAGGGCAGGAATAAACGGACTATCCATAGAGAGTGAAAGAAAGACGAAGAAAGATTAAAGGAAGAGATGGAAAATAATAAAATCAGATACAGCAGCAGTGAGGTAGAAAGAAACAGAGCAGGAAAGGAGAAAAGTATTAAAGTAACATAGAGGCAGAAATAAAGATTAAGACAGCAACAAAGAAAGAAAAATAGATGGAGTATAAAAGAGACATACAGAGGAAAGACAAGATAACCAAGGAAAGTAGAAAGAGAGAGTAGCAAAGGAGGAAGACAATGAAGTAAAGTTAAGAGAGATGGATTAAATGAACCAACAGAGAAAGAAAAATGGATGAAGCATAAAAGAGAAGAAAATAGGTCAAGAAAGATTAAGGGAAGAGATGAAAAACAATAAAATCAGATTCAGCAGCAGTGAGAATAGAATGAAAGGGAACCGAGGAAGTAGAATAGGTAGAAAGAGACAGAGCAGGAAAGGAGAAAAATATTAAAGTAGCATAGCGACAGAGATAATATATAGATTAAGACAGCAACAAAGAAAGAATGTGGAAAGGATGAAGAATAACAAACTAGATACAGCAGCATCGAAAGAGAAGATAATCAAGGAAAGTAGTAAAGGAGAAAACCAATGAAGTAAACTTGAGAGAGATAGATTAAATGAACCAGTAAAGAAAGAAAAGATGGATGAAGCATAAAAGAGAAGAATAGAAGAAAGATTATGGGGAAGAGATGGAAAATAGTAAAATTAGATACAGCAGCAATGAAAGTAGAAAGTAATGATAACAAGGAAGTCAAATCGATAGATCAGCAAAGAAAGAAAAAATGGATGAAGCAGAAAAGAAAGAAAGATAAAGATGAATAAACTATGAGAGAGGATGTCAGACAGGCGTGGAACTAGACCAACACAAAGAAAGACACTTAACAACCATCAAGAAAGCTGCAGAGGTAGAGTAAAAAAAAATAAGACAAAGAAACAAGATCGCTGTTTGGTTTCTCCCAGGAGGAAACGGTTATTACCAACAGTTCCAACATCCTGTCCAAAACAAGGTGTATAAATAATTCAGCAACTTCCCGAGGGACGCCAAACTCCAACCATTCAAAACACTTAAGCTAACTTCATCATTCAGCGAGAAGGGAACGCTTCCAAGGTTCCAGGGCAAGATCAAAGCTTTTTAAAGATGAACCTCTCACCCACGCACACGGACATATCCTCGGGTGGTTACCTCATTTTCCAAAATCACTTACATCTCAGCTTGAAATTCTCGATCGTGTTCAGTATAACGTGTCCTGTTAGAGTCTCCCCCGCATAGTACATTTCCTTGGCGAGTCGTATGTCGAACTCTCTTATGTAGTCCATCTTTGGATTTCGTCGGAAGGAGGGCCACACTCATCGAACGTTCCACTCGGGGATTTTTATCACGAGTCCATTCATTTCAGATCACGGCAACCACCTAGAAAACAAACAAAACGAAACAAACTTAGTGAAAAAGAACAAAACGTGGAAGCAGACGACGTGAACATTATTTATTTATTGCTTAATTTAAAATTTAACTCAGATTAAAGGAGGGAAATCGTGCAGAGAAGGATTAACAGGCCAACTCAATCAAATTCGGATTTAAGATGCATTCCGGGGGAGACGGAGACGTGAACTTTTGTTAAGAAGAAGCTTTCGAAGGATTTTCTTTTCCCGTTGGAGGAGGGGGGTAGATAAGAAGAAGGAAAAATTGGTTTTGACCTCTGAATTTTCCAACGCGAGATAAAACAGATTTCTGAACTTGGTAACCTCTTTCCCTCTTCCCTCCTCCTCCTTCCTCTCTCTCTAATTCCATTTTCTCTTTTTTTCTTCTTCATTCCAAAATGAAAGTTATCGATCGAGTTCCCGGTACATTTTCCATCTTTTTTTGTTTTCTCTCTCTCTCTCTCTCCCATATTCCTTGACCCAAATTTAAATTTAAAGTCTGGAATTACATAAAAGAAATAAATAAATAAATTATGTGTTCCGTCTCCGCTCTTTTCTAACTCCTTTTCATTTCGTTGTTCCAGTTCAAGGCCGAACTTGATAAATGTCTTCCACTAAAGAGAGAGAGAGAGACTTTAATGGCTTCGCACTGGAAGCCTGGAAATTCCCTTTGTCGGGTGTTTACACGTCGAACTGTGTCAGCTTTGTGTTGAGTTGGGTCAGGTTGTTGTAAATTTGGGAAGGACATCGCGTAGACGTAACTTCAACTAGAGAGTGGTAGACTTGAATCTGTACATCCACACAAGAGGAGGAGGTGTGGTGCTTTAAAAACTGTCCAGAGGAGAGGAAGCGGTACTGGAAGAGACATCCCCGGTGTGAATCTTCGCGGAGGTTCTAGAAACGTTGGAGAGACCATAGATATCCACTCCACCTGATGTGGTCAGACCCAACAACAGCGTTTGTTTATATATACGCCTAAATTTAGCTTCCCCACATTTTGACTAAGACTTTATCTACAACCCAAAGTCATCCGATTCATTTTCATACTTCGCTTCAACAACGCACCAGAAGAACTTACGAACGTGTCAGCACGCAGCAACACCAGATGGCAATTTCTAACAACAAAAATAAGAAATCTTCCTCTCCGAGACGCGGGAGACACCAAAACTCAACGGAAGTCATCCACATGTGCGATATTTATTGTCTATGACGTCAAAGAAAACCGTAAGAACTCGTGACGTTTGTCTCTGAATTATTAACGTACACACGCACTAATCCATCCGGAGATTAAAAGCGGGCAAGACGAAAAACGACTCCTTTTACGCGATTCCAACAAACTTTATTTCGATCGCGTAAAAAGACACCCAAACGGTTTTGATTTCCAAAGGCCTTCGACGGCGTTTCCGTTGAGAACCACAAATTGAGTTTAATTTGTTTCAAACCGCGGAAAATTCTAATAAACCGGAAAGTGCTTAACTAAGTTTTCTTAAGTGTTACGTAAAGAAAGGAAGAGAGGAGGAGGGAGGAAGGTCTTGATGGTAGCCTTGGGAACTCTTCGACTCATAATTATTATCATCACCCTCGACTGAATTATATTATAAAGAAGGAAATGACCAGGAGCGTTCTGACTTTAATTAAGTTTACAAATTTTAACTTAAAGTATAAAAACTCACTAACGACTTTCCAGAGACTTTAAATTCCAGAAGTAAAGGAGGGAGCTTTAGCTTTAGCAAGTCTCCAAACTTCCCGGAATGGTACTAATAGCCTTCCAGTGCTATGGTTTCCAGTTGTTTCAGCAGAATGGTCCGAAGGAAAAAGAAATTCGGGGGCGGAAGGAGCCATGTTTGCCAGGGCGAAATGAATCAAAAAAAATTTCTTTTTCAAAACAAACCGGATGCCGCCCATCCTTTCCACCCACTCACTTCATTTGTACTTCTCAGCTTCCCAATTCCCACATAATTGCCTCTCACATTTGGTGCGTTTTCTCAGAAATCAGCTTTCACCTTTGACCTTTTAGTAAAAGCCTCGTTCATTCAATAATGATCACGTCACGGTTTTCCAATTTTACTGTTTTGATTGAATCCCTGACTCAAATCCAGTATGAATTGAATTTCATAAATAATGCACGCTGTCGTTAACAATTCATTTTTCTAAAATAGTACACAACTGTCCCCAAAAATTCATTTCCGTGATTATTGAGTTATTCTAATCTTAAATAAGTTATTTACGGAGGTTTATTGTAGTTTTTTTATACTAAAAATGAGTCAATTTGACTCAAACGATAAAACTAACTATAGTGACTAAGACTATATTCGTTTCACGTTTAACCAAAAACCATTTTTCGGTTTTTGACTTTACCAAAAAATCGGGGTTTCAATTTACACGTATATAAAAGTATATTTAAGTTTATACTATTATTATACTGGTCTTAATCCCGTTTTTGGGATGTAACAGGATGCGGGAGGAGGATTCGAGCTCACGGTTATACCGTCCGAGTCAGAAACGTTAACGACCACACTGTTTGGAAGTAAAAATTTGAACTAACGACCCACCAAATTTTTAGTATATTTTAAACGTATATTCAAGTGTTTTAAAATAGACATTTTAATGTTTTCATTTATTATTAATTTATAGTATTTATAGTGTGGCGTTCCTCACATTCCTAATCCCGGAATGGGTACAGTGAAATGAAGCAGCCGACAGCCGAAGCTAAATTCATTCAGTCCTGGAACTCCGCACCATCAGGATCCTTGCATTTTCCATTTTGATTCTAAATTATAGTTATAATAATATTTTATATATCAATATACATATACGTTCGGAATTAGTGTTGTCCATCATTCGTTCATCTACAACGACACAACCTCGCTCCGACAAGGCCACACACTGACTCTAACGGTCTCGTGCTGTATTTACATCATCTGTGATGTGAAACTCTTTCTGGAATGTTCTTCGCGTCCTTGTGTAGGTCTCTAGATACCAAGTCAAGGCTTATGTCATTTAGTCACCACAATTACTAATATAAGTTGTAGTTAAAACTAAACACGGCTTGTACACCGCGTCATATTATCACAAAACACCAACGTTCGTCCACTTCGATACCTGTGGACACCGTTAAGATAGAACTTGAACCTAAACCCCAGTTTAAAACTTATACTAAACTACCAAGTTCTGAACGTTTTTAGTTTTAAGTTCGACCGATATGGAAGCCTGACTTCAGTAACAGATTGTAGTGACTGAAATGATATTGCTAGTAATGCTGTCGTATGATTATTGTGAGTTGCAACACCCGATAAGCGTATACAATATACAATAAAACACATAAAAGGGTGTTATAAATATGTATACTGTATAAATACAATATATATAGTTTCGGTTGTTTGTGTTTATTATTACTATCACGTATAAATTATGTTCGTGTTGTGATATGAAGGCACCACGTAAGTTTTCGTTGTTGAGTTTGGCGCTGGTAAGAAAAAATTTTTTGCGTCATCAACAATGGTTTTGAGGTTTTATACTCTGACTGTAAGACAAAAACTGAATTTAAATATATTTTATAAGTACAATATAGCTTTCTATCGAAGTACTACCAGAGAAGTTCTACTAATAGGTGCTATTATAGACCGGGGAACACCGTACCTGGTACTAGAGGTAGGACAGAGAGAACTATTGGACACTATTAGAGAGGATGCGGAGGGGGTATATATATATATACGCACTACATTGTTATTTTTGGTCCAGCAAAGTCCAGAGATATAAAGACGAATAATGGTGGTGGTGGTCTTAATCCCGTTTTCTACCCTTAATTTTTGGGTATAACAGGATGCGGGAGGAGGATTCGAACCCACGACCATTTGCGTCCAAGTCAGGAACTTAACCACTACACTACTCCTCCCAACAAAGACCAATAATATCGGCAAACAAGTGCTAGCATGTTCTAAACTACAGAGCAGGGAAGCCAGGATCCTCCTGTACAAAATGCTGGCGAGGCCAGTGTTAATGTATGCAACCAAGGTCAAGGCCCACACAGGGCTGTAGAGCAAATGATGATGATGTTAGCAAAGTATAAAACCGATTTTTTTTAAAAAGCGACAAACCCTCAGTCCCACATCACCAAACTCGAAAAGGATTTTAATCAGAGGTTGTATGCGAGACGTTGAAGCGTGTCACAAATCATTACAAAAACGAGACTATGACAATGTCGACACTTTCAAATAAAAAGGGAAGAAACAACCTTGACAGAAATTTATGTTTTTGAATAAAATCCATATTAAAAATGTAGGTTTTAAAACTTTTTTTTTTCATTATCTACACTGTTGGTATTACTTTCCCGTGGAGAGAGAGAAAAAAAACGAGAGAGAGAGATAAACAGCAAGCGAGGCGACAGGGACCGTGACATAAATCTTGTCGCCATTCTTCTCTCAGCAAAAATATTCGTCCTTTCTCCACATAAAAAAAAATATACATCAGCAGATGAGTTTTATTTTGAAAGCTTTCATTGTTAAGACCCTCGACAAACTTTTGAAAAACCTTTTCCCGTGAGAATCCTCCTTGGCAACAAGGGTGGATGGATGGGTGGGTGGGAAATGGAAACTTTTATCAGAGTGTATCATATCCAACTGAAGCTTTCATTTTAACGGTGAATTAAACCCGCGACAGCCATCTTAATTAAATCGCAAAACTTTCTGACTGACATAAAAACCTTATAAATATGTTAATTATAGCTTTTCAACCATTTTCCAAACTCCTTTCCAGTTAAAAACACTTTCCGCTATTGAGTTAACCAACAACTTCTCTCGATTCCTTAAGCTTCTAGAGTTCTTCAATTACACCCCCTCCTTCCCCCAACCCGTTCACTACTGTGGTGACTTTCTTAAGTGTCAGAAATTTATTAATATTAAAACGAGCTGAAGATTAAACCTTAGAGAAGGCGCGTCAAGTACCTGAGTGCCTTTGAAGTGGATATGATCACCGCTATTATGAGGCTGTATACCCTAATTAATGTGATTTAGTGAGATTGTTGACGTATAAGTGTTTGTGAGGTAGTGGTTATATTCAACCTATATTATATTATTTTGTCGTTAGTAACGTTTTATAGTTAGGTGTAAGCCTGGTTACTGAGCTGTGGTGAGCATCCACCACTCAGGCTCAAAAATTGGTTGTTGTGTTGATGACAGAGTAATCATTCGAATGAGTTTGTAAGATTATACAGTATTGTGTTGGGTTTGAAGAGTCAGTTGTTGTTTTTTTAGTTTAACCTAACATTATACTCATATATTATATATTTCTATTAGTTTGGAGCAGTTCGGAGAGAATACGAAGTCTGGAGAGGGTCTAAATGAAGCCAGGAAATAGAGATCCGTCAACTCTAACTATTGTTTAGTTATAGATTTAGTTTATACGTTTAGTTTTATATATAAGAAACTATAATATAAAATATAATATAACAATATAAATATATTTTATTTGATGTGCCTAGTACAGGCCAATCTAAAGGCTAATAAACTGTATTTGTATCTGTGACTACATCTAAACGACAAGCAGAGTATATATTCACCACCAATATATTTAGTATGTATTTATATATAGTATATATATACTCTGCATGTCGTTTAGGTGTAGTCACAGATATAAATACAGTTTATTAGCCTTTGGATTGGCCTGTAATAGGCACATCAAATAAAATATATTTATATTGTTATAATTATATTTTATATTATAGTTTCTTCTGATAATTAGGTAGCCGTGCTAATGTATTATCACCTTTTGGCAATCGCGATTTAAATAGGTGATCTGAACCCGACATGATCCGACCCCAACTCCTTCAATTTCTCCCTCAACCTCAACATTCAATTTCAGCATCCGCAGACCAACACAAAGCCATCAGCTCTTGCACAGCCAGTAGGCCTAACTCTCGAGCAACCATGACTGACATTCTCTTTCCGGTTAAAAATCCCTTTCAAAAGGTTCCCGGAAACCGATGATATGGTGAAAAACAATTTGGTGTTGTATTGCTATTGATCAGATCATGGTCCCGGGCCTATAAAAAATCTCCATCTAATCAAATACGTCCCTGTAAGTCCCATTCCACTTCCCATCAACTTCGTTTAACAAAATTTGTCATCAAATTCGCTCGCCCCTTTGATTAAACCCTTTGAAGAGTGAACCGTTTTGGCAGATAAACCGTTTAATTTGGGAAATGGTTTCTCTCAAACGCTGGGACTTAGCTTAGCCGATTAATAAACTTCAACTCTTTTCAAATACGTAGAAATACCCTCGAAAATGGCGTCCAGAATTTTTTTTCCCCGGTTTTATCATTCTCGTGAGTAACCTTTTCAATAACGATCAAGATTAATGTTACAAATCAAACATCCATTACTGAATAAAGCTGTTTTGTAAACATTCAAAGTTAAATTTGGGAGTTTCAGTTGAAATCCCCATCAAGGACTACCCTCCTGACACACAATGCACTTACAGTAAGTGATTGGAATTTTTTCTTCTCAATAACCTTGATCGTCAAAAGGTTCTCTTCCACTTTAAAGCTAAACCTTTCCTTTTGTAATTAAATTAACAAGCACATTAAACAATAAAGCAGTGAAGCGGAGGCAGGTTATATAAAAATGTCGATAAGAGCAAAATAAATAGTATAATAATTTATATCTGAGGAAATCATAATTATTATACTGGTCTTAATCCCTTTTTTAATCCTTTTTTGGGGTGTAACAAGATGCGGGAGGAGGATTCGAACTCACGACATTTTGCTTCCAAGTCAGGAACTTAACCACTACACTACTCCTCCCACAATACCTGGAGAAATTAGGAGATAGTGAGGAAACGCAGGAAACTTGCTCAAAGAACTTTGGTGACCCGAGTGGAAGGCAATAACACATCATTCCAATGTATTAGATACTTGGAACCACTTTATAACGAGTATATATATGAAAATATCGGTAATAGCCATCGCGGAGATAAATGTTCGCTCCAACCTATAAAAGTGTTAATGTGTGTTCTAACAATTAAATAGAAATCGACCTTACTGTACGGATTAAGTGTCAATATTTCATAAGTAATGCACATTTTTGTGAAGGATTCATTTCATAAATACTGCACAGTTAAGAAGGGCTCTATTTCATAAATAATGCACAAAGTTACACCAGTGGACCACCAAAATTTTCAAACCCCCCCTAGATACTCATACTAATCATATACTAAAAGGACTTATAAGAAAACTGGTCACCCCTTCGCAATTAGGAGAATAAAACCTTTTAGTATATTATTAGTATAAGTATTGTAATACTATATTATAATTTGGGGGGGGGTTGAAAATTTTCGGTCGTCCACTCTTTTCCGGTGACCCAAACCCTTGTAACTTTGTGCATTATTTATGAAATAGATCCTTCTTAAACTGTGCAATATTTATGAAATGAATCCTTCTCAAAAATGTGCATTACTTATGAAATATTCACACTTAATCCGTACAGTAAGGTCAATTATAAGGTGCTAATGTGCATTATTTATGAAATAAAGAACACTCCTGTGATTTTGCGATGGTCTGAATTTCTTCTAATAGTGTGCTGATGCACTACTATCTCACCACTACATTCTTGTTTTCACTACCCCAATAATAACGACTACCCGTCCCCGAGGAAGGGTGTGAACGTTTGGAGTTTGTCTGGGAAGGAGACCAAAGCCCAAACCCAAGAAGCTGACGGAGGATAAGGGGTAGGTTCGGGAGGAAGAGGAAATATTATGGGAATAGCATGATGGAAGTATAATATTAAAGGATATACTAAAAGGATATAATAGTATTCAAACATCCGGTAGTGAGGATAAACTCAAAATGGTAAGCGATCTATGACCATCTTTTTGTTTTCCATTCTCTCCTCAGTGAACGGAAAGAACTTAAAGGTCATTCCGCCTTTACAAATACATCATTTCCGTCTTGAGGTTAACCACATTGAAAATAAATAAATAAATAAATAAATAAAGCACCCAATCACGAATAAAATGAAAGAACAAAAAACAAATAAAAAAACTTTTCCACATCACACTAACACACAATCAGTGACTTCCTCCAAAAAAGGCTGTTGACGATTTCGAATTTTTGTCACAATAATGATCGATTCGAATTGGATCGAGAGAGAAATGATAAGAAGAGAGAGAGAGAGAAAAAAAGTTATTTTTAGTTGAAAATTACAGTTTACAACTTTCTACGAGATATCTAAATATCGATCATACTCAAAATAAAATGATAATGATAATAACAATGGTGATACCGAACAAGAGGGACACTCCCATGATTTTAAGGGTAGAAAAAATATTTTCATGACAAAGGGGGTGTGTACAAAGGTTTTGTGTTTTTAAAAAATTGATAACCGAACAAAACAACAAAGGAGACATGTTTGAAAACGTGTGTCATACCAAACAGAGGTGTCATGGAGGGAGAGGAAGAGGTTGTGGAAATAAATAAAAAATAAATTCGTCACCGGGGGAGTATTAAAAATGATAAAACTTCAATAAATAAATAAAATAAATTACCTTACGTCAAATCCGAGCGAGAGAGACTAATCACTTTGCCTTTTATCACCCAAACACACACAGACGAACCAAACTTTTGCTACGGACAAGAAATATTTTTAGCTAAAGATAACCGACGAAAACAAAACAAAAACACGACGACGAGGATTTTTCGTTTATTTCCCTGACTCCGTAAAATCTCACGTATCCTTAATCGATATTTCGTCGGATATATATGAACGCGTACGCGTATTTAGGCCGTATGTTTTGATTCCGTTCGAAACGTTCCGAGAGCTCTTTAACACGCCTGTCCGCAGCATCCCTTTTGATCGATATGTGAATGAATGCCTCTCGTCAAGATACGCCTTTGATCGTTTTTTACGTTTCTTTTTTCTGATTTATACTTAATCCCTCCCACTTATACTTCCCTTGTTCATCAGGTATTATACCTAAAGCTCCTATAAGCTGAATATAATGGTTGTGTAACGGGATTTAGTCGAAAAGATTTTTCTGTGTTTAGCCGTTCGCTTGTGTTTTTGCCTTCTTTGTTCTTTTCATTCATTAATTTAGAACGAAACAGCGCATCCTCCGTGGATTTTATGAAATAATATTCGTTTCCTTTTTTTTATTATATAAATATTCCAATCTCTGATTTTATTATCGATCTTATATAATATATCATCTGAGGTATTAAATATATTGCAGCCTCAAAATATGCGATTGTGATAATCATCAACTCTAATATACCGGACTTCCTTCACAAAAATGTGCATTACTTATGAAATAACGAACACTCCTGTGATTTTGTGGTAGTTTGAATTCCATCTAATAGTGTGCTACTATCTCACCACTACATCCTTGTTTTCACTACCCCCATTAATAACGACTACCTGTCCCCAAGGAAGGGTCTGAACGTTTGGAGTTTGTCTGGGAAGGAGACCATTATATATATAAAATATATTAATATATGTAAATTATATTTTATCTCAATCTAAGACTTTAAAGTCGACAATAAATAATAATTAAGAGCACAAGTAATAGACATACAGAAATAGAAACAGGGACAAGCAGTTGTTCTGTATCAGTGGCACAGGAACCTCAAATGTTGACTGGGCATGGTTGCTTCAACGCATTCCTACACAGGATTCGTCGAAGAGATACGCCGATCTGCGATTACTGCAGGGAAGAAGAAGACACCGCAGGTCACATACTCAAGAGATGCCCAACATGGATACTAGAAAGAATGGAACTCCAGGACCTCACCATGGACAAAATCATCGAAGGAATCTTGGAATCCAAGGACAAATGGCAGAGTCTACAAAAATTCTGCCGCAAAGTCTTAGAAATGAAGAAGACGACAAACAAGGACAGCCAAGGAAAAGAAGAACAGAATAATGTGACTTCTACTTCTCCTTTTCCTGCAAGTCGAACACCCACTCCAGGAACGAGATTATATAAACACAGACAAGTCACTACGACGACGAGCCGAGGACTTCTAGAAAGTTTTGTCTTCGCGGACGGGTCATCTGGAAACCTTAAAAGCTCCACTAGGTTTAAAAAGGATGGCGAACCTATGGCACACAAAACAACAAAATTTTTTTTAGAAAGCTTTTTCGATAGAAATTAATTAAAAATTATTAATCTACACTTCCATTACTTGTTACAGATTCCCAAAGTGGTCTATATCGACACCCAGGGGTCTATTACAACCTGCAAGGGGTCTACATCAGCGAAAAATTTCGGGGTCCATGAAACGAAAATGGGGATCTCAACATCACTGATGATACCTATTTACTTACATTATACTATCTTATAATATAAAGACATATACAATATTTATAAAAGTAGCTATGAAGTAAAAAATTTACTTCACTACAGTGAAAAATTTACAGGTAAGTAGGGGGTCCATCTAAAACCAAAAAACATGGCGAAAGGTCTACAGCACAAAAAAGTTTGAGGAACCTCTGTTGTAGTTTATTGTAATGTTAATACTTATTTTTATCTCCTATTTATTTATTAATTATTTTATTTATTAGCTTTGTTAATTAATTTATTTTTTATTCACAATTTTAATTTATCTTAGTATACACACATATGTTATTTATTAGCAAAATAATTATTTTTTAGGGATTTGGGTAGATCTTTATTTATTCTAATTATTTTTTATGATTATCTCTGTTTACTTATAATAATAATAATAAATAATGTAGATATTATTGAATTGAAATTGAATGAATAAACAGTTAACTTTGAAACTGTAAAAAATGTATAAATAATAATAATGATGATGATAATGATGTATAATTTGTTAATTTAATATAAGTAAGTAATTTAAAGTAATTTTATGTAATTTAATTTGTAATAATGTAGCCTATAATTTGTTAAAAGCCAATTTGTTAATTGAATTTGGATACAGTATATAAATACTGCATGCTAATAAACTCTCTTTGAAAGATTTATTAACATTATGTCTTTTAGTATCAAGATTCTGAAACAATTTCTCTCAATAATAATACAACTATCACTTGACATTTGAGCTTTTTAGTTTGAAAGTAGCCTAAGACCATCTTTCTCCAAATCGAGATATTTAAGGGCATTTCAAGGAATTTAAAAATATACTGAAAGGGTAGTAATGAGTCAAACTACTTAAGTGTATGTTTAACTGCAGGGGGACAGATTTCTGGAGGGGAAAATACCAAATAAACATACAGAATCATTATATATCACTATATAAAGTGGTAAAGTTTTTGGTCCACGTATTTAGAGAGAGAGAAAAACTACTCTTCTAGTCAAAAAATATTAAAATTAGATAAAAATGTATACATGTAATATGATAAACCCCGAGAAAGGGGTAGGTCAATTAAATAAATATATATTATTATTTTTATTACTTAAGTGTATTTGAGGGTGTTAAATTTATAGTTCCTATTAAAATAGTGACAATTTTTAAGTGAATAATATGTGTCATCTTATCAAGAATAGAGTTAGACCACTTTCAAACAACACAATGAACTAACTCAGACAACTTATGGGTCAAGAACTATGGGATTTGGTCAGAATATAAGCAACCTGAAACGCCCTGACATAGAGTTGTACATGTAACCATTGAAAAATGGAGTTGAGTCACTTTCAAAATAAACGACTCGTTTATTATTGTCATCATTATTACTATCACCAGTACCACTGTCATTACATCATCACCAAACTTCCTTCAATGTTTCACATAAAGTTTTCATTAAAAAAATGGTAAGCCTGATCAGGTTCTCCTCAAAACCCTAATACTCTTGACAGGAGACTCAAAAAATAATTTTAAACAAAAATTTGAATCTAAAAGAATAAAAAGAATTTATGATGATATAAATAGAATGGTTTTATTTGAATGGGTTACATCAATCCACTTAAATTAAGGACAACAACAGCAACAAAAAATCCTTCAACATCCTCTTCAATTTCATTTCTTTGGACTAAATGAAATCCCTTTAGGCGCCATTTTTTTTCCTCACCTGAAATAAATTTAATAAGTGTATTCCCGAAGGGCTGACACGGTCGTAAATTATCCAAATGTGTCAACTTGAATTCATTTCACGACTCGAAATAGTTTTCCCTTTTTTATTTATTTCAACGTTGAAAATGCCCCAAAAGTATTAATAACAACACACAATCATGTTTCTTAATCCTGCTGTGATGAATGCCATTGTTTTATTGCTCGCTAGTGTAATCTGTTTCAAATTGTTTTTATTAAATTTATTATTCCCTAGTTAACAACCATTTGTCTCCCACTTCGAGACAAGTTGTGAGTTTAACTTTAAAAGGTTTTTGTATATATGGAACAGGCCAGTGTCCCATTTAGGATGGGACCAGAATTTGGTGGAGAAGAGAGAAGTAGGAAGGAAGATGAAGGGAATAGTAACTTTGTATTCTCTTTACTTAAAGATGAAGCTCATACCATGATAGGTTAGGAGGGGAGAGGAGAGCCTACTCAAACTATAAATTTTTGCCAAAATTTAGGTTAATTTTTGACCCAAATTCAGTTCTCAACCTAACAGAAACCAGCTAGTTTTTGGTTCAGCCAATTTTTCCTACCCTACTGGAATAATGGCGGACAAGTTGTGACCCATTACTAACCCATGTAAGGTTATTAACTAACCCACAATTAATAGGCAACCATTTGCTTGTTTGCACGGTTTTGATTTAGGAATCTAAATAAAAATTTGAACAATTTGAATGAATGGTGTTTAATTTACAAATATTTGGTTGAAAAATTTTAAACTTAACTCTGGTAGAAATGGGAATTAGTGAACCATGGGTTAGGGCTAAAAAAAATTTGACCCATGTCTCAAATAAATTCGCCATCACTGTCCTACTAGGATAATATTTAGACCTACTTTATGTTATTTTACTTTGAGTAAAAAAAAATTGTTAAAAAGCTCTTTTTAGGAATTTGAACTATCCTGAAAAAGGAAAGGAGAAGTAAGAAACTCAGAAAACTAGACTGAAAAAAGGAGTATATAACCCCAGAACTTAGAAATACAAGAACAGGCAGATAGGAAACAATAAATAAATAAATAAAGACCTGTATTCATGTATATAATATAAATTATAATAAATTCTTATATTCATAAAAAAATAAAATAACAAAATGGGATAGTTTGAGTATCCAATCTCAAACTGGTTTCTCAAAAAAAAATTGTTTAAACATCAGTGAAAAATTATGATGTTTACTACAAATTAAAGTCTTTAATAAAAACAAAAATTGTTTTAGACAGCTGTCAATTTATTAAAAAAAGAAGAAAAAGGGAAAAAGAGAAAAGCAGACTATCAAAATCAAGGGTTTAGAAGTTTTGAAAGATTAAAGAGGAGTACTACAAATAAGACGATAAGAGGATTTTGTTATTATAATAAATTGGATTATACTGAGATGTCAAATAAAGGAGACAAAGCAATTTATCTAATTCCTAATTCCTTTAATAGGTCTCAAAGTTAAATTAATTACGAATAAAAAGAAGAAAAATTTTCTCGTTATTTTGCTGGCGGCAATCCTTTGCTACGAATCAAAGTTGGCAACAATGCGGCAGCCACTCTTTCTTGTTGTTAATTTCCGGTGATCGGATAAACATCTGTATCAGAAACTAACTAAATTCTATGTAAATATCTATGTTAGTATAAACATTTAGTTTATGCAACAATAAATAAATAAATATATTTTTTACAATACGTAAATAAAACTCGTGACAATCCGTTAACTTCGTTTTATCCAAGTTAACTCGGGGGGTCACAGTTGACAATTCGAACGTACTCTCAGTGTGCATTTTTTTTCTCTTCTCGTAGATAATTTAATAATGCCTTCGGATGCTAAAAAGAAACAACAGGCTAGGAAAAAAGAGATAGCTAAGGCTCGTGCAAGCGGTAAAAAAGTCACTAGCGGAAAACCAGAAGCCAATGGAACTGGAGACAAAGAAACCGTAGCGAAAACGAATGAAGTGAACGGCAGTGTGACCAATGGAAATGAACAGATAAGTGAAGAAGGTGAGTTAGTTCCGATGGAATTGATTTGAATTGTTTTAGCAAAGCTAAATTGAACTGATTCAGCTCTGGTGGATGTGTTTTTGGTTATGGAGTGATGTATTTTTGTCATTTTTAAAACGTCAATTAGGTCACATTTTTTTGGTCCATGAATACCGTTCCTATGACTGAGTAACTTGAAACGTTTTGTGGATAAAATGGAAGCAAATTTGGTATGGTCATTAAAATTTGTGTCAAATCCACTATTGAATCTATAGAAAAGCTAATTATGAGAAATATCAGGACAAAGGATTTACAGTTAGGTTATGTGTTGGAGTAAGCACTTACAAGATCTGAAATTGATAATCAGGCAATAAAACACTCGTAATTTTGGTTCATTGCATCTCTCGAATCTTAACCAAACCTTGTTTTGACTTTTGTATGATTTTTTGAAACTTTTACACCAAAAAAATTATCCTTTTCCCAAAACCATAAACACAGACTACAGTTTTAGGGTTGTTATACACCCATCATGATGTGTTGCTATGAAAATTACAAATTTAAAACATTTTCCAGAGGCCCTTTGCAAGAAGCTTGAAGCTGATGCAAGATTAAATGCAGAAGCTAGGTCATGCACTGGTTCATCAGCTGTTCATCCTCGTTCTCGAGACATCAAGATAGAAAATTTCTCGGTTACATTTCATGGATGTGAATTAATGCAAGACACCCTATTGGAATTGAATTGTGGAAGAAGATATGGACTATTAGGATTAAATGGAAGTGGTGAGTGTGTTTAATAACATTAATTAGCTCACTAGTGACTGGTTTGGGGGGAGGAATCATTTCGAGTGGATGTTTTCAGTTTCGAATGATTTCGATTTCTTTGTACAGGTAAATCCACTCTCCTAGCTGTATTAGGTAATAGGGAAGTACCAATTCAAGACCACATAGACATTTTCCACTTGACAAGAGAAATGCCTGCTAGTGATAAAACTGCTTTACAGTGTGTGATGGAAGTTGACGAGGAAAGGATTAGATTGGAGCAACTTGCAGAGCAGCTGGCTGCTCAAGATGATGATGGTGATTGTGTTTTCGATTTATTTTATTTAGACCACCATACATTTTTGATGTTTTTATTTATAAATATTCATTTGCTTATTAAAAGAAAAATTTAATTTTCAGAATCCCAAGAGCAATTGATGGATGTTTATGAACGTCTCGAAGACATTTCTGCTGATACAGCGGAAGTGAGAGCCGCTAACATTCTCCATGGTTTAGGATTTACCAAGGAAATGCAGGATAAGAAGTCGAAGGATTTCTCAGGTGGTTGGCGTATGAGAATCGCTTTGGCTCGTGCTCTTTACGTGAAGCCTCATTTGCTTTTGTTAGATGAGCCTACCAATCATTTGGATCTTGATGCTTGTGTCTGGCTTGAGGAGGAGCTTAAAACGTAATTAATCACGTAATTAGCTTTTGCGATTGATTATTATCGTTTGTTATTGGATTAATCGATAACATGAATTTGTATAATTATAGTTATAAACGAATCCTCGTGGTTATTTCACATTCGCAAGATTTCCTCAACGGGATTTGTACGAACATAATGCACCTGGATAAGAAGAGATTGAAATACTATACCGTGAGTACTTCTAGTTGTGGGTAAGAACCTTGATGGGAGAGCAGATTCGGTTGGAAATCATTTTTGATCGACATTCCAGGGTAATTACGAAGCATTCGTGAGAACGCGACTCGAGTTACTGGAGAATCAAATGAAGCAATACAACTGGGAACAAGACCAAATTGCTCACATGAAGAATTACATAGCTCGTTTCGGACACGGTTCTGCCAAACTGGCGAGACAGGCACAGAGCAAAGAGAAAACTCTTGCGAAGATGGTGGCGGGAGGACTGACGGAAAAAGTGACCACGGATAAAACGGTTCACTTTTATTTTCCCAGCTGCGGTACCATCCCTCCACCTGTGATCATGGTTCAGGTTTGTATTTGGGGAGAGTGAAATTTGATTTTGATGATGTTTTGATTGTAAGGAAATTTTTATTTCCTTTTCAGAACGTGAGTTTCAGATATAGCGACAAAACAGCTTGGATCTATAAGAATTTAGAATTCGGAATTGATCTTGACACCAGAGTTGCTCTTGTCGGACCGAACGGAGCTGGTAAAAGTACTTTGCTCAAATTGCTTTGTGGTGAGGTGGGTATGAACATGTTTTGATTGGTTCGTGCTGTGGCGTGATACGAGTCTAAAATATCAACCGATTACAGCTCATTCCCACGGAGGGTATGATTCGTAAGAATTCACACCTCAGGATAGCTCGATACCATCAACATTTACACGAGCTCTTAGACCTCGACATAAGCGCTTTGGAGTACATGATGAAATCTTTCCCGGAAGTCAAGGAGAAAGAGGAAATGAGGAAGATCATCGGTAGATACGGATTGACCGGACGACAGCAGGTCGGTAGTCATAGCAAAAGTCAAAAAAATTTTCTTTTGAAATAAAATTTACGTTTGACGTCTTACACGTCCAATTTTCAGATTTGCCCGATTCGTCAACTTAGCGACGGTCAACGTTGTCGAGTAGTGTTCGCCTATCTAGCTTGGCAGTGTCCGCATCTTCTGCTTCTCGACGAACCCACCAATCACTTGGACATGGAAACGATCGACGCTCTCGCGGATGCCATAAACGATTTCGAAGGTGGAATGGTTTTGGTGTCTCACGATTTCCGTTTGATAAATCAAGTCGCGGAGGAGATTTGGGTTTGCGAGAATGGGACCGTGACGAAATGGAGCGGAAACATCCTTAAATACAAGGAACACCTTAAAAATAAAATAATGAAAGATAACTCGGGGAACAAGAGGAAATGATGATAGGTTTTAGAGGGCTTAAACGGTAACCAATTTATCTGCTTTATAAAAAAAAAAGGAAGATCAAAAAAAAAGTTTTCTGCTGCGAAGGTGAAAGAAGCTTGAAACTTATATACCCTTCTTATCTTCTCAGAAGAGACATCAATCAATTTACATAAATTAACTTAGAAATTATTAGGCTGTTTCAATTTAAACAACAAAAAAATCTTTTTAAAGATCGCACTACGTTACTCAAACACTCCTAACACCTTTAAATGTTATCCCGCCGTCATGGGGTTCGGATAACGATCGTGGTTAACAGCTCCCGGATGACGTCACGCATTCTTAGGTTCCCAATCTGGGGGATGTGAATCATTGTTATTATATATTAATAAAAGCTTTTGACTTGATCAACAATTTTTGAATGGTTTCCGACGACTTGGAATCATTTAGGAGGAAAAAAATTTTTTTTGATGCTTTATCGATGGCATTCGACTACTATTATCGTGCTTAAATTTTCTGTTTTCGTTGTTAGTCGAGTTGTGATTGGTTTTAGAGATGAAAAAGGTTAACTATAATTGGTCAAGATGTTTTCTTTATTTTTATCATTAGACTTTTGAGTTGTTTAACTTTATTGGAGTTTTTCTTCAGGATTTTTGTCAACTGGTTTCACGAAACAAGTATGTTGAATAAATTCAGGGTTCGAACACAGTTTTTGCCTTTTTTCTTTCTAAACAAACGAACCGTTTATTTTGAAAGTGGCTTAAGTCAATTTATCTCTAAGATACTAATGAGTCATGCCACAGTTTCTGTTAAAGTAGTGGTAGTGATTAACACGTTCACGCCGGGCCCATTTGTTTTGCTACGAGGTGGCGCTCAAATGAATATCGCGGTTCATCTGGCGGCGCATGATTATTGCCTGTTCAGACCTGCATACGTGTTGTTTGTTACTCGGTAGTACAGTGAGATTTAAGACAGTGGCCCGCGCCGGCGTGAACGTGTTAAGTGAGTAATATGCGTTTTGTTATCAAGAATGGAGTTAGGCCACTTTCAAAATTAACAACCAGATTCATTATTAAATTTGAAGGTGCCAAGTCCGTTCAACATAATTTAAGAGTCTTCAAATTATAAAGACGATACTGAATTTATTTTATATAACTTTTTAGACACTTGGGGAAACATAATTTATGCGACTCGAAACATTTTTAACTACGTAACGTAAATGACTCGCTAACACGCTTCTCGTAGTTCTACCTGTACCTCTCTTCTAATTCCTTCCTACTCCTTCATCCTAAAACCTTCCTCACCCACTACCCTGACCCAAATGCCTCTCCTTACCTATCTTTCCCTATTCCCTCTCCTTTCTTCCCTCACCTCCTACTAACTTTCCCTACCTCTCCCACTAATGATCAAACTCAACATCACTTCCAGCTTCTCTATACGCTCCTGGGACTAGACAGACTACTTGGAGACAGATGGTAGTTAGCAGGTAAAAATTGTAACGTAAACATTATCGCTATGAATGTTGTGAGTACCCAAATTTAGAGCATACATGTTGGGTTTGTAGTACACTACTGAGGTGGTCGACTTGGTAATGATTTTCCAAGTTGAACGAGAAACTAAAATAATTTGATACTTGCTCCTGATCTTGTTTTAGTGCAGGGGTGACCAACCTCTTTAATCAACGGGTCAATTTAAATTTCAAAATTTTTTGGCATGCCGCCCAAACTTGTAGGAAAAGTTAATTTTGAATATAAAAACCCTAATATCACCTTTTTGACTACAATATTGCACCCAAACCTTTCAAGAAACACCAGAATTGCTGAAATTGCTAGTTAACAGCTCACCAGTCTGACTGATTGTGTGACAGAAGGCAACACAAACAAGCACAGACGCGTCGCTTTCGTATTGCATGTTTGAACAAGTGAGTAACTCGTCACAAAAAATTGTTTCGGTTTAGTATAAACTACCATTTTGTTATAATTAATTATATAATAATATACCGATGGGAGAAAGTCGATAAATAAAGCCAATTTCAGGAATGGTTGGCGGTCAGCGTGTTGCTCATCCTTGTTTTAGTGAAGTCTTAGCCATGAATGGACATCGTGTTCGTTTATTCTTTTCCTCATCATCATTCGATGTTTTAATTCTGATGTTTAACACGTCTCAATTTTGACGTGTATCTTCTGGTAGAAATCAAAAATCTTTTTTTACATATTTTTCTGTTAGTCCACTCATCAACGGCGTTTATTCCATTTTTCTTGCAATGAAGCTCGCATAAATGAAACATTTTCCTAAGAGTTAGATCAGGATATAGATATCTTCTGATGAATCTTTTAATTAAAATCTTGGTTTAGGTATAGATGGGGTTAGGCCACTTTCAAACTACATGGTTCAGTTATTGAACCAACTCAGACAACTTATGGGTCAAGAATTATCATATTCGCTCGAAATATAAGCAACCTGAAATGTTTCACTAATAAATAACATGAAGCTGTACATGTAACCATGATAACCAGGAAAGAAATGGAGTTAGACCACTTTCAAAATAAACGGCTTAATGTATCGTATTTGCTTGGAATATACCCAACCTGAAGTGTTTTACTGATAAGTAACATGAAGTTGTGCATGTAACCATGGTAACAGGAAAAGGGGGGATGGAGTTAGGCCATTTTCAAAATAAACGGTTCAATTATCGTATTTGCTTGGAATATAACCAAGCTGAAGTGCTTCTATGATAAGTAACATGAAGTTAAACGTGTAATCATATTTACGGGGAAAGGGGGTGGAGTTAGACCACTTTCAAAATAAACAGCTTAATGTATCGTATTTGCTTGAAATATAACCAACCTGAAGTGTTTTACTGATAAGTAACATGAATTTGTGCATGTAATCATGGTAACAGGAGGGGGAAGGGGAACGGAGTTAGACCACTTTCAATATAAACGGCCCAATTATCGTATTTGCTTGGAATATAACCAAGATGAAGTGCTTCTATGATAAGTAACATGAAGTTAAACGTGTAATCATATTTATCCGGGAAAGGGGGGTGGAGTTAGACCACTTTCAAAATAAACGGCTCAAATTTTTTTTTATTCCAATTTTAAAATTATAAAATAACAAATATAAAACATCTGAAAAATGGAAAAGTAAAAATTCTTTTTTAACCCCCTTCTATAGAAATTCATTTTTAAAAATAAATAATAAACGTAAGTTCCGTTTCCGGTTTTGAATAAAAGTCTGAATTATCAGTTTTAAGTGAATCCGAGGGTGTTGAGGTCGGGTTTTGAAAACCTCGGAACGTCCTTATCGCTAAGAAGTGGCAAAGCTTCTAGTCTTAACGGTTTCCTTATCTCAAAATCGTTTTCCCACGTTTTGTCACTTCTCCAAACTCCTCCTCCATTCCATGAATGATTTAGATCGGATCTGTTCCCCGGATCACTTTTCAAATTGCTTCTCATATTTGAATAAAGATTTAAAGAGTTTAAGCTTCCGTGCAACGCGGCCGCGCTTTTCGAGCCTTCTTCTATCCTCGTGAGATGGGTTGGTGCTTCCGTTCCTTTGAACTGTTTCGATTTGTTTTTGTTCACGTATTCTGGAAGGAGAAAAACACAAAATGGCGTCGATTATGTGTGTTTGGCGACATTTTTTTACTTTCTAATTGTTGATTTTGTTGGTTTTGTCTTTGCTACTCTAGTTTACCATCATTTTCGTTGGTTATAAGCTGGTGCAGGTTGCTTGGTGTAGCTTTCTCTCTTCCCGAGTGCTCTTGTGAGCTACTTTTTGGTGCTACGTATAAACTTTGTTTAATTTACCCCCTCCACGTACTGAAAGCTTTGCTCGCATCTTCCCTCGCCTTGCTCAGTAATTCGTTAGCTCTTTTTGGCCGGAAGTAGTTCCCCACTAAATCCTCCATTTGACTGGGACGTTCTAACCGCTACCAAAACAAAAAACAAAAAAAACTTTAGGCACGAGTCAAACTGACTCACACCAAAGAAATCACCAACTCTTACGACTACTCACGTGAGTGAAGGAAGAACCGTCGCTTGAAGAACTCGAAGACATTCTCTCGGACAAATTACTCCAATTCCCGGTTCCGACTTCTTCGTTTCCTCTATCCTGTCCCCCGCCGACGCCATTTTGTTTCTGAACCTTTTCTACAAGTGTCATCCAATTGAGATTATTCGATTGTCCTGGAAAAAGACGGATTTTCTACATCAAACTCCTCTCCTCTCCCCAAATCTCTTCCCAAAGTAAGAGGAGGGAGGAAGAGGGCGCTTTTACCTGCTGGAGGCAACTTCGTCCTGGCTATGATCAATTCTGGAATCTTCCACGATTCCGTTTCCTCACTCCAAACTGCTTCCTGTTTGATTTTCTCGAGATTACTGAAAACAAAGGAAAAATAAAATAAATTTACGCGATCGATAACGTTAATAACCTCACCCATAGCTTGAGCTGTGAGTTTGGTTAGTTCTTTATCTATCTGTCTGTTTTATCTATTTCAAATATTTTCACTCTAGTTTGAAGAAACTATTTTCCTTTGTCAGTTTCTTATCTGTTTATTTGAACAGTTTAAATATTTAAACTCAATTCCTTCCGGTAGAGAAGACTCAACCTACCAATAATTACATTCTCTCTTCAAACCCGTCGCCATTTTCTCACTGATTTGTTGATACAGTTGGATTTGTCTTTGTCCCCGTCTTATAGTTTCTAAGTAATCCGTTCTTTCGTTTTCGAATTCGCTTTGAAGGTCTGATATTTCTCTTTCTAAACCTCTTATCTGCGCCAAGTATTAATGCATAATTATTAAAGGTTATTAATAAGTCAAAAAAAATTTATTTTATACTGTATCAGGTATTAGATTGATTGCAATCTCTTTAAAAAGTATATGTCATCTTATATTTTATCTGACCTATTGGGAGAAATGTAAGAAGATATGTTTGTTTGTTTTAATTATGGATAAAAAATTACCATTTTATAGTAAAATGGTAATTGATTGTTGAAATGTAAGAAAATGAATTATTTTGTTGGAATTGTATGGAAGCAAAAATCATTTTATGGTAATTTTATTTTTTGCAGGAATTGTTAGAAGACATTATAAAAAGTAATATTGGGAGTTTTCACTGGTCGCGATTTTTGGTGGAACCGCATAAAACGAGACCCAATAATGCGTAGAAATGGTTTAGATTATTCACCCTCTGTTTGCATTTCCTAAGGGTTTCAGTCTTGGCTTTGAGTTCGTCTTGAATGTCATCGTAAACCTTCAACATGACGCCATCTTCGTCGCTTATTTTGGACAAGGCCGCGGCCAAAGCTTCCAGTCTTTTCTCCGCGGCTTTCTTCCTTTTCAATCGTTTCTCTTTCAGTTCTTTGTCTCCTGCTCGTTCCCCACCGACCATGGAAGCTTGGAGTTTGCTCAGTCTGAAATTAGAATGAGTATCACTCACGGTTCTTGGGATCGGGGAGGTGGAGGTGGTGGTAGCCATACCGTTCTAGAACTTGTTGTTGAGACACGTTGACGACTTTCTTGTCGTTTTTCTTTTGCAAAGCTTCCATCTGTTCCTCGTAGTGTTTCCTCAGTTCGTCCATGTCTTTCTCCAGTTTCTGTTTCGTCTTTTGCTCTCGTTCGTATTCTTCTTTCAGTTTGAGCATTTCGTTTTCGTACTCGTTTCTCAATTTTTCCGTCTCGTTGTTCGTCTGTATCAAGTCTTTCGTTAGCTGATCCGGTTTTTCTTGTTGTAAAGAACCTGAAAATAATTTGGATGAGTGCACAGAGAAATCTATTTATAATTGCGACCTGAGAGCTGAGATTAGATAACAGATAACGCGGAAGGAAAGAGAAACCACCTGCTTCTGTTCTTGGGTTATGATGGCCGTGTCCATCTTCCACTACCTCTCTGTACTTACTTGTTTTCAATAAATTTTTGAGCTTTTCGATTTCCTCTTGATACTCCCTAAGCATGGCGTCTTTTGGGTCTTCATTAATCTTCGGCTTGTTTCGAATGTTTTTGGCTCTATTCGCATATCTCAAAGTACTAAGCGATTCGTCGTAGTTGTCATCCGCCGGAGACAAGCATGCGATCATTAAAGTCTTTGTGTTACCGCCTAAGGAGTCCTGGTAAAGAGAATCATTTGAGTTAGCCGACCTTTAAGACTTTAAGAAATTGAGTCAGTTTGACTCATTTTTAGAATGCATTTCCAACACATAAAGGAAGATTGATTTCCAAACACATACATGAATCGTTTTCTTATATTTCATAAATAATGCACACTTTTAAAAAAGTAGCTTTATAAGCTGAGCCAGGATGACTCAGGTAGACCTTCATTTGTGAAAGTCTGTTAAACTTAAATTTGTTTGAGTCAAAAATGAGTTTGTTGAATCGTGTGCATTATTTATGAAATGAGTTCTTGTTAAGAGTCTATTTCATCTCTAAATGATTTAAGGAAAAGTGTGCATTATTTATGAAATGGAGGTTCTGTGACTAAGCCTAATCACTGTTCGTGAAATGAGGTAAAAGTGTGCACTTGTTTTGGACTGAATCCTGACAAAACTGTGCAATATTTATGAAAGAGAGTTACACTATATGTGTGCAATATTTATGAAAGAGAGTTACGCTATATGTGTGCAATATTTATGAAAGAGAGTTGCGCTATATGTGTGCAATATTTATGAAAGAGAGTTATATAATATTTATGAAAGATTATATGTGTGCAATATTTATGAAAGGAGTTACGCTATGTGAAAGAGAGTTGTGTGTGCAATATTTATGAAAGAGAGTTGCGATATATGTGTGCAATATTTATGAAATGGAGTTACGCTATGTGTGCAATATTTATGAAAGAGAGTTGCGATATATGTGTGCAATATTTATGAAATGGAGTTGCGCAAAGTGTGTGCAATACTTATGAAAGAAAGTTACGCTATGTGTGTGCAATATATTTGTGGAATATTTATGAAACAGAATTGCGATTTATGTGTGCAATATTTATGAAACGCTTCCTTGATTCAGTGTCAAATTACAAAATCGATTTCTAATTTCCTACAAAAGAAACAAGACTTCCATTTTGTCGAAGGAGTCAAATGAGATCGTGTTTAGTCACGCGTGAACGCTTTCTAGTAAAGAACATTTCCAACAATCACCTGAAGCAGTCTTGTCAGTTTGGAATCACGGTAGGGAATGTGTTTGGATTTCCCATCGACTAACGCCGAGATAACATTTCCCAAAGCCATTAAAGACAGATTAATCTTAGTCGCTTCCTTTAACCTGTCACCGGTACAGCCTGTCTTCGCTTGTCTTTCACTTCCGGCTAAATCGACCAAGTTTAATTTCCCTCTCCGTATCCCACCGCCGCCTAGACACTGATTTGGCATCATTTCCAGGATATTGTGAATATGCTATGACTCCTAGAACTTTCTGCGTTCATCAGTGACGCTCCCGTCACTCGATTCTTCCAGCCTATTTCCATGAGTTTCTCACAGTCGGCGACACTTTGTACTGTGTGGAGAGATAAATCTGTAAAGAAATTCCTCAGCGTTACGTTTTGTTTGACTATCCCTTTCCAAATTCTAGATTCTAAATCTAAAACTGATGGAAGGTGTTTCGTGGACAGTTTCCTTACCCGGAACGTGAACTCCCTTTTGAGGACTTTCCTTCAGTTCTAATTTCTTCTTACAATCAGTTCCTAATAAATCCCTGATATCTTCATTATATATTTCTAGGTAGCTAGCTACGACTAAGAATTTCTTGTTTTCGACGACGCTAATCGCTTCGAAAATGTGTTCGAAGGCTCTTGGAATGATGCCCCTGGCTGAGGGCGGAGATAGACTTCCTTGCATCGTGTAGCTTTTCCCACATCCTGTTTGACCGTAAGCGAAAACGGTCGAGTTGTAACCTTCCAGCACTCCCTACAATTAATTTTGTTCAAAAAAAAATTCGAAAAGGCAGTGAAAACATTTCAAAAGTAGTTCCAACTATCTTAAAAACATATGTCATCTTATATTTCGTTTGACCTCTTGTAATAATTATACAAAGACATCCTGTTTAATTAGAATTATATAAGCAAATATACCCTTTTTATAAAAAACTTGAAATACTTTTTTGCGAAACATAAAAAGACATATCAAAAATTGTTTCTGTTTTAGTGGCTGTTGGGGTGTCTTACCTCTACCAAAGGATAGACGATGTCGCTGTAGATCTGTTCAGTGGTCGCCATTATGTTGTAAACACTATCAAAGTTGAACGTTTTGGGAGGAGCTGAAGAGTCATTTGGGTTGATTATAGAACAACTACAGCGTTCACTATCCATGAGAAGGACATTCTGTGAAAAGTACAAAATTAGAGACGTTTAATAGCAATTCACCCGAAAAGGCCGGAAAGGACAACTTGAGACGGGGAAATACTCAAACCCTTCAAGCTTTAAATACTCATGCAACATAACGACAAGGTCATTAGAGCAAAAACCAAAAAAGAAAATCCAAATTAATGGCTAAACTTATGCCCCAATTCCTTTTCCGTCGTTCATTTAGACTAAACGAGCTTTTAAAATTTGATTTGCACTTAAGAGGGAAATTTATCATTCCAAAAACCGGTATTTTCTTTACCCACCCCCATCCCCGTCAAAGCAAAGGATATTAACATAAGTAGGCGTTACTTTAAGTACCACGTGACGGGAAAATGTCGATAAAGCGAAAAGTTTGATAAATTCATGTCTAAAGTGTTTTTCGTGTCACGAGCTTTCTCTCGGTAATTATGAGGTAGTTTGTTCGGAGAAAAATGAAACCTGATGTCATTATATGACGGTTCGACCAACAGCCCTACAGCTCCTACCCCCGCAGGAACAAACAAAAAAATCGATCGCTTACCTTACAATGAAGATTTTTTTCCCGATCATTCATCGGCCTGCATCGTACTATCACCTTAACCGATTCCGCCATTTTATCGATCATTTTTGTCCTTTTGACTTCCTTTTTTTCTTCTGTCACGCCCTCTCACTGTATCTCACTCTCGAGCCCTGAAAAGAAAGAAAGTAAGCAAAGAAATACAAAAAGTAGAAAAATTTTCCCTCCATTATGGCGGCGCTTTTGTTTGGGCAAAGTCCTTTTCATTGAATTATTAAAGAAGTAACATAATTTTTCATTTAATGGGAATAAAATGGAGAAATATTGGGTCAAGGTTTCATCCCCCCGCAACCCCCTTAACCCCGGTTTCGGACAAAGGAAACCGTTAACAACGAAGCCACCACGCTTTTATTGGGAATTTTTTGTTGTTGTTGCTGTTGTTTTGCTTCCTTTCTTCCATTCTTTTCAAGTTCATAATTCCAAGAGGTTGCTCTAAATAAAGCAGACCGTTCTCAGCTGTCGAAAATTCATAATTAATCACCTGAAAAAATAGTTTCCTGAGAAAATGTTGTTGTGACGTCATTCCCAAGTGAAGCGCCACAAAATAGTCTTATGGAATGGATTAAACTGTTGAATAAGTTAAAAGTCTTTAAAAATGTTTATGGTGTCACTCTGAGTGAAGGAGATTTAATTTTTATATTATTAATAGTATCAATGAGCTATTTTTAATTGAAATGTCACTTGATAAGTGTATTGTATATGTTTAAGTATTGGCTCCATCAAAATTCTTTTGGGCTTTTTTAAAATCAGTGGGGGTTGTGTTTAAAACAAGTAGAAGTGTTAGTGGTTTTACAATGGTAACTCATTTCCGGTTATTAAATGACCTCTATCACACTTATACACTTTTGAAACAACTGCATAATACAGTTTTACAAATTAGGTTAGACTGTAACAGGTCTAAACATGTAGTTAATGACATATCTGGTGAGGTCTTTCTACTCCAAACCTTTTATATGATGTATGTTGATGATGATCCAGTAGGTTGTTGGACTTTATCACAGATGTACTTTTGTTTAGGATGTTTAAGAGTATCTATGTATAGTGATTAATGAACCAACATACAGTTAACCTACCTATGAAGTAAAAATTTAGTTCACTACAGTGAGAAATTTACAAAAATCAAAATCAGGTTAGTAGGGGGTCTACCTAAAACCAAAAAACATGGCGAGGGGTCTTAGACACAAAAAAGTTTGAGAACCTCTCCTTTAATCATTCAAGTTGAGATTAAAAGATTAAAAGATCAAAAGATCAAGAAAAATGATCACTTCCACAATGTTTTGGGATAAGTTATATGATATTTTGGCTGCTATTAAAGTTTAAAATTCAAGGACTCAATTAATAATAAAGAAAATTTATCTATATTTAACTTCAAATAGATAAATTATTGTTTATTGAATTTTGCTTATAACCGAAAAACATGGCGAGGGGTCTTAGACACATAAAAGTTTGGGAACCTGTTGTTTAAATTCAATGATGCCTGCAAATATGCTCCAGTGGAAATTCTTAAAAACTATTATTAATACTTATATGTATAATTATATAAGTATTATTCAACTAGAAATCAATAAGATAGTATTGGCTTCATCAAATTTCTTTTGGGCTTTTTAAAATCAGTGAGGGTTGTGTTTAAAACAAGTAGGAAGTCTTGTTGGTTTCACAATGGTAACCCACTTCCGGTTCTTGAATGACCTCTATCACACTTATACACTTTTGAAACAACTGCATAATACAGTTTTAGAAATTAGGTTAGACTGTAACAGGTCTAAACATGTAGTTAATGACATATCTGGTGAGATCTTTTGTATTCTAAACCTTTTATATGGTGTATGATGATGATGACCCAGTAGGTTGTTGGAGTTTATCTCAGATGTGATTTAGTTTAAGGTGTTTAGGAGTATCTATGTGTAGTGATTAATGAACCAACATAGAGTTACACTCAAGGATTGTTTGATAATCAAAAAACTTTCACAAATTTGTGTAATATTCAAATGAAAATTGACAACATGACAATATCAAAGGGAATATTGGTCCCATGAGGCTTACTGAAGGCTTTTTAATGACAGTACCACGCAATTTATCAATTCAAACTCTCAGAATAAGATTAGATAAGAACACAAAGCAATGCGGCAAACTTTCATCACAAAGACACTGAATGACTCAAGACTGGTTAATAAAAATTGCATTGGCCAGACATTCGAACATCCCCTTCCACAGGAAAACTAGAACCAAAGTCATATTCATGACTCATCAACACATTTCACAGTCGTGAAAGGCTGAATAATAAAAACCAGAATGAATAAAAAAGGTTGCTAAGGAAAGTGAGTGTTCACCCACCACCCCCACGGCCCCGGGTGGGAGGGTTGGCCAACCTAAAAAACTTGACCGCTGAGTTTGATGTTATTATTATGCAAATATGAAACTGATCGATAATCTCCTGGCTACCTAGAACAACAAAGCCTTTCCCGGTTTTTAATTTATTTGTGTTAATGGATTTGTTTTTTTATCGCAGCAGTTAACTACAACCACCAAAAGTAGTTTGGATATTAATTATCTACGCCCTCGTTTTCCAACCCCATACTCTTCATCCACATGGTTTTCATTTCTTGGAATATGGACAAACCACCGCGGGTCAAGGACGATATCGATTAGGATTTCGGTCGCGATTAAGAAACGTTTTATTGGGGTTAGAGAAATTATTTGTTTCGATCTAGATTGAAAGCCAAATTTTTGTTTGTTTACTCCACTAGCCGCCATTTTTTATTTTCAAACTTGTGACCCAATAAATCAAATAATATTTGTTCATTGCCATCTTAAATATTTTATATTAGAGTTGAAATATTCATTATTCTAGATGTTATAAGCAAAATTCACTAAACAATAATTTATCTATTTAAAGCTAAATGTAGATAAATTTTTGTTTATTATTAATTGGGTCCTTGGATGACAGTTTGAATATTAATGTTTAGCAGTAGCCAAAATATCATATAACTTATCCCAAAACTTTGTAGAAGTGAACATACTTCTTGATCTTTTGATCTTTTAATCTCAAGTTGAATGGTTAAAGCAGAGGTTCTCAAACTTTTTTGTGTCTAAGACCCCTCGCCATGTTTTTTGGTTTTGGTAGACCCCAACAAACCTGATATTAATTTTTGTAAATTTCTCACTGTAGTGAACTAAATTTTTACTTCATAGGTAGGTTAACTGTATGTTGGTTCATTAATCACTATACATAGATACTTCTAAACATCCTAAACAAAAGTACATCTGTGATAAAGTCCAACAACCTACTGGATCATCATCAACATACATCATATAAAAGGTTTAGAATACAAAAGATCTCACCATATGTCATTAACTACATGTTTAGACCTGTTACAGTCTAACCTAATTTCTAAAACTCTATTATGCAGTTGTTTCAAAAGTGTATAAGTGTGATAGAGGTCATTTAATAACCGGAAATGGGTTACCATTGTAAAGCCACTAACACTTCTACTTGTTTTAAACACAACCCCCACTGATTTTAAAAAGCCCAAAAGAAATTTGATGGAACCAATACTATCTTATTGATTTCTAGTTGAATAATACTTATATAATTATACATATAAGTAATAATAATTTTTAAGAATCTCCATTAATGACATATTTACAGGAATCACTGAATTTAAACAACAAATTCCCAAACTTTTATGTGTCTTAGACCCCTTGTCATGTTTTTGGTTTTGGGTAGACCCCCAACAAACCTGATATTGGTTTTTGTAAATTTCTCACTATAGTGGAAGCAAATTTCTGACTTCATAGGTACCTCTATAAATACTGTATATGTCTTTATATTAATAAGATAGTATAATGTAAGTGAATAGGTACTACCAGTGTATGTTGAGATCCACTATCCTGGACCCCTAAATTTTTTTTGGCTGACTTAGACCCCTAGCAGGTTGTTCTAGACCCCTTGGGGTCAATATAGACCACTTTGAGAATCACTGGATGAAACCTTCACCACTGTCTCTTATTATTATTATTTTAACTAACTCCAGGACTAATTTATAAAACTTACCAAACCCCAGTTAATATTTTGGCATTGTTTTGCATGACTTTGACATCAGAAACTATAACAAAATTAATTACAATTTCATGCAAAATAATTAACAGATAACTTCAGAAAATTTATTTTGAATGTGGTTAACCATGCAAACTTATAAATAGTTATGCAGTCAGAAAATGAATATTTCAGCAGCTTTAATATTTTTTTTAAAATAAAGATAATAAAAATAAACTTTGTGAAAAAAAGTTTAGACAATTCTTGGAAAACAAATTTACCAAGGTCGTTGCTTCTTTGAAGGGATGAATTTTTGATAGAACAAGAAAAATTCAGGGAATGAAAGACACCAAGGTCAATCCTATATCAAGTTATGAAATAAAAATGTTTCCTAAGTTTTTATAATCGTCAATATAATTCTATGTATAAATAAATATTTTAAAATATTAATTATTTAGAGTTTTGCTAATGATTTACTCTCACAAAAAATTTTCATAGTATTATGATCATTTTGGGGAACCTGTGGTTAAAGTGCCAGACTAAGAAGTTGTTGCAAGTTCAAACCCTCCTCCTGTATCCTGTTATACCCCAAAAGGATAAAAAACGGGATTAAAACTCAACTATAACTATATATTATAAACAATTTTAAAAATTATAATAATAATATACTTTAGCATTACACCAATAAGTTCCTAAGTCTCCCAGATGATCTGAGCTAATTATATATATTACTAATATTGTAGCCTATTTATTTGGCTGTTTGTTTATTTATCTATTCATTTTGCATACATAAATGTAGATATTTACCTGGTACAGCCTGAGGACTTTGAGGGGGAGGAAAAAATATGTTGATACAGACACACAGACATAGGAAAAGAAACAGAAGACATATTCGTATAACATAAAACTCCTCAGACCTTTTGATACAAAATTGAACACTCAACATCCTGTCAGTTTTTTTAAAATAATAAAACTCAAAAAGCGGAATGAATTAAATCAGATAACAAATTCAACACAACATTTTGACGACTTATTAAGATTCATTCAAACCAAGTTCATTAACTTTTCAATAAAAAGCAAACAGGTAGAACGAATAATCGAGTGCTCGGTTGGCGCCAAAAATGAACATTTTTGCTGCCATTAAGAAAAATGAAAAACTTACCTCGAGTACGGCGTGGAATTATTTTCATGACGATCCGTCGAAGGTAAAAAATAAAACTGATAAAGTCACTTTAACGAAACCACTTAAAAGCTCCCGCACGCTTTTGGGGGCTTTCCTGCTTATTACGACAAAAAAAGTGTTTTTCAAAATTGTTTCCTTAGAAACAATGAATTTGAAATGTGCAGAAATCGCGATTCTTGAACGTACACTTGTGACGTCACTCACACATGGAAGTGACAAGGACTAGAGAGTGGGGATAATAAAATGGATTCGAATCAATTTGAAATTTTTAGGTATGATTCTTTTCTTTTGTTTTTACTTATTTATTTCGACGTGACTTTTTGAAAAGTGATTTTTTAATTAATAGCTATAACGATCAAAACGCGTTGGGGATATACAAAACGCATCTAATATCGGTATTTGTTGGATTATTTTCATCAAATCTTCGATTAGGTTATAACAAGATTAAAGTGCATTCGACGATTTTTATTCTCCTTCAAGCGAGTCGCATATAAATTAATTTGCATTTTTCATTTATTACCATCATTTATTAACAATCGTACAAATAATATAATAGCCATTTAGGTGTTGTATAAGTTAAAAGAAACGGTATTCGAGCTTTACGTTTATTTCTTATCAAATTCATTCACGAAAATGTGAAAAGATCAAAAGTTCATTTTGGGTTATCTATAAAACGTGAAAGTTTCCCCGAGTTGTGGAAGGAACATCAGTGAATATTTAGTTTTACGTTTTATGTTTTTGCAGAAATTTGAAGAAAAGCCTAATTTATTTGTTTATTTCTTTATTGGCCAACTGTGATTATTGTTGTTATTCAAATAAGTAGTGCCTGTAAAACAAAAAAAAAGTTGTTTCTTAGTTTTTCCTGTTTTGAAATGCTTTTCTGAAGGTAATTTAATTAGTTTTATTTATTTAATCGTTTCTTTTCTCTCATTTTGGTTGGGATTGTTGATATTGTTAAACACTATCGCCTGTAGAAAGTTATTATTGAATTTTTTTAGGTTAAGTCATCAAAATTTAGTTTTTTGAGAGAGAGAGACTGGGAGTTAATTGATTGGGGGCATTGTTTCTGTGTTTGTAAGTGTTTTAAGTATTCAAGTTGTAAATTTTGCTTATTTGAATTGGTATTTGTGTGAAGTGAGTTGTTATTTAAAAACAAAAATTTGGGATTTTGCTGAGTTCAGTGGAAAAGTTTTTTGTTTTTGTAGTGAAATTTATCTGCGAAAGAAGTCTTGTTAAGGTCTAACTACTGGATATTGTGTTGTAGTTAACAGTACCAAGTATATATTAGGTGGGAGATGTTTTCATTATTGCTCACTCTAACCTGGGATTTTGTTCGAATTAAGAAAATATTTATTGGATAGTTCAAACTATCTGTGAATGATTTGTATCAAGCTTGAGGTCGAGGATGAGTGTTATAGTTAACAGTAGTAACTACAAAACAGGGTGGGAGATGCTTTCTTTGGTGGCAGTTAGAGCTCCAAGGCTAACAAAATGGAGTTGAATGGTTTTAATCCTGTTTTTCACCCTTTTTCGGGTATAACAGGATGAGGGAGGAGGATTCAAACTCAAGATCATTTCTTCCAAGGCAGGAACTTTAACCACTACACTACTCCTCATACAAAATGAAGTTATAGTTGGGTTTGAAAACAAACATTTTCTTTGAGTAGGTTAATTCCACTTCAGACAGTTGAGTTTTAGTTTTGTTTCGAACCCCAGGATATAACAGGATGTGGGTGAGGCCTCAAACAGTCATCCCTTACTTCACTACAGTACAAACTTAGACAATTGTACACCTTCCACTGAAGGACTGATTTTGAAATTATTTTTATTTTGGGTTTCAGATGATTAACCAAACCTCACTCTGCCCTCTTTGTGTTTTATATATAGTATAATTTCAAATCTGAGATATTTATAACTTTTAATTTTAGAAATTCAAAAGAAGATTTGCTTGATTGCAGAAAAACAGTTATTTTATAAATTTGACCTTGAATCGGGGACACAGTAATTAATTTTAATTTTTGATAATTCCTTTCACCAGAAGAAGCCAAAATCTCTGTTTTTACAAATTATTTATACTTTTGAAATCTTGAAATTATTTATGTGAAATTTTACATTCTTTACTTCCTCGAATTCAGTTTGTTTTCAAAAGTTAGTTTTGTCATTCAAGATTGACCTTGAAATGTAAATAAATATTGTGTGTTTTGACTCTACCCAACATACTTGTTTCCAAGACCTGTTTTTTAAGTCTCTGATAATTTTTTTAAATATAAATTTAATGTTAATGAGTTTTTATACAGTCAGGAATCTGTGGTTTCATTGATTAAAATTTTAGTAAGCAGTTTCGAAGAGATTTTGATGGGTTTGGTAGTATTGGGAGTCGGTTGGTGGTGTTGGTGGGTATTCGGAATCATTTTGTTTTGGTATCATTTGAACTTGAGGCAGTCATGTGATTAAGAATATAATGGCTGTATGGTTGAAGGTGTCAGGTATGCATTCGAATGGTGTTTGAATTTGTTGGGAGACATTGAAGAAATGTTTGAATGCTGATTAAGTTGTGCAATGTCACTACATTGAATGTTTGTAGGGAAATGGTCAAAGGAAAAGTGTAATCTGATTATTAATTCAACACGTGTAGTTTGTTATCAAATAATGGTTATTGGCTTATCGTTTGTGAATTTTTATCGCATCAAAATGTCTTGGTGTATGATTTTGCCTTGGGAGTAGAGCTTTGGTTTGTATAAAAATCCTGTTGATTTGGTTGATAGAAATTTTGTTTTCGTAGTCGTCATAAAACACTTCCAATGTTCGTTAGTTTAAGTACAGTTAGGACAGATACGGTACTGTTGAGGTTCGGTATGTTTCTTTTACGTCAGCAATCTATTATAATATTAAGGCCACCCCTTGCTCGGTTTCCGGAAGTTATATTTACTACTTTTTGTACAACTTTAAGAAAAATTTGTGAGGGATTTACAGCTTTATGGGGAACTCTTTTCATAATTAACGCACACTTCCGTGCTGAATCTGTTTTTAAAATACTGTTCTGTAAAATACTGCACATTTCTGTACAGAGCATTTTTCATACATATTGCACACTTTCATGTAGATAAGCATTGTACACTTCTGGGTAGAATGTTTTTTTTTATAAATAATGCACATTGCCTTGTTGAATCTGTTTCAAAAGTACTGCACAGTTCTATGTGGAGTATTTTTCATAAATATCGCACACTTTCGTGCTGAATCTGTTTTAAAAGTACTGCACACTTCTGGGTAGGATATTTTTCATAAATATTGCACACTCATGTTGAGTACACTTCTGAGAAATGTTTTCATAAATATGCACATTATGTTGAATCTGTTTCAAAAGTATTGCACACTTCTGTAGAGAGTATTTTTCATAAATATCGCACACTTTCATGTTGAGTATTGCACACTTCTGTAGAATATTTTAAACACTTTCATTGAATCTGTTTTTAAAATACTGCACACTTCTGGGTATGATATTTTCATAAATATTGCACACTTCTGTATTGAATCTGTTTCAAAAGTATTGCACACTTCTGGGTAGAATATTTTTCATAAATAATGCACACTTTCGTGCTGAATCGATTTCAAAAGTATTGCACACTTCTGGGTAGAATATTTTCCACAAATACTTTTACCCAGAAATTTTGCAGTACTATCAAGGTGTCTCTGAAAGTCTCATTAATCAAGTCAAGGGCAAGGGCAGGTTTTTGAGGTAAAATGGCGGAAATTAAACGAAAGACCGTTAAGTTTGCCAACACTCGGATCGTAATAAATCGAATTAAGACCTGTTTTCGAGTCGTCTTGACCCCAGCCTGGTTCTATTTAGATTGGTAGAAGCGAATCGTTTAACGACGGACACCAAGTCAACGTTCGAGCGAAATCTTATCGTTGAAACAATCAAGGTGGCCCAGGTTTTCCCTTCTGGTTCTCGGCATAAGGTTCTTCCGTTTTGTTTGTCTGCTTGTCGTATGTCGTCACCGGAATTACCATGACGTCAACACCCTTCGGCAATCGTGTCCTTTCGACCTTTTTCCTACTCGGACGGAGGCAATGGATTGCGAAAATGTGGATTGCCAAACGTTTCCTCGTCGATGGAAAGAGAAATCCTCGTTTCGCTACTCGTTTCCTCATGTGCGGTGGCGGTGGTGGGTTGAGGAGGGGGCAAGGAAACTTTTACTAGAAATTTCCCTCGACTTTGGACCTAGGCCTTGGGAACACGGGTGATTGAAATGCTAAGTGGAAGTTTGTTTATGCGGACGAACCGGAAAAACCGAAGAATGCTCGAGGTGATTTCAAAGAATGTTGGCACCAATTTTAATTACAGTTAGGATAGATACGGTACTGTCCGGCTAGGGTGTGTTTTACGTCAGCAATCACATTATAACGTTGACCCCACTTCTTGTTCGTTTTTCTGGAACTGGCCCTTTCCACTCATTTTAGCGGCGATGTGCACCTTTAGCCAGAACTCCTGAGTGATTCGCACCGTTATGAGGAACTCGTTTCATAAATAATGCACACTTTCGTGTTGAATCTATTTTTAAAGTTCTTTGCAATTCTGCGTGGGATATTTTTCATAAATAGTGAACACTTCGGTGTTGAATCGGTTTGAAAAGTATTGCACACTGCTATGAGGAGTATTTTTCATAAATAATGCACACTTTCTGGTTGAATTTATTCCAAAAGTGTTGCACACTTTCGTGTTGAATTTGTTTCAAAAATATTGCACACTGCTATGTAGAATATTCTTCACAAATACGAGACTTTTAGAGGGGTATTCGTTTCATAAATACTGCACACTTATACGCGTCATTCCTTTCATAAGTAATGCTCACCTTCATACGCTTTGGTCAGTAATTCAGTTCATGATTGATGCACAGTTTTAGAAATATCAGGGAAGTTTGGAGAGGGATGTCGTTTCATAAGTAATGCACACCAATTCATTTATAGTGGTTTATGAGATTTGGTGACGTAGTTTGGTGAGCGAAAGCAACCTATTGATGAGTGGTACTGGTCTGCGTGATTTTCTAGTTTTGGGTGGTTCGGGAGGGGGAGGAGCTTTCAGTAGCTCAAATTTGAAAAAAAATTTGTGTCATCTACTTTGAGTTGAGTTTGAGTTTGTTGAATGACGGAATTGGTGTTCTCCTGCCCAAACGTTTGGCTTTCAACCCCCTCTAAGTGTTAACCCACTTGCCGAAGACATGGCTCAGCTAATCTGTCACATAGTCGATGGACGGTGGTGAGTGACTGGTGATCAAACGGAGTCATGTTGACTCGAAAACCGAAATTTTTCTCCCATAATCAGCGACCGACATACTTCCTATTGTAAATTTAAATGGCCGATAATTGGGCTACAGACTACAAGACAAATTTACAATTGTAATGTTTCCATTTTGACTAATTTCCCTTTCCTTTCCGTTCTTCTTTTCTGACCTTGCGGAAAAACGATTTGGCTTGTGTGTGTCTGTCCGTCTGTCCGTCCGCGTGTCTTCTTTTATTTCGAATCGCTGTCCCGTTAAACGGTGTTCCGTTATGTTGGACTAAATAATCATTTGATAGAAATGAATTCATGTTCGGGTCTTTGATGTTCATTAACTGGACGTTGGACGGCATCAAAAGGGAATCGATTTTGTTATTTATTTATTTATTTATCGATCTTCCTTTGATTTTGTGTGTTTGTGTCTGTCTGTCTGTCTGCCTGCCTGCGTTTCCTTGAACGGATCGAGAGGAAAGCGATAAATAAGATAATATAACTAACCTATGACAGTGACCTTGATGAGTGCGTGTTTTGTAACTTATTTGTTTATTGAGGAGGTTTGGTCCGAACACTAATCGGACACGTGTTTATCTGAGGAGTTTTATTAAAAAGGAATCCCGCCTCGAGTTATGAGACTTCGTGACGTTTTCCATCGTGCGCAATTGACCAAAAGTTGCGACACGTTGAGTAGGCGGTCGAGTTTTTATTTCTACGTCTTTAAATCCAGGTAATTCGGTAGTTTTCTTCTTGCGATTGAGTAGGATTACTTGAAAATGGCGGTCGGTTGTCGTATCTGTCGTCGGTGTGTGTGAGGAAGATGGGTTTGGGTCGTGTGCTCAGATAGAAGGTATTCCGTCCAGGAAGTTTTGTAATAGAAGGAGTGGTTGTAACCTTGGTGGGTGATGCGTGATAGGTTTTCGTGATGAATCCGTTTCGGTAGTATTGCACACTTTTACGAAGGATTCGTGTCGTGAATAGTCTGTTTTTAGCGGGAATTCGTTTCAGAAGTGATGCACGTGGTTGTGCGTGGAATTCACTTCGTAAATAGTGCACACTACCGTGGTGGATTCATTTCAATATCATTCCACGGTTCTGTGGTGAACTCATTTAATAAGTATTGCACACTTCCGTGGTGAACCCATTTCAAAATTATTGCACACTTGTATGATAAATTTATTTTCAAAAGTAATACACGCTTCCGTGATGAATCCATTTCAAAAGTACTGCACACTTCCGTGATAAATTCATTTCAAAATATTGCACACTTTCATGTGGATAAATTATTCATTCTGTGATCCATTTCAAAAGTATTGCACACTTGCTTGATGAATTCATTTCAAAAGTATTGCACACTTCCGTGATGAATTCTTTTCAAAAGTATTGCACACTTCCATGATAAATTTATTTCAAAAGTAATATACGTCTCTATAATGAATCCATTTCAAAACTATCGCACATTTCCTTGATTAATTCATTTCAAAAGTATTGCACACTTTCATTGTGGATTCATTTTAAATTATTGCACGGTTCTGTGGTGTACCCATTTCAAAAGTATTGCACACTTGCTTGATGAGTTCATTTCAAAACTATTGCACATTTCCTTGATGAATTCATTTCAAAAGTATTGCACACTTTCATGGTGAATTCATTTTAAATTATTGCACGGTTCTGTGGTGCACCCATTTCAAAAGTATTGCACACTTGCGTGATGAATCCATTTTAAGAGGCACACTATCGTGATGGATTCATTTTAAATTATTGCACGTTTCTATGGTGGACCCATTTCATAAATATTGCACACTTCCGTGATGAATCCGTTTCAAAATAATTGCTCGTTGTTATACTAAGAATTTATTTCAAAACAAATGCAAACGTTTATGTAAAGTTTATTTAATACAAAATGGTACAATCAACCCTCGCAGCATCCCCTCTTGATGAGCAAGATCATCAAGATCATTCTCTTAACCTCCTTGTTACTTCTTTCTTCTTGCTGTTCCATCGTTTCTCATTTATTCTTTGCTTTTACTCTCCTCAGACTAATTTCTCCTTTTTTCTTAACCGAATTCTGGGGGTCCTTAAAGCCAGACCCAACTACTTGTTTCAAACCTTGAGCCAGGTGGCAGTTAGCCAGGAAAGAAACTTCTTCAGATTTCTTTGATGGTGTCGTAGGAGGATTACCTGTTTTAGCCTTGAAGGGGAGGGCGGGGGGTTCAGAACTAATCCCAAGAATTAAAAATTCAAATCGATTAGTATGACCAGATAAAACTAAATATTTCCGGCCTTGGGGGTAGTGTATTCGGGTCAATTACGACCTTTAATGACCCCAAAAAAATTTTTTTTGCGTAAGTGAGTCTCTTAATCTGTCTTATTCGAAAATAGCTTTGTCCTCCTTTACCCCACTTCCCCCCACCGATTGTATGAGAGAATCGCACTACTTAGCACAAAATCTTTTTAAATATTTATCTCGAAAGTAGGCAACGGTTCGAAATTAATCTCCGATTGTCAACAGTAATTAAAAAGAGAAAATGGCTGTCGGATGCGTGCAAAAAGAGTCTGTCCGACAGTTTGATATGGGTTCGACCGCCGCTGTTAATTATTCTAGAGGCCGCGATATTTGCAGTCGGATCTCGATTTCAAGGCCACGTTTGCGGATTTTTTTTTGTCTTTGGCCGTTTCGCTTAAAATAAGGCCAAATAAGATGGCGCCCGTTTTATCAGATTTGTTTTCCTTCGTTCGTTTCTCGTCCTCGTGAACACGGACGATGTCTCTTTTCTTTCTTCCTTTTATCTATCTTCCTTCTTCTTTGAGTTGAGGTTTGTTCTTGGTGTTAGTTGGATTTTTGACGGGTTCTTTGTGAATTTTGACTGGAGGTAGATTTTGCGCTTTTGTACCGGAAATTAATTTCGGTTCGGTCCGTCACATCTAATGTGTGTGTGTTCGGTAAGAGTGAATAATCAGCCGAATATACATAATTTTGGTCGATTATTCGTAATCATCAACCAAGCTCGGTAAGTGTGGCAAATAATTTAGTATTTATCACATTTACCGGCTATTTTATAAAATCTCCAGCCCTGGGTTTAATCAAAATTCGCTCAGGTTAGTTCGCTGTTGCCGGTGACATCCAGCCGCTTGGATTCCTTGTCTTTGGTCGGAAAAGTGACACGTGTGCAAACTTTCCTGAATTTCGCCATTATGAGTTGGAGATTTTATAAAGTAGCCGGTAAATGTGATAAATACACAGTAATTTGTCACATTGACAAAAGCTTATTTGGTGATTATGAACGATCGTTGGGAATTATATATATGTTCGCTGGATTTATCACTTTTACCCTACCCTGTGTACGATATTAATTTCTGGTCTATATAATATTATATAAAACGGAGATAAAATTTTGGTTTGTGCGCCTCTATGGCGGACCTATTTCAAATGTATTGCACACTTCGGTGATGAATCAATTTCAGAAGTATTGCACATTCTCTCTGATGAATTCATTTGAAAATTATTGTACAGTTCTGTGGTGAATCCGTTTTAAAAGTGTTGCACATTGTTATACTCAGAATTTTAATTAAATTACCCATTACGAGTTGGAGATTTTATAAACTAGGCGGTAAATGTGATAAATATTTACTAATTTGGCAGAATTGGCAAATTTCATTATAAATTTCATTGCAATATTACAATTGGCAAATTTGGCGCCGGGAGTTATATATATTCGCCCGGTTTATCACTTTTACCGGAATATATATATGATATCACAATACATTCCGGTTGAGTAATATTTTTATAAAATGATACGCACTCAAGGAACTCATTTCATTAATAATACGAGAAATTCGTTTCATAAGTACTGCACACTTTTATCAAGAATTCATTTCAAAAATACTGCACACTTGCATGAAGAGCTCATTTCATAAGTATTGCACGGTTGTAAGGAGAAGTCATTTCAAAAATTATACAATTGGATAAAGGGTTCATTTCAAAAGTATTGCACAGTTGTAAGGAGAAGTCATTTCAAAAATAATGCACACTGGAGTAGAGAATTCGTCTCGTGCGTAATGCTCACTTTCTTAATTGATACTCGCTGACGCTTATTCGTGGCGTTGGCTCTTCAATTTGCTTAAAGCCATGGGTTACAAGTGTTGTCTCTATGAGTTATTAAGCGAGGGCAACCAGAGTATTGTTGTAATTATGGTTATTGTTTATAAAACGTTTCCTTTGTGTTTGTCTTCTTTCGCGTAAAACGAAACCTGATTCTACTTGTTGGTGAAAATAATTATTTTTGGGAACAAGAATAATTAATAACAGCGCAGTGTCCCATGGGTTTAATAACTAAAACCGTGTTAGTCGATGGGAACGATTCATTTCCGGTTTCACCATAATTTCCCAAAACACACACTATGCAGGTTTTGCGGGATTCGGAACTTCAAATTTAATTTATTTGAGTGATGGAGTTTGGCGTTCGCTTACAATGGAATCGTGGTTCGTGATGCGACTTTTTGTGGTTGCGCGTTCGCATAAAACGGGACTTGGGAATTTGCGGCTCGGCGATGTGTTAAAGCCTTTCATTAAGATGGCTTACGTTGCGGCGAATTTAATAAACAAAAATCTGCGTAATTAAAATAAAGGAAGGCCTGTAAACTTTTTTTATGCGTTTAATTAAATCGTTTTATGAAAACAGTGGATCGAGTTAGTCGTGTCCTTTCCTCGCGCACTTGTCTGAACAACATTCCTTTGAACGTTATCACTTCGCTTGAAAGAACTCTAAGCTCGTACTTATGATTATATTTTTGTTTTTATTAGCCTTTTTATACGCGATCGGATGTATTAGTGTAATAAGGGATCTGGGTTTTGGGCAAGAGGGTGTTCGATTGTCCGGTGGTTGAAACATGTTTTACTCCTTTCGCATTTGTCTGGAGTTTAGGTTTTGTTTTGTTTTGTTTGTTTGTTTGTTTGAAGTTATACTATTTATAATATAAAGGTCAGGAAGAGAGAGAGAGATAGTGCGACTTTGTAATTTTTGTATGAAGAAGAATTATGTTAATGAGCCTTAATTTGATTATAATTCATGTTTGTGTTAACACGTATAGTTTTGGAGTTTTATAACAATACCGCGTAAAAAAAGTCTTGAATATTTATCATTGTGACTCCTACAAAGTGCTATTAACAGAAAGTACGCCACAAAGGTTTCGAAAACGTAGAGTTGTTGAGGTTCAGTGGTAGAGATAACAGTGATTTCCATTTGAGACTTTTTTTTTACGCGGTTTGTAATTTAAATTTAATTTTATAAGTCATAAATGTTTCTCTTTTTGTTTTCAGTTAAAGTTTTCGTTACTGTTATATAAAATTTGGGCGGAAATACAAAAAAAAAATGAGCGACTACGAAGATGCGATTGAAAGTGCTGACGACTCCTCACCCACGCTCCACGGTAACAAAACCTCAGTGAGGCATCGTCCCACTCCACTGCCCCTGTGGGATCCCGACGATTTGTCCCTGAGCGAAGAAGTGCCTGGTTTTAATGAAGTTAAGGTAATTTCGTCACGTTCCTGGGTTCGGGGGAGGGGAGGAGGAGGAGGGAAGAAGTGGGAAGACGACGAGGTTTTGATTTCGATTTCCCGATTCGTTTTGCAGGAATTATTGGAAGAAGATGACGTGAGCGGGCTCGACGAAGAAGAAGATGGTGTCGGGTGTCCTCTTCCCAAGCACCCCAGTCGAGCAGACTTTGCTCGAAACCGAAATCACAGAGGTATTAAAGGCCGGCGTTCTCTCTGACGAAATAGATCTCGGGGTTCTCGCGCATAACGCTGCAGAGACTGCTGAGGAGTTCGTGAGAAAGGTAAATTTGGCAGAGTTGAGAAGGAGGAACTCGGGTGGCGGTTGGTGTTTTTAGCGGGAATCAATCACCAAATTTCGCGTGTCTGTTTGGTACTGAAACAATCGGCGTCTCTAAAAGTCTGAGAACCCCTGTCATTTTTGGGTAGTTTTTGTGCTTGAATACTGTCTCCAAGTAGAATTTGTTTGTTTTAGATCATGCGAAAGTGCAGTCAGGTCTCTTTTTACGCGAACGCTTGACCATGTTATTTCACCATCTTATTTCACGAGTGTTACGCAATTTGTGTATACCTAGTTTCATAAATACTGCACAAGTTGGTACAAAATTATGGCGAATATGATCAATCGCCGGATATTATATAAATTTGTCTGATTTATCACTTTTACCGTGACATATGTGATATTACATTCCGATCCATATTATATGTTTAAACGAGATTCCTGTATATTTCATAAGTAATGCACACTGTCACAAAGGTTTTTCTTTAAAAAATGATGCACGATATGGGGGGAATCTTTCATTAATAATGCACACATGCACGAGGAATTCATTTCAAAAATAATGCACAGTTGGATGAAGAGTCCATTTCATAAGTATTGCACAGTTGTAAAGAGAAGTCATTTCATAAATGATGATATTTCATGAGTGTTTCACACTTTCACGAAGATTTTGTTTAAAAAAATAATACTCACTATGGGAACTCATTTCATTAATAATGCACACACGTAGGAAGAATTCATTTCATAAATGCTGCACACTTTGATGAGAAAATTGTTTTGTAATCAATTCATCGTTTTGTGAAGAACTTATTTCACAAATAATGGACGGTTCTAGAAGGGTGTAGGTTGACCTGATTGACTTGAATTTGTTGACCTGGTGTACCCCATCTTTCGCGTAAAATGAGACCGGACTGTGTGTGTTGTTTTAGACGCCCGATGTAGTTTTGCCTTAGCATTTGAGTAGTTTGCATTTTTACTGCTGTTGTTGACTTTACTTAAATTCGATTTGGGGTTTTCAGGTTTGGGAAGCGTCTTGGAAGGTGGTCAACTTCAAAACATTACCGAAGTGGCTCCAGGACAACGACTACTTACATTCTGGACACAGGCCACCTTTGCCATCGTATTACGCCTGTTTCAAATCCATTTTTAGAGTACACACGGAAACAGGAAACATCTGGACACATTTATTAGGTTCGTTTGGATTCTTTCTGGAATCGTGCTTTGGTATACCACCCCCAAACGATCATCCCCCAATAGCTTAAAGACAAATTTAGGTTTAGGAGAGTGTGGTGTTTATCATTAAAAATTTTGTTTGGTTTTAGGTTGCGTAGCATTCATAGGGATGGCGACATACACGTTAATGAGACCATCGATAGAATTAGAGTTCCAAGAGAAATTAGTTTTCGGTGCATTTTTCCTCGGGGCAATCGTTTGTTTAGGGCTTTCATTTGCGTATCACACCGTTTACTGTCATTCAGAGTGCGTTAGCAAGTTATTCAGCAAGTAAGTATAGCGTGGTAGCGAGAGAAACGACACCCCAAAAGGAGATGATGGAATTTAAATGTAAAATTTGACTTTCGTTCCAGGTTAGATTATTGCGGAATAGCCATGTTGATCATGGGCTCCTTCGTTCCTTGGCTTTATTATGGCTTCTACTGTAGACTGCAAGCCAAATTAATATATCTTACTGTAGTCGTGGTGCTTGGTATTTCTAGTATCGTGGTTTCGCTGTGGGATAGATTTAGTTTGCCACATTATAGACCTTTGAGAGCGGGTGAGTTGGTGTTGATTCGTCGAGTCGTCGACGACGACTGGTTTTGAGTTTTCGCGGTTTTGTTTAATTGAATTTCGTTTCAGGCGTTTTCATGGTTTTCGGTTTGTCTGGGATCGTGCCTGCTGTTCATCACGCTCTATCCGAAGGATGGTTCAATGCAATCACCCAAGCTAGTCTCGGTTGGGTCATATTAATGGGATGCTTATACATATTAGGAGCTCTTTTTTACACCTTGCGAGTACCTGAAAGGTTCTTTCCTGGAAAGTGTGATATTTGGGTGAGTCCATATGTATCTTGTGATAGATATCGTTTATTGTATCTTGTTTTTGAAATAGGATATAAATTAGAACAAAGGTCTCCAAACTATAACCTATTTTGTATGTATGATGGGTTATCCGTCATAATGAAAGTTTGCTGTTGTTATTTAACGTGCAATTTGGACAGTGTTGCCACTTCAGCCACTTCTTAGCTACGTTTTAAATGCCTTTAGCTGCAAAAAAATTCTTTGGCTAAGAGTTTCAGCAACTTTTTAACAACCATCGACGAGCATAATGAAGAATAAATGTATCAATAGGAACGGAATGACATTGTTCACACTAAATTCGATACTGACGATTTGATATTTTTTAAAGGGGAATAAAGAAATCGTGAGACTTATTCCCTTCCACAAAATATTCTGAAATAACTGACAATTGGACATTGACACTGACTCTGAATTGGGCATTGACAATTCTGAAATCAGTAAACCTTCGACGTCACCAATTATTATCGACTTAGATGCAGAATATAATTTTGGAGGAATATGATAGGATTAAATATTAAATGATAATTTTGAGGTAATTCTATAGTAATAAATTGATGTCATAAATATTTTGCGTTAGTGGGTGATGTTTAATTAGAAGATTAAGGAAAAAAGTAATAATAATAAGAGCACTCACCTATCACTCCAAGGGCCCATGGTTCAAATCCCACCTGGGAGCAAGATTCCTTAGCTACAATGTTTTACTTCAATTTGTCCACTATCCTTTCCCCCAAAATTCCCTCCAAGGCTCACAACCTTGGTAGTAATGTTCAGTCAGCGAATAAGACTTCAACGAAAGGTAGCTGACTCATGATCAAGCATATTTTCAACTCATGTAATGACTTGCTCCAACAAATAGGAGTGAAAATAACTTGAAACCATTGTGGTCTCTAGTTGGCCGAAACGAAAAATAAAAATTTTTAACTATAAACATTATATACTGACTTATTACATCGCGCCATGTTTTCATTTACTTCAACGGCTGTTGACATGATCAGGGTACCAGTGAGACTGACTGTAATTGACTTAGTGGGTAATAACCCAGTATTTGGTGGATATAGTTTTGAGTTTGAAAATGCTGTGGAAATTTAACTTTGATCTCAAATTTTATTGTAATAATATTTTGTTTAGCCAGTTTTAGAAACCTCAACAAGCACATTTCACGAATCTAGCCATTTTTAGCCACTAATTCCAGAGTGTACGGTGGCAACACTGAATTTTAAAAGGCAAAACCTAATATTTTCACTGTATTTACCCCAAATACTTAAAAATTGGTTTTCAGCACTGCAACAATTTACAGTTTTGGGTCAGGATTACTTGTGATAGGCATAAGCTGGTTTGAACATGTAAATATCTGTCCTCAGGGACTTTAGTATACTTTTCCAACCCCGTACGTTATAGAGTTTGGAGACCCCTAGTTCAGGACAATGATCGTTTAATATCTTATCGATCGGATTTCAGTTTCAAAGTCATCAGATATTTCACGTGCTCGTGTTAGCGGCTGCCTTCGTTCACTACCACGGAATATCGGAAATGGCCAGTTACAGAGTGATGGTGGGAGACTGCACGAGACAAAACGCCGCGCCCATGGTCTTCTAGAGAGAATTTTAAAAAACGCTTAAATGCATTTTGTTTTCGTTTTCCCGATCACACCTTCTTCAACTGCTGGACAGTTTTATTAGGATCAACGAACTTTTTCTGTTCTTTTTGAATGACAATTTAATTCGGATCCTCGAACACTATCATCATGACTAACAAAGAATGATAGCAATGAAATGATTATTCAATGATGAAATAAAAAAGACGGATAAAGAAAAACAATGTGAGAGGTTCTTTTTTTTTAGAATTCGAAACGAAAGAAAATCGGTTTTCCCAGGTTTTTGTGAATCAATCGGCACTTTTGTATCAGTGACTTTCCAAATATTTGTTCTTTGGCAAACCTGTTCTCTCAATCCCGGTTCGTATTTTCAGAAGCGAAGGATCTGAAAGAGTTTGGTTTATGATGGGTGGATTAATTAGACTCATTAAAGAGAATTTGAGCTTTGTTGAAATAAATAAATAAATATTTTGTACGGTTTTGGTTGTATTTTCGAGAGCTTGGTATATATTTTGAAGGTTGTCAGTTATAAAAGATTTATTTTAAAAACTTGGAAATATGTAATTATTCGGGTTGCGAAAGCTTTAATGAGTCTATAATAAGTGCTTATTTTCTTTTTATTTATTTTTAAATTTGTCAATCTGCCTTGTGATTTTAAATTAAGTCAAAGAAAATTCAGTTAACGACAACAAAATAATTTAAAAATTATGTAGATAAGAAGAATTAAAATCAGATAACATATATGACCAAGGAGAGGATTTGGATATTTTTGATTGTAGATTGATTTAGTCTGTTTAGATGCTTTCGTAAACAATAAATAAATAATATTAAGAGTTGGTGAAATGTTTAGGTGTCCCAATCCTGATGAAATTTTTTATCAAAGAGTTTGTTCGTTAAACAAATTTAAATCATGAGAAGTTATTAAAATTGGTGAGTTTATGTTTTCTGAAGCTGCTTTTTCTTTTTGGTTTCTCACGCGATTATAACGAAATGATTTTAATTGGAAACGTAAATCTTGGTTGAAAATTTCTTTTTGTTTTGCTTTTCAGAGTGAAATTAATATTAAGTTATTGCGGAATTAATTTATTTTAAAATTATAAAAGAAGAAATTATTACCATTCCCTTGCATTAGTTAATTATTTTACGGATGCATCTAATCGTTAGCTCATTTAAATTTTCTGTTTTGTTTTATTTTATTATTATTATTATTTTTGTACAGCGTTGAAAATGTGAAAGTAATATTTTTTATTATATATAAATTGTGCTGACAAAAAAATTTTTTTGCCGACCAGTGGAAAGATTAAAATAAATAAAAATACCTTTTACATGATTAATTTTTGTTATAAAGGTTAAATACAGTATTATAATGTTATATTTTGTTTTTTATTTGTCTTGTTTTTGAGCTTTGGGTCTGAAAAAAAAATTTTTTTTCGTGAAAGAGGACGCCATGAGTGATGGTAATAAGTCACGTGGGTGGGATTAGTTACTAAAATAGCCGGTAGGTGAAGATTTGAGTTTTGCGGCGGTTGATGCCGCCATTTTGAGAGTTCGGCTTTGCAAATTTTTAAAATGTGTAGAAGTTTGAATTTGGGTTTTTTCACTTTTTGGAGGGTTGTGGATTTGGGTTTTGTCCCGGGGAAAGTGCTTAACCAAATACATGATTTCCTGTTGTTTTTGGTTGTTAAAATAGTTTAGATGCTGTGGTTTTTGGTAATTTATTTTTATGGTAGCTGGGAGTGAAGATTGCGTCAGAAAGTAAGTGACGCCTAACAAACCGCCAAAAATGTTTTTTAGTTTGTTGCTTGTCAGGCTATAGAGACATAGTTTACTGCCCTCATCTGCTGAATGTATGACAGTTGGTAAGTATTTTACAATTATACTTCACAAAATAACCCCCAAAATGCCATTTTTTTACATCTTTGGCAAAAAACTGATCTGTGATGCCTGTCTCATTTTCTTGGTTTCATCTACTTCATTAGTATGACGATCCAATTAATCAAAATGCGTTTGTAGTTAAAATAAAACAAAACAATTATTTGCCATAACGTTATTAGTGATTTTATTTAATTTATACATGAAGTAACTTACATTAAAATTTAGAAAAATTCATTTAATCTTTCAATTACTTGTAACGACTTAATTATATTGAAATTTGAAACTCAATTTATTTACAAGTTTTAATTAATAATTACCAATATTGCCTTTCGATATTATATTTTGCCTAAAGTATTTCTTTTTTTTTAACCAAAATATTCTCGTTCACAACAGAAATGGTTTCGAAATTACATTTTGATACTAATCTGGGTGACGTTCATTAGATTACAAATTCTCATTATGATAATATATAATATAAACGAAAGCTACGCACAGTAAATAGAATTATGAAGAATTATTTTGGTGTCACTTAAAAATTTTAATGAGTTCCTTGAAGAAAAATAAATAAATATTGATAATCAATCTTGATATTCCTCATTCTGGGATTATTTGAATTTTTCTTAACTCAAAAGGGAAAATGAAAAATCTGATTCGGCAGACTTTTTTTATGCTACCTCATAAAGTCATAAAAAAAATACACGATTTTCAATTTTAACTTTAAATAGATCAAAGACGAGTCATGTATAATACAATTTAAAAGAAGACGTCTATCCACATCGTGGGGAAAAAATCTTATAAAAAAATCCTTTTCATCTACCTCTAGGAACCTAAACTATTTGAAACATGGAAATCAAATAATTGTCAGTTCAAACAAACTAAAAGAGATAAAAATTTGTTGAGTCAAAAAGTCTCCTGTTAGGGGTTTTACAGTTAACCAAAAATTTCCTGGTGTTAGATGACCAGGTAAAGACAATGAAACAAAAGCCAACAGTCAACAAAACAAAATTGAAACAAACATGTTTCCTAACCAGTCACTCATTAGTTTTAGTTTTTAGTTTTTCATAATAAGGCTTTTTTTTAAACAAGTTCTAAACAATCAACAGGAAAACTTATTTTAAATAAATAATTGAAAACAAATTTATGTTGAAAATTTACTTCAATGATATGTTAAACTGAAGATATTTGTTTAAGGAAACCAAAAACAAGAATTTTTGGGAAATGTTTGATACTTTGATGAGTTTTTGATCTTCCCCCATTGACTATTATGTGTCAGTAAGCTATTAGACATTAGTTGGGGTTATTAACTAAATCATACACTTCTGGGGTGGTTATGGTTGTTTGATTTTATAAATTTGACTCAAATTTTGAAGCTTTTGATTCATGAGTGTGTGAATGATTTTAAGTCAGCTGTATCTGGGAACAAAATAGAAATGGTCTAGTTACAGAAACTGAATCCTAGCTTGGACTAGTAGTTCTTGGTTTTAGGTTCTCTTCCCCAGGCTTCAAGCCACATATTAGATCATTTGGGTTGTTTCCTGTTATTCCTGGTAACTTTGATATTTTAAGTTTTGGAATATTTTGCTGTCAAAGTAGAAAGAGTTATTTTGTTCATCCCTCTCAGAATCTATTTCCCCATCTACTAGAAGTTCTTGATCTTAAGTAGTCTTTCCAGCCCCAAAATGTCTTATCAGGTCATTTACATTATACTTTGGTTAGGTCCTGACATAGATACTTCTTTCATCTGGGGTGATTGTAACATCTTTGACTTTACCAAACTACCCATAATCCTGATCCTTCTAATTCAAATCAGTGTACAGTATTTATGTCTAGTTTATCTAGAGACATTGCACAAAGAATACTTTTAGTCACTCCTTTTAGAATTTACTCAGAAACAATAAAGCCCATCTTCTACAACTAATTTTTGGTCTTAAGTAGTCTTCACAACCCCAAAATGTCTTATCAGGTCATTTGGGGTAGATCCTAACATTAAACTTGGGTTAGGTCCTGACATAGATACTTGTTTCATCTGGGGTCATTGTAACATCTTTGACTTTACCAAACTACCCACAATCCTGATCCTTCTAATTCAAATCAGTGTAGAGGATTTATGTCTAGTTAATCTAAAGACATAGTACAAAGAGTAATTTTAGTCACCCCTTTTAGAATAAACTTTGAAACACTGAACCCATCTTCTACAACAAATTTTTGGTCTTAAATAGTCTTCTCAGTCCCAAAATCCTATCAAGTCGTTTGGGTTATATCCAAAAATAGTTTCTTCTGAGATTTTACCAAACTACCCACAACCTTGAACCTTCTAATTCAAATCACTGTACAGTATTTATGACATAGTATAAAGAATAATTTTAGTCACTTCTTCAGAATTTACTCAGAAAGTCTGAACCCCATCTTCTACAATAAATTTTTGGTCTTAATTAGTCTTCACAGCCCCAAAATGTCTTATCAGGTCATTTACATTATACTTGGGTTAGGTCCTGCCATAGATACTTGTTTCTTCTGGGGTCATTGTAACATTTTTGTCTTTACCAAACTACCCACAACCTTGAACCTTCTAATTCAAATCAGTATACAGTATTTATGTCTAGTTTATCTAGAGACATTGCACAAAGAATAATTTTAGTCACTTCTTTCAGAATTTGCAAAGAAACACTAAAGCCCATCTTCTACAACTAACTTTTGGTCTTAAATAGTCTTCCAATCCCCCAACAACCTAAACAATTATTAGATCATTTAGGTTAGGACATGTACCTAATTATTTTAAGGTGATTCTTAGGTTTTTAGTTTGTCAGGTTACCCAAAACCTTGGAACTTTTTTTAGCCACTAAACCACCATCTTCTGCAAGAACTCTCAAATAGTCCTCCTAACCAGTAACCCAAGCCTTTTGGGATATTCTCTTTTTGAGTGATTGTGATATATTAAATTTTACCAACTTAACAAACCAAACAACCTTTTGATCTGGATGAGTGTATCAAACATTCCCTTGAACATATAGTTTATATACATAAATTTATATTTTGCCTGGGTTCAAATCCTTTCTTCAAATTCTTTATTGATTAATATAATAGTACTTACATAATGAATATATATAAATTCATATCAGAAATCGAAAACTTAACAAAAGGAAAAATCTAGCCTCTCAACTTTTTATTTAAATATTTTATGTTTTCAATGTTTGCAGCGTCACGTACAAGATTTTTTATATACACGTCGTTTCCCACGAGAGGAAAACTCAGGGGCAGAAAGGAAAATCAAAATTTCATGTTTTGATTCGCCGCTTTTTTTGGTTTTTGGATTGTACAAGAAACTGCTACAACTGGAAATTACACTCCGAGGTAATTTATAATTTTTTCTTTATATATATATTTTGTAATTTTAAATTTAACTCTACGAACCTTAACTTTAAAATATTAATAGAATCTAACTAATTTTTCATATCCCTTAAATAAAACAACAATAAAATCACAATGAAACGAAGGATTCTTGGTTATACTGCTCTGGAAAAGGGAAACTGGAGAAAGGGATAGGGGTGAGTGGGGGTGGTTGGGGGGGTTGAAAGAATCATTTTTTAAAAATTTCCAACCAAGAAACTCTTCGAATAATCGAAATAATGGAAGTTACGTCTTTGTTATAATAATAATAGTAGTATTATTATTATTTATAATTATTGGTAACTATTATTCGGTGGGAAATGTTTAGTCGTCCCAGGTCGCGTAGGCTGTTGGGTCGGGTACGAAGAGGCCACTTCTGGACGCGTAGTCTGTTGTCGTAGTAGTTGTAGTGGAAGCCGGCGGGGGAGCGGGTTGGGGTGGCGGTTCGAAGACTCCTCCGCGATATCCTTCGGATTTGGGTATTGTCAGTTCAATGTTTTGAGGACATTCCGCGTCGTTTGTCTCTTCTGGTTCCGTTTCCAGAGTACTGTTTTTGATTCCGTATTTAAAGTAAACTGCTAAGCCTGTAATGAAAAGAGTTTTGCTCCGGTTAAAAAAATGTTTTGCTGTGGTTATACGTTCTTTCAAAATGACGGGTGGGATTTGTAACGGATTTTGAGAAATTTTAGTTGTTTTGGTTGGTACTTTATTCACGGCGTATATGTTCCATAAATATGCCGCAGTGACGAAATATTAAAAAGTCAATTTAATTGAAGGTTTTGGACATTTTGATTAATTATCTTAAGGCATAGACAATGGTTTGAAAATTTTGTCTCTTCCTTGGCAGTTTTTAAAAGCTTCTTCAATCAGACTGACACGCAGCAGTCGCATTAGCTATTTGCCTATGTTCTTTAGACGGATCAATGTTCATACAGAAATCGCAGAGCTCATTTGCCATTCTTAAACCTTCACTTTTGTCCGGTTCACGTTTCCTGTGTCGACTTCTGTTTCTTTGCCGATTTCGTTTTAAATGTTGGATCGTCACAGAATTTTTCATTATTATTTTATGTACTTATTAGATCCACGAATAAAGAAATTTTTAGCCGTATATCTATATCTATAAATCTATACCTTTTTATTTACAGTCAACCCTCCTATAACGCGGTTTCGATACTACGCGGAGCTGAAATTGCGACAGCCCTCCTATAATGCGGTGTTCTTACAGTGCGGTTTCCGTTCAACAACATCCTCTTTCTCCTTTTCTTTTCGACTCTTCCAATACTCTTTCATTCTCTCGCTGTGTTCCTTCTTTCTCTCTTCCGTCCATTTCTGTTTTTAGCTTTGGCTTTTTCTATAAACTTCCTTCTGTTTTTCTTCTTCAGGGTATCCCTTAGGTCTTCGGATGTGATTCTTGTCTCTTTCAAGTTTTTCTCGGTTTCCATGCCGGCTTTATTTTTCTCTTCAGGAAGTGTGTGAAGATTTGGTTGGTCAGTTCTGTGTTCCTAGTTTCTTAGTTTAGTTTTTGTTTTATTTTTCATCATTTCCTTATATGAACTCTTCAGTTCAATAAATATAATTTTTCTTTTGTATTTATTGGTGTCCATATAACGCGGTAGGAATGATGTGATTTGTACTAATTCTGAGTTTTTATAGCGCGGTTTACATACAAGGCGGTAGACGGTTTCCATAGAACGCGCTACCGAATAGCTTGGTTTGTAGGTTAAATCCGAGTTTCTTAGAGCGCGGTTTCCATACAATGCGGTACGCATTCACCGCGTACTAGAAGGGTTGACCGTATTCGTTTGTTTCATCCTGTGGGATGTTGTTGTTGTTTAAAAACTCTATCTTCACTATAAATACGTTTATTAATAAAAAGTAACTGTTTACATGAAAACGTTTAACTCCGACACTGAATACTGCAAAACTGAATAACTGAACTACTACTGAACTGACCGGCGATGTGTGACCTGTTTTATACCTCTTCACCTAAGCTAAGAATAGTCTCGAAGTTTCCAGAAACACGTGCTCGAACTCTCTCGAATTGTACCGAAGCTTCTCTTCCCATAAGCTTAATATGGGAAAGAGTTCTCGATGATTCGAGGCTATTCTATGCTTTTCCTTTTGACCTGCCGCTGCCTGCGCCGCATTTTGTTTTTGTTTATTTTATTCGAAATATTTTCTTTTAGCGGCTTAGGACGCGACACATGAGACATCCAGGGCTTCACGACAATCAGGAGAAAGGGTTCAACACAGTAACTCAACCAAATCGAGGGCTTAATTATTCAAGTTAATAAAATAGGAGTTAAATGAAAAACTTTGAAATCCTTCTTTTAAGAAAAACAAAAACCGAACGAATAGTTGCCGATGGATTGGAAGGCGTCTTTTTGCAAACTACCGACGGTAATGACTTTAGTCATTAATTTATTATAATCTTGATTGTTTAATTAGAAAAGAGCGTTATTTTTTACGACTTATACAAATTAGTCATAAATTATTTGTTATTGAAAATATTTGCTTACCTATAGTCATCCAAAATATAAATCTCACTAGTGTTAGTATGGATAGTTTGAATATTAAGTAGATATTAACAGTGACTGCTATTGCTGGAACGAATGGCAAACCTGGAGTCATGAACATTAATGTTTTCCTGTGGAGAAAAAGAAAAATTTGATGAGCGTTTTGGTGTGGATGTAGAGATTTGGTTTCTGTATTTGTCGGGAAATGTTTCGTTAATTTGGTTTACTTACTTGTTTTGTGGTTTTCTAGATATCAGTAGAAGAACTGCGACAATACCGAAGAAGAACAAGAATAAGAAAAAAGTCGTGGCCCAATTCATGTTCTCTTGACCGATGACTATTATCAAGTCAAACACAAATATGAGAAGGTATAGAACGGCAACCATTTTGATGACAAACATTCCCGATTCTTGAGTAGCAGGACCGGTATCCACCCATGGAAATATCCCTGGGCATAAATAGGTGAGTGCCTGAAATTAATTAAACAGTTGATTAGTCAGTTTGAGTTTTGGTTTGGATCGTGGTTTGGGACTCTGATGATTGATTCTCTCACCTGTAATCTTCTACCCAAGTTCCCAAAGCTGGGTCCTAGTTTGGGTCCGGTGCTTGAACTAGTCGCACCCGGCAAAGAGCCATAAAACTTGTTGTTTTCACTACGATCGGATACTAAAAACTGATCATCTTTGGTTCCGAATTCTTCTTCTTCCCCGGGATATGTGTCGTCACTATCAGGGGAAGACCTAGTCACTCTTCTGACCATGACCTAAGGTAAATCCAAAGTTAATTTTGGGAGGTGTTTGAATGAATATAGTTTAGGGAGGTTCGTGTAAAAGTTGTTTGGATGAGAATAGCCGAATAAATATTTTGCTTACCCTCTGCTGTCCTATTGCTGACTGGGTAGCGGAAAAGGGAGCGGAATGAGATGATGCTCCTTCGAGTGCAGTTCTCAGTTCGTCCGGATGAAGCTGATTTCCGTAGGTTACTTGTCCGTTACTGAGGGTCTCTTTCGTCGGCGAACCTTTCATCGGTGTTCTCAAGGATTCTGGAAGAAGTTCTATCAAGTTGGTGGAGTGGGGTTGATAACGAAGTATGAGAACACAAGTTGACACCAGTGTGTACGCTAATAAGGTACCTGAAATATAGTTTTCATAGGTTGTAGTCAGCAACCATTCATGAAAAGGAAAACGCAAGATGGAAGAGGATAAGGGTGCTTACCTATGGACATCATTTCTACGAGTATTTCTAGTTTGAAAAAAAGAGCAGCGGCGGCAGCTGACACGCCAGACATAATTGTAGCGAAGAAGGGTGTGCCCGTCACAAGCCAAACTTGAGATAATTGCCTGAAACGAAAGCGATTAATTAATCTGGTTTATAATATCTAATTAATATCTTGAAAGAAGATTGAAAGGAATTTACTTGAATATCAATCCGTCTTGGGCCATCGCGTAAACGATTCTAGGCATCGGAAACATGGATCCGAACATGGAAACGGTTAATCCTGCCAAAGCTCCAACGGCGACTATGTATTTGCAGTTATATGCTCCGACTTGACCGAACATCTCTACCAAAGCTGAATCTGGATCGACTTCTTCATATGGCACTAGACCGTAAAAGGGAAACGTGTTAAAAATATATAATATAAGTCGTAAATATGACGCTACTAAAACAGTTGCGATAATGATCCTATTAAGGAAATAGTAAAAAGTGTCGTTGTGTTCGCTTCTCGGGTTTCGTCATTGATGAGCTATGACTCTCGAATCAAAACATGTGCACTCCGACTATAAAAACATTTTAATGGTTCGATCGTGACTCGAATCCCATTCTTATCGAAACGTGGGAAAAGTGTGAGGATTTTCGCGGGCCTGGCGTTTCATTTGGTGCAGCCAAAATGACACCCAGGCGTTCCATGTCATAAAGATCTCGCAAGGAAATAATCATCAACAATGATTTGCGGGCCCTACACCTGCCGCCATTTTTGTTTTAAAACCCCGCTAAAATTAAAAATTATGGTCTCATTAAGCTTTGGGAAAAGGTTCGATGGGTTCATGTTCCTCGCGCACGCGAGATGATTTGTTGAATGTGAGAACCCATCCGGAGCCTATGAGACAGGTACGCAGGTGGGAATAAAAGGTGGGGATTTCACGTGTCAACAGTCGGATTACCGTGTCGCTCGGTAATTATAATCATTTTCCAGCGCCATTATCAGTGCCCTCGAGGAATTTCGCTGAATTATGAGTTACGTTGTTGAAAACTCAACGAGCGCATAAACTTCAATAAGTCACGGAAACTTAATCTCTGGTTTCAAGGTTGTAAACTTACCGATGAGAGTCAGCATCATGGAACTCGTGACGTAAGCAATAAGTATGATGATAAGACTGGAAACGATGGCGTAGGGGATGGATTTCTTGGGGTTTTGAGCCTCTTCTCCGGTCGTGGCGATTATGTCGAAGCCAATGAACGCGTAAAAGCAGGTTGCTGCACCTGTGAAAACCTGCAAAACGATGTGTTTATTACACACGGACATATTGTTTGATTAGCTTCTCCTCCCATTTTATTTTTTAATTTTTATTTTATTTCTCTCTCCAGTTTTTTTTGAGTGATGCTCATAAAGCACCTTAATTGTACCTGTGTGTGTGTGCTGTCAGTAAAAGTAGGTCTTTCAAAACGGGTTTGTCGGAATCGACTTCTTTCTTTTGTTTGTTTTCATAATAATTTCTCTGTGTGTGTGTGACGTTTTGTTTTCTTTTTGTTTTCACTCGTAAGCATATTTCGATAGTATCTTTTAACAAAATCAGGTTTAGTTGGAAGTACGATCTGATATGAATGGTTAAATCGCCTCTAAACAATGAGGCACACCTCCACTCTCTCTTCTCATCTTTCATCCACGTTGAATGAAGATTATGTTTAAATTATCTCACCCCCGACCATCCGTACGGCAGAAATCCCTTATGCAGCGACCAGTTATCTCCGTTCACGTAGAATAATCCAGCAGTCATAACAAAGACCCAAACGGCCAAATTAATGGTGTTCAGTATGTTGTTGAAAATGAGGGATTTCTTCACTCCGGCGGCCATTATCAGAGTCATGAGTATGGTGATTCCGAAGGATAGGAAGTCGGGTGGGCGTCCTGGAAGAAAAATCGAAAAATGAAATCAGTTTCGCGTTAATGGAGCCATCAAGATTTTGGAGGCATCTTCGTTTTTGCTTAGCGTTCACACGAGTCTGACACAAAGCCAAGTCGAAAGTCATTTGAATTAAATGGTGGCCTTTTGAAACACCCCCGCCACTACCTCCCTGTGAATGTGCGTGGGTCGGGTCCTAAGTTCCTTTATGTGTTTCTTTTGGATTTGACTGTTAATCGGAGGAACCCTATGTCAACCTCTTTCATAAATAGAATAAATAAATAATTTGGAAGAATGGAGAAGAGGACGTGGTAGGAGAGGAGAGGAGGAGGAGGAAGAAGTTGAAATGAATTTAATGACACCGTTTTTGTGAACTAGAATGAGAATGAAAATTGTTGAATTCAATTAAGATAAGCGTTAACTTAGAATTTAACCCAACATTTATATAACCTTATTTAATTTGTCGGCTATACTCTAATCCAATTTTATTTGTCGTTATTATAAAACTAAATTTCTTTAACTAAACGGAAACAAAGTGCTGACTCGAGCTTTTTCCCTGAAACTGATAACGATTTGCATAAAAATTAAAAAAAAGGCTCGAAAGGTCATGTTATCCCCAAAAAAGGCCCAGAGGTTAGCCGTATACAATATAAATTTACATAGCTAAGGAAGAGGAAGCGGGGTTGGTTATGACAATTCCCTTCGGATAATAATGCTTAAGCAGTTAGCATATCACTGACCACCCCGTATATTATAAGAAATATTCAGAGTCAATTATCTGTAACAATGGTGGCTTGGAACTCTCACACTCCCTTAGGAACAAACACGATTCCGTAATTAGAAAAATTTTTTTAGGTTCGATTTCACTGGCCTTGGAAAATATGCAACAAGGGTTGGTAAATCGATTTTAATTCGTTAAAATCGCCATTTTGATTTTCAATGTTTTCGTGAATAAAACTTAGTCTGAGGGTTTTCCAGATGGCGCCAAAGTTTTCAACGAAAATTCATTTTCCCGGATCATTAAACCTCGCAAAGATTTTTGAAGCGGGGGGTTTTATAATAAATTGGAAGTGTTTACAAAAGTTTTTCTTCGTTAGGTCCCGGAACTTGCTGTCGTTGATTTTTGTTTGAGATTGATAAAGTTTTAGTCGAAAATCAGGAGGCGAAAGATGATCAAGGAGGGGGTAAATTGATTTTCGTTTTTAAATATTTGTGAAACAAAGTTCAAGGTGACGAAGGAAAATTTTTCCTTTTTTTGGAAAATCGTTTAGATTTTTGTTTCGACGCGCCTAAAATATATCTGGTAAACAAGGGCGTTTCAATTGTGATGAATTGAGTTTCATCGATTTGTCGACGCCGGCTTGGTTTCTTTTTATGTTTTAGGAATGAAATTGTCGTTATTAGGAATAAAAAATTTTTTGATTGTCTTCTCTGGGTTTGAGGCTACTCAGCCAAGTCTAACCTTGAACGGTTTCAATCCAAAACTCTCAAGACGGGAATTGAAAGGTTCACTCGCAAACCCTCCTCCAGACTGGTGAACTATCCTAATACCACTACAACCTCACTCCTTAAAGAACTCCTCGAACCTAAGACATCTTAAAAGGCAGACCTCTTGACTCACAAACACGCTTTTCTTAGTCGAACCTCTTTACTCCTTCCTCTTGAGGTTCATCCAAACCGTTCCTGGGGCTGCTCCTCAGACATAACTCCTCAAAGTTCGAAAAACTCATGGTGTCTGGTGTTTGGAAATAGGTGGTAGTTGACAAGGGGTTGTTGAATAAAATTTTTGCTTACCAAACAAACTGCCCATGGCATTAGCAGACGCTTCGCTGATTTTCCCGTTAGTGAGAGCGTCTATACATGCGCTCAGAGCGCATGCACAGGCCGCCGTGCCGATCAAGTATTCCAGAATCATGTTCCAACCTATCACGAAGGCGATGAATTCACCAACGGTCACATAGCTGTACATGTATGCTGAACCCGTTGTGTGTGGTACTCTGACTCCGAATTCAGCGTAGCAAGCACCTGTAAAAGGAAGAGAAATAAATGATTTGGCGAGTCGTTGCGGATTAATACCTGAGGAAGGATTAGGAGTAAGAGCTGATTAAGCAGGATTAAAGAAAAGGATTAGACGATGTGAAATGACTAGAAAAAATCGAAGTCGGTTGGATGTTTCGATGCCTGAAGGAATGAAACTGGGGGTAGAAACCTTGTCTGGGTTTCCACTACTTGATTCTAATATCTGGAGCAATGATGGTTGGGGGAGGAGGTGTGAACGAAATGCCAACACTAACTTCTGAGGAAACTGGCCTAAATCCCTCAAACTCAGACCAAGAAGGCTCTTTAATTCCCTCATTTTGAGACGTCAGACTTGATGGAAACTCCTTCCTCTCGGTCATAAATCAAAGATTTAAGAAAAAAAATTTTTTTGTTTCATCGAAAGGTCTCATTTCACAAGGGAGGTTTGTTGGGGTGGGGGTGGGGTAAGGAAGAAGACAAATAATACCTGTAATTTCCCAAATGGGTTCAGCCCACTCGCGAGACTCGGAAGAATTGCTCTCTTTTCTCGGATGTGAGTGGGCGACATTTTCATTTCTTCCTCCCAACACCCCGCCACTTCATTGCCCCGCATAAAAAAATGAATATATACTCTCGTGACGTCATAGCACTTTTTTTTAAACTCAGTATAACTTTGTTTTAGTCGTGAAAGTATTAGTTATCTCATCCTGTTACGAAAATCTTAGCTTCTTACGCGATTCTCGCTTTCTGTAGTCTAAGTTCTGGAATTTGTTTCCTTTGTAAGCGTTCTAGAATATTTTAACCCCCATCCACCCCCTCTTTCCTTTTTGAAATATGCTTTTAATTTTTAAAAGTTCAAAATACCGCAGCAGAGAGCTTCAAAGGTTTCATTTTCTTTTAGGAAAGTTCACGCTTAAGACTTTTTGTTCCGTTTCCGGAATCGCTTCATTTCCCTTTGACTCTTTTTTAATTAAAATTTTTCTTTTTTTAGTTTTCAGCGTTCCTCTAACGTCTGCTCTTATATCTTGAAGATCTGGGTTTGCTGTTGGGGTACTGTGTTTGCAGAATAGACAATTTGTGTCGTTTTGTGTGATTCTACGAGCTATCTAATCGTTGTCTTATCCAGTTTTGTGCTTTTAGTCGTAGATTATCTAAGAAACTCCTCCTCTAGAGCTTTTGAACGCTCTCTTGAATATCGTTTGCTGTCTTCCTGTAGTTTTGTTGGAGTATACGATTCGTTAGCTAATCTGATTGTAAGATAGATGCTGCTTCCTAATTTTAGGGCGAAAATTGAAAAAAATTTTGTTTTCGTATTTTCAATTCTAACTTTTTCTATACACTCTGCTGACTGTGCTGTATCACCTCAAGCAAGAAATTGTTTTTCCTTTTTGTATTTTTCTTTTTAACTATATTTACATAACAATTCGTTGATGGATTCTCATCTTTTGTTCTTCCTTTTTCGTGCTCTTCCCTGGTTACTGTTGGAAATAATTTTTTCCCTGAGTTTCTATTTGTTCGTAAGAAGCTTTCCCTGGGAAACACGCTGAAAGGTTTTCTTGGAATATCTGTTGAATTGATTAGAAATTTCACTGATTCATGATTTTGTTATTTCTCTTTGGATAGATGAATTATAAATGAAAAGAGACAGTAGACAATAGAGAGAGAGAGATGGAAACGAGGCAGCGGAAGTTCAGTGAAAAACTCTCTTCCATGTTCTAATTTCCTTGTCTTTCTTTTTGGAGCGAGTGGAAGAAGAAGTAAAGTGAGAACAGAAGAGAGAGAGAGAGAGAGGAGAGAGGAGATGGAAAGACGAGGAAATGGGAGGGACTCCACGGTTTTTAACGATCTGTTGCTTCGTTGTCAGAGTAAAGGAGAAAATATTTCAAAATCCAATTTAATTATTTTTCGCTTTTCTTTTCTTTTTGGGGGCTTTCCCACTGAGATTTCCCTGTGTATGCAGAGGTTTTGTGGGGGCCGGATAAACCAGACGCGTTAGCAGTTTTACCAACATTAGCCAAAAAATCGATAAAGAGTTTGCCGATGTGCATTCGATTCACTGCAATGCATCTCGTCCGAAGCCGGAGGTCAGGAAAATTCGGGGTTTTTGATGTTCTTGAGCTTTCGAGCGTTTCACTCCGAATTTTATTTTGGGGAGGTTGTTTTGGGTAGAATTTTGTATAATTTGGAGTAATTCATTCAAAGTTTTTGATTTTAATGAAATTAATTTATTTTATCGGGGGGTTCTCAAACGATGATCTTTCCTAATTAGCGTACAAAACTTTTCTTTTCTCTCGACTGATCAGTGCCTTCTTTTTGTTTACCTTTCGAGAACTTTCTACAATCGAATTAAAACTTGTTTAATTTATTTATAACCGGGAGATAAGCTTTCCCGCTCCTCGGTATTTATTTCTATATATATTTTTAATGGCATTAATATGATGTAATATATTTATATAAAACTAAGGAAAGTAGTAAGTTTTGTTGCTATACGACGGAGACACTCGAGGCTTATCTTTTGGGTTTTGTCTGCTGTTGTGGTTTTCTTTAAAACGATTTTCAGTTTTTTGGGGGGGTTAAAATTGTTTTCAGTTTTGATGTATTAGTCAAATTGATCCATTTGAGTGTAAATGGGTGTATTTTCGACTTCTCTAAAGTTGGTATAAGCGCAAGTCACGTGACTTTTGAAGCTTTTTGACGTTTTTTTTTGTGCAAAATGAGCGCACCAGTTATGATGAGCGCCAATGGCTGACGGTACAGGACAGAGGGTAGAACAGTGTGGTTGTTGTGTTTTGTCATTTAAGTAAAATATCATCGTTTATCTGATAATCCGGTGTTGTTTATTTGGGCCACTCCTAACACAAGTCTAAAAACTTTTAATAGGTCAGTTTTGTGGTGAGAGTGTGCAATATTTATGAAATTATCGAATTTAGATGAAAAGTATGCTTATAAGCAATTCCTTCACATTATGTTTGGATGTGCTGGAAAACCTTTAAATAATAAATGTGCATTATTTTTGGGAAAAGTTTTTCCCCATGTCAACTGCCATCTGGCTCTGAACAAGACATTTTGTAGTTGGTCAGGCTTAAAGGGGCTTTATATCCAGGAACAGACCAGTGTCTCAACCCCAGGAATAGGATAAAGGATGCAACTGGAAGAGATGGGATACTAGTAGGGATGAAAGATAGTAAGGAGAAGAAGAAAAAGAAGATAAAATAATGAGAAAATAGAATATAGAAGAGAAAGAATAGAATATAGATAGAAGGGAAATAGTGAAAGGAGAGGAAGGAAGATCAACTTTAATGATGATAGGATAGAAGAGAAGTAGAAATCAAGGAATAGATACAGAAATAAAGGAGTAAAGTAAGAAGATGATAGAAGAAGAAGAAAAAGGAAATATGTGAAATGAATTCTTCTCAGTAGTGTGCATTATTTATGAAATTAGAACTTTCTAAGAGTGTGCGTTATTTTGAAACGAAGTATTGCTAAAACTGCTGAACGTTTTTCTCTTTATATATTTATAGAGTAGCTAGTTGTATCCATCTTAGTGCTTCTCTCGATCTCTAGTAGATGGGAGCTGCGGTGGTAGTGTCTTTCGAATCAATTCCGATAAAACTGTTTTCGAAAATTGTGTTTTTGCAAAGCTACAAGGCCAAATATTTGAATTCTAGAATATTTTTATCATTTCTCAGACAAACAACAAAATGGGAACAAACAATACCAAAGGCCTCTCTCTGGTTTTCTCTACCCCCTGTATCTCACCACATCAATCAGTCTCTCACTCTATGGCCTCTGTTACCTTAATTAATGTTATGAAATATTAACTGCAGACAGCGCTCATTTTCTAAATGTAAATAATGTGTCGGATAAAATTGGTCGAAAACAATTTATTCGTTTTAGTGCTATCCCAACAAACACGCTCACTTCTCTTTCGTGTCCATACAAGCCCAGGTAATAGCCGAAAACATTTTCGGTGGAAATTTATTCAAGAAAAAATTTGAAGTGAAATGGCGGTGTTTGGTAAAAGCTCGATTGAAATTGTGTTCTCTTAATGGTTTGGAAGTAAACCTGGGAAGGTTAATTTATAAAGTCTGAAAGCGTCGAAAACTACAAATAAAGAAGGAAGGAGAGGATGAAAGGAAGATGTGGGAGGCTGAGGGTGAAGTTAAAGTTTGAAATCATAGAGTTAACGTGGGCTTTGTTGAAGTTCTCCAAGAAAGTATTGGCGGAGAGAAAAAAGATTTTTTATTAGAAAAATAATTTTCATGTTCAGACTTTTTCTTTTCATCTTTTTCTTCTTGTCACAACTGATTACATCCTCTTTTTATAAATCATCCTCAGCAGTTTTTATTTTATTTTACTTTTTCTACCTTTTCTTCAAGATTTTTATTTGAGTTTGAAATGTTTCTTCGCGTTCCTCGATGTTTTTATTTGACTAATTATGCTCCTTCCGGGGTGAGTTTATGGAAATACTGCTCTTGTTATATTGGTAAGATGGTGGTTGAAATCTCTGGTACAGTTTCGAAAATTCGGGTGGAAAGCTTTTATTTATGAATAATTCCACGTGTTTGTGACTTGTTCAATGTTCCTCTCTCCGGCTTTGTTCTTATTCCCTCTCTCACGTGGGAATCGGAAATGATATCAAAAAATGAAATTAGTACCGAATCTAGGAACAAAGTGGTGGTGGTTTTAACCCTTTTTTGGGTATAACAAAATGCGAGAGGAGGATTCGAACTCACTACCATTTGCTTCCCAATCAGGAACTTTAACCACTACACTACTCCTCCCAAGAATCTAGGACTAAAGTTGAAATTTAGAAAACGGAGGTTAAGTAGAAAGCACTTTGAGAGACTTAACAACCAGATATTTAGGTAGTTTGAGGAAAAAGACTAAGGATTGGTTTAAGGAAGTAGGAAGAGACATGAAGGACACCAAACTTGGAGAGGAAGATTTGAAGAACGGAACAGATTTACGAGAATGGATATCAGAATATAAATTCGAAACTCAAGAGGAAGGAAAAACAGGAGCTAAGTGAACCACAGAGGGGAAAGAAGACCAAAGAGAAGGTGAATAAGGGAGGCTGTTGAAAACGGCTGTTGGATAATTGTGGTCCAAATTAGGCGGAAATGGAAGAAAATGGAGGATTCAAATACAAATCGAAGTGAAGGTGGATGTGATCATTCGTACAGCTTCATCAAGGTTCGGCTTAATTTACAAAAACAAAAATTTTCAGACCGGCCATTTTGAAAAATGAAAAGCGGGGGAAGGGGGGTGGGTAGAGGGATGAAAAGGAGAAAAGAGTAACCTAATTTAAAAGTTAATAAAATAATACAGTCATAACGATAATGATAATAATAAATGGAAGGAAAACAAAAGCTGCATTAAAGTTTTAACCACCCCCAAAATGACCATTTTTAAGGTTGAAAGCTGAAAGTAAGCCCCACCAGCTCCTCCTCCCTCGAAAACAGTATAATCGGATTTGAAATGGTTTTTTCTTTGTGTTGTGGCCTTCGTGCCTTCTTCTCATTTAGAATGGATGGTTTATGCTTTGACGACACGTTCGTAAAAGTCAAACTAGTCGAGAACACACTTTCCACAGCCTTCCACGAGAACTGAAATCCCATTTTCATCATCAAAAAAAAAGCAAAACACTAGAAGTGGGAGTTTTTCCTTTCATATACTGTATAACTCTCGAATTTAGTGAACCGTATAAACCCTTTTTTTTGTGAATGGGCTCTCCCTTTTGTCCGGTTCTGGAGGAAACACATTTACAAAAATAACAAATGAGCTTGGGGGTTGGGGGTTGGGGTGGTGGTGGTTTTCCTAAAAAAGTGGAAAAATAATTTTTTATATTTTTAAACTTTATTTACATCGTGTATACAATGAAGCGAGATTTCCTTTTTTTGTTTGTATCCGAGTTTAGAATTTCGGGGTACCGGGGAAAATTTTTAATTAGGGTAAATAAAATTTTCCGAATTTTTGGGGGCGGGGGTAGGGAACTCGTCGACGGAAATATAACTAAAAAACTGCAGAGTTGGAAAAACATGGCTTCGAAACTAATGGCTCCGAGTTTTTTCCACCTTTTTTGGAAAGATAAAAAAAAACCAATATGGCGGTGGTGTTTTGAGTTTTGAAACTCAGCTCACGTCAGTGAGTTTCCTAATTTTTCGAGCCCATGCCTCTTGTCTCGTATCTAATGAAATTTATTTTGTCATTATTTTCCTTTTTTTTTAAGTTCTTTTTTTTCTTTTTTTGTTTAATGTTATACTTTGAAAGTGATGACGTCAGCATTTTCTAACTTTCTCTCTCTTGGTTTTATGAGCTTTTGAAAAATTTATTTCCGGTTCTGGGTTTGGCGGTTGTAGTTGTACGTTTAATTGAAAAAGTTTGGTAGTCTTGTGTTTTATTGTCTCTTCTGCATCTTTTGTTTCTCATTTTATTCTTTGGTTATATTTATCTGTGGGATTATCTATGGAGTGGAACGACAGCTTTCCTGAGGAATCGTTTGCTTGAGGTTTTGGACGTATTTTCCTTTTTTTGAGGCGGGGGGGTGATGTCATCTGTTACTGAAATTCCCTTTTTGAGTCGACTAGTCTTTCTTTTTCTTTTTTTGTCCATCACCAATATGGGTGATTTAGTGATTGAAGCTTCGACCTCGACGGTTTTCATCGAACCGCTGTTTTAATTACGTTTACATCTGGAATCGAGTTAAATTTAATTTGTGTTCTCTTCCGTTTTTCGACTCTCTGTCTTCTCGTCTCGGAATAGTTTTTCCTTTTTTTCTATTTTCCATTTTGTTTCTTTCCTTCGCGTTCCTCTTACTCCGTAATTTGGTTAGTTCCTCTCATTAATAATTCTATTTGTTTCTTTTTTCGTTCACTTCCGGAAATTGGATTAATGGTAGAGAATGGCTTCACAAGAAGGAATCGATTTTTCTTTGGGGGTGGGGTGTTGGATCAAGAGCAGCAGAATGAAATATGGGTTCGGTTTTAGTTTTTCTTACCTGAAAAAATGGAAGCTATTGCTGCTATTATGAAGGAAAAGATAACTCCCGGTCCTGCGTAGTTCTTGGCCACCATTCCAGCTACCAGGTACATCCCCGTGCCGACGCATGAACCCACTCCGAGGGATGTTAAATCAAGAGTCGTCAGACATTTCTGAAAATGAGAACAAAACATCTTTCATGTAATTAAAAGCGACCGCAGAGATGTCTCGAGGTCCTAATGAGCCTAATTCATCGTGACGGACCATCTGGAAGTTATCTGGAAGAGAAGAAACGCGGTTTACCGCCCCGTTTTCCATTACGTTTCGAGCATAGATAATTTCGAGGAAAGGCTTAAAAGGCTATTTTCGGCGGGCTGTGATGACGTAAACGGTCGGAATTGTTTCGCAGCCTTTGAAGCTCGGTCATCTCATCCATGTCCTCAAAGAAGGGATCTCGACAAAGTTTATCTTTGTAAGAGCTTATCTCAACTTCCGAAATAACAAAGAGGTAGGATGAAGGAAAGGATTTGAATGGGAATGAGCTGTGTCTTGCTCTTCCTTTTTGTGACAGATGGGGTTGGAATGGGGTGGTGGGAGCGGAATATTCAGGTGCAGTCATTTCAATTGTTATTCTGATCGGGTCGGGGGATGGTCTAATCTAAACGACAAAAGGCAAAAATCTGAGAGGAGGTTGGGGGTGGGGGTGGGTTGAAAACTTGATGACCGTCTTCATCTATTTTTCTCAAATGATCAACAGGTTTTCCCCGCATTTTTTTCCTCATAAGCTTTCATAGAATACTTCACGTGTTTCAGATTATTTTCCCGTGTCGGTGACGCATGTCAGCAGAAGAAATTTCCTTCCTCCTTCGCTTGGCCGGGCTATTAATAATCTAAAATGATTCACGCTAACTTATGAAATTTTTAAAGACTTTTTTGTTGATCTTTCTCCTCGGGCTTTTTCTTTTGGATTTTCCACGTTCACGGGGGTTAATAATTGGAAAAATGGAAGTTGGCCTTATTCACCCCCATTCCGTGAGAGGAAAGGTAGAAGAAATGGGATCGATTTCTTTCAACAGAAAGAAGAAAGGGGAAAATGGTTAGAATTGATTAGAAAACATCAAAAAGGTCTGGTGCGAGGTCACTAGCTAAGATATCTCGTGCAGACTTAATTTGATTCGACTTGGTCACACAGTGTTTTGGGTTCTTTTTTTAGGAAAATCCAAAAACGAGGATTTTCCGGGACGAAGATTCCGCACAAAGCATTAATTAGATTCGCAATTTTAGAACTGTTGTGATGGCATTGTTTCTTGTTTTGCACACACTTCTCCCTGGATTTGAGGTTTCTAATTCGATCTGCAGTTTGAAGAACAGCCTTTGAGCTCAACAACTGCCATCAACTGTAAATTTAAAACAGAATTGTACCTGGTAGAATATATTCTTAAGTCTAAAAAATATGATAACCTCTTACATGAGGTATAATTCTAATAGAAAGCTGACAACAAATTTTTGTTTGCAGGAATATACTATCCATCTTCCGAGACATGTTTATACAACTTTTGACACTTATCGGAGGCTTTGGTAAGTCTTTTCTTTAAATTTTATCCCTCAGTTCAGTGGTCGGCAAACTCGTCATTCAAAAGAGCCAAATGTATATTATAAAAACTGAAATTTATTCAGAAAGCTTTTTATACTTATATATACACTCATAACTTTTTAAGCTTTGTTGTCGAGACCAGTTTCGCTGAGACATTTTTAACAAACTGATTCGGGTTCAAAGTACAGTTTGAGCTTGCTTTTTGCTGTAATAAATACTGGGGCTTAGCTTAACTAACGATCCATGAAATAGAACTTGATATTATACTTATATAAAGATAATATTTAGTTCATGAATAATTCTCCGGGCCTGCGCTAAACATTTTGCCGACCTCTGCCTTAGTTAGATACCCATTTTCTCTAAGAGGGGATGAGAAGGGACCGTGAAATTAATCGATAGAAGTAGAAGTAGAAAGTAGGAGTGAGAGGAAGGTAGAAGAAGATGGTAATTAGGAAGAAAGGAAAACAAATAAGAGAGTGGGAAGCGGTGAAGAAGAAATCAGAAGGTAGACAAAGCCGTTGAGAATCGATGGATGAGTCGAAGAGGAAAAGAAAGGAAATAGCAGTAGAGTTAGTGAGAGATGAGTATAGAGCCCACAGAGAAGGAGAGAGAGAAGAAAAGGGAGTAACGACAAGATGGAGATGATAGACGACGGAAGACATTTTTGAAATTAAAATCTCAGCAAAAATTGGCAGTTTACGGCCACGGTGGATCAATTTATAAAGATGGCCGCATAAAATTCTGAGAGAACCATTAAAAAGGAAAAAGAAATAATCAGAATAAAAGAAACCATAATAAGTATAATCATAAAGAAGACATGAGCTTTGACAATGAAAAGAGAATAAAAAGATTCTCCACCCCCTGCCTCCCCCTTTCAACCCCCAATTACGACAGACGAAATTAGGTCAAATTCATTTAGAAAAATAAAAAGGATTCGATCGGCCATCTTTAAGCAAAACTTTCGTATAATAAACTGAGAAATATATTTTAAATATTTATCAGGAGGGCTTAAAACCCCCGGGGGAGAGATAGATACGGAATAACTTTCCACCGCCTTCTCTCTGCGTTTTTTTTTTCAACTTTCCAAAATTCAAGATGGCGTAAAACGCAGTGGCTGCCAACATTAATATCCTTACATTAAAGGAAGTGGCGGAGTATGAAACGGAACACCCCGGCATTTTGGAGTCTTTTGAAATTCATTTTCGGGAATTCGTAACGAAAATTCCACAAAATTTGGACGGGAGGTGAAACCAACGGTTCTGGGTCTGGCATCCTGCTTGGCAGGGGCGTAATCGATTAATATTGGTGCACGGTGGGACACCATTCCGTTCCCGCCTTTTGTTTCCTCCGTGAAAATATTTTAATTCGCTTCGAACAGACAAGAAATTACTTTTACGGTTTTTATCTCTTTGGGAGTGGGTTGTTATGTTCTGTCTCACCGTTTGTGGTGCTGAACCTTAAACAATGTTTACTTAGTATAGGGTGTGTTTAAAAATGTATGCGCACTTGTATGAAAAAGGAATTTGATGTGCCCTGTTGAAATGGAAGTCACCTACCTAGTAGAAGGGAACAGCACCTAAACGTACTGTTGAAGGGCGCCTACCTACTGGAAGAATGAGTCTGAAACCGAACATGAAACAAGATGGCGGATTAATTTTTTTATGGCTTGAAGGAAACACATAAAATAACTGATTGACAGTAGAAATTTGAGTTTTGTTACCATTTGGAGATAATATTTAATAAAAAGTTTGTTTTATCCATAACATAGGGTTTCCCAAAATTAAATTTGAATTTTCCTGAGTTGTTGGCAACCCTGAAAAAAGAACAGTATGACAGCCGAGAGGTTAGTAAAAATAGACGCAAGATTGAATAGAAGACAACCTGTTTGGTCTTTAGATTAGATTATTTCTTCACTCTTTTGTCCAAATTTGGGGGTATAAAGCTTCATTTTTACTAACCCTAAGTTCTCAGCTGTCAAATTGTACCTTTTTAGGGTTGCCTACAATTTACTGCAAAAATGGCGGCAAATTCACATCTTGCGATAATTCTGAAACACTCTGTATAATAAAAAGTGTCTTCAGCTAGAGTATTGTTATTGTCTGGAGACAGTGAGGATATGAGAAGAAAACATTCTCACACATACGACTCTACTCAACAGATTAACGGAGATATCTGGACCACTAACTTGATTTAGCAGATGAGCCGTCACTGTCTTTTGCTGAGAAAGCATAAAATTAGTTTTTCATTTAGTGATAGAATTTCTCAATCGTCTTCTTGAGTTTCAGCAGTTCAACAGTGAGTTTCACATTTACATTTGTACTGTCTTTGGGGATAATTACTTCATAATTACATACTTCCGCTTCTCAAAAGTGAAACGTTCGTTCGCCATCTTGACGTTATTCTTCCTTTCGCAAACTGACTTTCACACCTACACGAAAAACTTTACTTCCCAACTAATCGAGTGAACGTAAAGTCACTTTTCCCCAGTGGTAGTTGGGAAACAAATTTTCTACCACACCCTGTATTCTTGGGAAACATTCCAACTTTCTTTTATCCTCTGTTTTAATGAAAAATTTCTCGTCTCGGAGGTAACGAAACCTTTTTCCCATCCGCCCACGACGGAACACAATGAAAACGGGATAAAGAAGACAAAGCTTAACTTCGTGAAAAAAATAATTAAATGAATATTCTTCGTCTGCGGAACATTTGCCTTTGGCATCTTCTTGGTTTTCTAACACCCCTCCCCACCCGCCTTAACCTAGTCTCTTAAACCACCTAGCTGAAGACGCGGGTGGAGGGGGTTTTGCTTTAAACATTCCAGGCGCGACGGAATCATTTTCATTCAAACCTTATCCCCGCGCGTCACCTCTTGGGCCTTTGGCAACAAACTGGACGACGAAGGAATTTGCTCTCTTTCCGGTTAACATAGTTAGCTCGAATAGTTCCCAAGAGGCTTGTGTCGACCGGATTTACATTTTAATAGCCGATTCCGGGAATGATGTGATTTGCGAACGACTGATTTTATGAACGACTTTCCCTCACGTCAATTAATGTCAAACTTGAGTATACTCCTTTTGGCGCTGCTATTTATTAACCCATCATCATAATCATCATCGTGATCGGTTTATTGGTTATGAGGCCTTTGACAATGGAGAGCTAATCCCAGGGGTTTTGCTTTATTTTAAACACGACTGTCATTTTGAAAGAAGCCAGCATAGTCTTTCGCTGTTGCCATTGTTTGAGAACGAAATGGAGGAGGTGGAGTGGGAGGAGGAATGAAAGATGTGGTTGGAGATTTTCATTTAAAGAAATGAAGGCATATTGGGAAAGTTAATTTAAGCGTTAAATTAATGCTGGTAGAAGAGAGAGAGAAGAAAAAGGTTTGTGGATAACAAAAGAACCGGAATTGGGATGAGAGATTAAAACGTAAAAACTTTTTTTAAAGATATTCTACCAGGAGATGACCTGGATGGATTTAGCTCCTTCCACTGCTGGAGAATTTGAAAACATTACAAAACTACAGCTCACATTCCTAGTGTCATTTAAAACATCTAGCTAGGAGGGTAACAGGCTTGGGAAAGTCAGAATTTCCGGTTTGTCAAAAGGAACGTAATGAAGGAAACGGAAGTGATCATTTAGATTCGTCTCGACTAAAGTCATAGTTGAATTAGTGAACCCTGTGTTTTCACCGAAAGTGACCGAATATTTTCTGTTTTCGGTTTTACGTCATCGTTATCGATTCGAGCAATTTAGAATATTTAGGTTCGTAGACTTGAGCTTGGATTTGATTGCTGGTTCACTCACCTCTAATTTTTGTTTCTTGCCTTCGGCGGATTTGAGTCCAGGAATGACGGTGTCTCCTTGAAATTTGTCCACATTTTTGGTTCTTATAAGCTTCGCAAACAATGCCAACCCCTCTTTTTTCAGTTCAGCTTTGTTTTCTAGTGGTTTTAGTAGTTCCGGAAGTTTCATTCTGGAAAATCAAAATTGTAAACCTATAATTTCCTTATAAATTTGAGATGGAGATAAGGAAGTCAGCAAAAATTTGGGAAATAAATGTATAAAGTTTAAAAAGTATATAAACTTTAAGTTTTTGTGCAGTATGAAAAATGAATGATGCTTAAACGAAGCGATACAAAACAGGAGAAACCCAAAACAAAGATGGCGGTTGTTCGAAAAGAAACCGAAAGAAAACTGTTTTCGTTTTGACAGTTTTTTTTGGAAGAATTCTGGGGAAATTCGACCCGAAGATAAAAGTTGAAGCTATATATTCAGCAGGACTTAAATTACAGAGACGTGTGACTTATTTCTTGTTAAAGCACGTTACAGGAAACCCTAGCTGCGGGGAGGGAGGGCGGGGGGTCACGCCAAAATGTCTTTGTTTTGCTTGAGGGGTAATAAAGGTCAGTTCATTGGCATTAATCGATTGCTTACTCCAGGCACTCCACCGGATAATTGACTTTTCTCCTCGTCCATTCACTACGCACAATGGTTGGCAGTATAACCCGAGCGTGGGCCCGAGGTAAAGAAAGTTAGTATAACAATATTTATGTATACCGAAATCACGCGAAGTTAGGTTGTTGTTTCGCAGCTAACCGGAAATTCGGAAAGTGATTTAAAGGGATATGATGACGTCAGTTGGAAATGAGCTTTTGATAGGATTTACCGTAATGACCGTTTTATTCTTTTAATGTTATTATTGTTGTTGGAGTTATCAAAAAACGTCGTTTTGATAGTATATCGTTTTTGCTACCGTTTTAAGGTGGTCCCGAATAGATTGCTTTGATTGGCGGTCTGGTCGGGAATCAATTATTGTTAATGTTGTTGGCGGTATTTTCAATATCATAATGGCGGTTTTAGACCCGGTGTTTACGATCGAGGCGGCGGTTATCTCTTTATTCTATCGTAACTAGCTTCCTGTCTGGGGGGATCTATCGTCTGTTCTAAATCCTCTGTAATGTCGTCCGCCCCGCAGAGAATTGAAATCTAACTGATGGTCCTTGTATCACCTCTGAGTTTTGTGTTTCTTGGTCTTTAGATGAGTTTTTCCATTCCCTGTGGTATTTCTTGACCTTCGAAGAAAGCGGTATCTCTACAGGTCGTGAGGATTGTCTTTGTATCTGCTTTATTTAGTTTTGGGTCGAATTGCTCGGTTTTAGTGTTTTTTGAACATCCTTCTTCATATTTTTGTTGGGTGTTCTGGGGAGTTTTATTGAAGTGTTGAGTCAGTTTGACGTGTTTGAAACTGTTTTAGGCGAGTCATATCGACTTGGATTAGTAAATTTATTAAAAGTCTAAAAGTAATGTCGGTTTGTTGTCGATGTTTTCAGTCTACAATATCATATTAAACCGATTTCCTGTAATAGTGTGCATTATTTTTGAAATGAATTATGTCTAAACGTTTAAGGAGTAAATCTGGTCTTTAAATTAAAAAAAAAATTACTCAATTTCATAGTGAGTCGATTTAGCTCATGTCTCTGGTCTTGTCTTGATATTCTGAGACTTTTTTTCAAGATGGAGGAGTGGTAGACTGTCTCTCTGTCACTTTACATCTTTGTAGAATTGTTACAGCTAACTGTCTTGAATCGTTTTCACAAGCTAGTCCAACATTTGAATGAAAACTCATTTCTGTCCTCAATCAAGGGGTGAATGGGGGTTCCCTGCTTAATAACTCAGTGAAAAGCCACTTATCACGGATGTTGAAGTACTTGCTCAACACTTCTGTCGTTTTTTTGCTGGGGCGGTGAAGGGATAGAGAGAGAGACGTGGCGAGGAGAAATCCAATCAATTTTTATTGTCAAATTCTTGCGTCGAGGGGGTACGATGGAAAATTTTTCGTCGAAAAACTTCACAGCCAGATGTCGCTTATTGAATAATTACCGCCTTCATTCCAATGTTTTTCTTTCTGTTTCTGACTCTCCTCCGATTCTTCTACCACAGCACCGTCTCTCTCTCTCTCTATTCTTTCTTTTCATTTCAGTTAATCGATTCCACGGTTTGTAATTTTTGGCTGTGAAGCCTGCAGTGCATCTCTGCCAGATCCAGTTCGTATCGATTGAGTTCTGTTAATTTTTCTTAACGTTTCAGGCAATTTTGAAAATTAGTTCTACACGCTTGTGGGAAGAGTTCTTTTCATAAATAATGCACAGTTTGTTTTATTTAGTATTTAATTAGACTTAGGGGCTCGGTTTAAGTTTGTTTTTTGATCTGTTTTTGAAGTTATGCGTTTTTAGCAATGGGAAATGATTTTCGTGTTCTTGAGATAAGGTTTCTTTTTATGCGATTCTGATTTTATTGTTTTGACGGTTTCTGTTTGTTGGATGAAATTAAAATTTGACTATAATTTTGCCTTTTTAGCCTCCCTCAGTCTTCTTTAAATTCAGTTGCATAATATCTTTAGAAGAGATCAAATTAGACTTTTAATCAGGTCTACTTTTGTGCTTGTAAAGCCCTTGTGGAAATAGAAAATTTTCCGCGACCTGAAATGCAATATTTGGGGACAACAGAAGCGAAAAAGGTCGGCAAGTCTTGACCAAAATTATTTTTTGGAATTATTAGCGAGAGACAAGCGCAAATGGGTGTAACACGGCGAACCAAGTTATAATGAGCTCTGTGACGTCACAAGGAAGACTTGTGGTTGATATGCAAGTAGTTCTGCTGCGGAAAATCTTTTCACATCAGAAAAAGCGATTATCGGCTGGACTATAGTCAAAATAGTGTAGGCTGACAAAAGAGAACCGAAGTGCTTCAAATGCCTAGGCATCTGGACCAAGTGATAGAGACCTCCGCGGTAAGTGCTGAGGCTCCTGACCAGTTGATTGATGAATTTAAAGCGTCATCAAAATAGAGTAGGAATAAAAGGAATGCTGCATGACTTGATAACCGACAGCAACGAGGGGGTTTTGGTATGTTTTCGCCCTCACAAAAAAAAGTGTGCAAGTAGTCGCATCCATCTAGTTTTGGCGGAGTAATCTGTTGTTGTTTGTTTGAACCATCCCCTTAACAGAATCTAGAATGAAGTCTAAATCGAAGAGGAGTAGATTTTGTGCGCTGTTGTTCATGTTAAGTTGATTGTGTGCAGTATTTATGGGATAAAAAATTGCTTTCGAAATGAGTGTGGGTTACTTTTAAAACAAAATCTAGATAAAGGACCTGCCATTTGTGAAATGAGTTCCGAGTACGAAAGCTGAATCCGGTGTCTAAATGAAATATTATATAATATTGTGGATATAGTATATGAAATAGTATTAATCAAATTTATTTTGTTGTTTACTAGACGGAGGAAAAATTTTTACGAATCATTTCCGAAACAGAGATTTCGTTTTACTAGGTCAAGGCCTCTCTTTCGAAAACTTTTCACAAATCTCCTCAGATTTTCCGTCGAAATTATATTTTCGGAGAAAGGTGGAGGAGATCCGGTGGAGAGGAATGAAGAGCTAACGGAAAACAAAGAGGAAACAAGTGTCAAGGTCGATTTCCGTGAAAAGTATTTCGAGGGTTTCCATTAACAGGCTGGAGAGTTTTCTTTTTAAAGTGCGGGGTGTGGGAGGGGGGTATTCCTCCACGGAGGTGTTTTTGAACAAAATGGCCGAGGTTGAGCGAGAAAGCATGTTATTAAAAATTCAAAGGTAATTAAAAGGAAAGTTGTAATTCATCTGGGGAGCTCATGGTGAAGGGGGCTCCGGGGGCTCCGGGGGTAGGAGCCAGAAGGTAATTCGGATGTTTGTGGGCTGGGGGCTGAAAGCGTTACACCTTCGTAGACTGTACCTGCGTCATGATTCCCTCGGCTAAAAATAACCGTCTTAATGGAGTCAGCCACTTCAGAAGTTTTTCTTTTCTTTTAAAACTAACCTTTTTAGTTGTGAGTATGTTTTTCCTTCTCACTAAATTTCCCACGTGATACTGATTACTTAGAAAAAGTAATTTTCCGCCGCCCAATATGTTTAAAGTGAAAATCTTGAGGGAAAGTTTTGGAAATTTTTCCTTTTTATTCTCCAGTCTTTTGACTCATTAACTTGAAAATTAATTTCCTCAGGTTGTTTCTTATATTTCACTTATAACCAGCCATTTTCTTTTTAACTTTCTCTTCTCTTTTTCAGGCCTCATTCTTTTCCTGCCCCGTATTTTTGTTCTGCTGGTTTTACTGCTCATTTCAGTTATGTTTGTATGAATGTAAATATTTTGAAGGTTTTTGGTTTTTACACAGCTGACGAGAGGTTAATCTCACCCGGATCTAACTGGTAGAAATAATAAAAAGGCTGAAAGCTCATAAAAAAAGCGGAAGGAGAGGAGTGGAAAAGATGGAGGAAAAGATATTAAAGAAGAAGGAAAGGAAAATAAATAGAATAAAATAAAAAAATGTCAAAGTGACAATGTCCCACTTCCCACCGCCTTCTCCCGTTCCTCGTTTTTTGGGGGGAAAGACTTTTTTGGAAAATTTTCAGCTCTGATTTTTTTCCCTCTCGGGAAAACTCCAAAAAGTTTTGTTTTTCCGTTTGCTGTTTTTATTTTTAGTTGGAACGGTGAAAGTCCTTACGAAAGCAGTATTTTTGGAGGACGAACGTGTTTAGACAGTAGGGCCCCTGCGTGTAAATTTTTCGCTGATTTTTTATTTTTATTTTTTTGATTGTTTCGTTTCAGGTGGCGTAGGATTCAAGGCACGTAGACGTAGCAGGGAAATTTCATCAGGGCAAATTGGAAGAAAAGTTCCTTCAGCGGTTTTCCCCCGTAAAAGTCCCAAGAGAATGAATGAATGAATGAATGGAAAGGAAAAGAAACAGAGAAGGAAGGAATGAAAGGGAGAAAAATGAGGGCTGAAGGAAAATTGAACAGTTTTTCAATTCAGAGCCGTAAGTAGGTTTTTCCTTTCGATTTGTTTTCTCATTTAAAGTGTTACATTAATAATTACATAAGTCATCGGTTTTTGATTTGGAATAGGCCTCTCTCTCTCTTTCTCTGTCTGTCTTTCTACTCGTTAGATTTGTATCTTTGTAAACGGGTATGGAAAATAGATTCGGGTTTTTGGTCTGGTTGTTATGACGCCTGCGTTCTCTTTTCCTTTTTCATCCTTCACCCCGCGAGTTTGAGTTTCTTTGTTGTTTTGAGATTGTTTTTATTTAATTCCAAACCGGTTTTGGTTATTTAGCTACGCTACTGAATATAAATCATCGTATTGGACTTACCTATGAGAGAGAGGTCCTTTCTTAAATTTAAATTCGACTACGAAAAAAAATTTGTATTCCTTATCACATTTATAACGATATCAAATTCGAGCTGAAAATTTTTAGTTAGGCCTGTACAACCGAGAGCAAACCACCGGTGATGAATTCGGGCGATTATCTAGTAGATAAAATATCGAGATGCTAAAGAGTTTTCTTTGTCGAAAACGGATTTCATTTTAGATTTTCCCTCCGATCCGTTCGCATTATTCACATTTCCGGATTTTATTTCGCGGTTATGCTCGCGATATATTTTATTTATATAATGACTTTTTGAAAATTTTTATCTATTTAATTAATTATCTTCTTTTATTAAAACAAAAAGTGGTGGGCTAAAACAACAAAACTAAAAAAACGCTAGGCCTAGTCTTATTCCGTTTTCCGATATCGCGACCCAGAAACTGAATATCCAGAATGGATGAAGTTCCAGAGCGTGAGCGCAATGACCTTTACTGTTGAGAACGAGTCGGGAAATCGTGTGTAGCCTTTCGAGCCTTTTCCTCGGGTTTTCCCGTTTTTCTCGCTGTTTTCCCTCTAACGCTTTGTACTTGGTGATGAGTAGACTTTTTGAATGAGTTTTTCAGGCGATTCTGACGAATTTTTGAGCAGGGCAGGGTGTAAATTTTAATTTGAAGATTTTTTTATGGGGAGGGGGTGAGTTTCTCAAAGACCTTGTTTGGTTGTTTATTTGCTTTTGGGCTGTAATTAAAACGTTTTTTATAAAATATTTTCGACAGCAAAACGATACACTGTATTTAGAAAGTAGGATTACACTTGATCAAGTTTGTACCCATTTCGAAGTGATGAAAAGTTAATTGTGTTGTTCATTTCATAAATAATGCACAGCTTGATGGAGACGTCATTTCATAAATAATGCACAGTTTGCTGAGGAATTAATTTCATGAGTAATGCACAATTTGGTGAAGAACTCGTTTCATAAATAATGCACGGTTTAGTGAAGTAGACATTTTATACACAATAAACAACTTGATGAAAACGTCATTTCAAAAATAATGCACACTACAATGATGTACTCATTTCATAAATAATGTACAATTTCGTGAGTAACTCATTTTATAAATAATGTGCAATTTGGTGAAGAAGACATTTCATAAATAATGCACAGGTTGGTGAAGAAGTCTTTTCATAAATAATGCACAATATAATGAAGAATTTATTTCATAAATAATAAACAGCTTGATGGAGACGTCATTTCATAAATAATGCACAGTTTGCTGAGGAATTAATTTCATGAGTAATGCACATTTTGGTGAAGAACTCGTTTCATAAATAATGCACGGTTTAGTGAAGTAGACATTTTATACACAATAAACAACTTGATGAAAACGTCATTTCAAAAATAATGCACGCTGCAATGATGTACTCATTTCATAAATAATGCACAGTTTGTTGAAGAATTAATTTCATATATAATGCACAGTTTGGTGAAGAACTCATTTCATAAATGATGCACAATTCGATGAAGTAGTCTTCTTATAAATAGTTCGAAAACAAAGTTGGTCACTTTAAATTATCAAATGAGTCGCTTGATGACCCTTGGCTGACCCTTGGTTTAGATTTATGTTGAGTGGATAAAGGTGTAAGAGAATTTTCTAGTAATTCATTTCCGGTTTTGATATATTCGAAAACGGTTTCCTCTAATCTCATCATCTCTACCAAAATAATTTTCTTTTTTGGCTGATAGTTGTTGTCTCAGGTCAAAACAGAATCGTGAGGAGACTTGTTTTTAAAAGTTTTTTCTTCAAAATTTGAGCCTGTAGTCATACCCATGAGTATTGCTTACTAAAATGATCCCTACAGCGATTATTTCTTCTCCTTCATCTAGATTGGTTGAATAGACTGGTGTTCGTATAAACTTTAAAAGCTCTCAAAACGAAAAAAGCTTATTTTGAATTTACGTGAAGCACTTATTTCATAAGTATTGCACACATTTAACAAAAGTTTATATTTTAAGTTATGCGCATTATTTTAAAAATTTGTTTTATTGCAAAAGGACATTTGGCTGAAGGCCTATTTACATAGATCTTGTACAAGTGTGAAAAGAGCCAATTGTACAAGGTTATGTACACTATCAAAAATTTATTTCATAAATAGTGCACAGTTTTATGGTGAATACCTTTCATATTTTGTTTTATTCAGGCCCACTTATCTGTCAATCGTCTTTAAACTCGAGACAACAGGTAGTTGGTCCAGTTTTCACAACATTCATCTAGATACCAGTTCAGTATACTAGCCACGGGTCGGGTTAAGGGTTGGACAGGATGAGACTGAAAAAATAATCCAAGTGCTTAATAAGTTTAATAAATAATCCAAACTTTCACGGGGAGGTCGTTTCATAAATCCTGCACAGTTTATTTTTTTTACAAACGTATTTGTGTTCTTCTCTTTTTACCAAACCTCGTTTTTAACCGTTTTGTGCGAATTCGTTTTTGGAGTTACGCGTTTAGAAAATTAGGAAAGTATCTGTATGTTTTGAAAGAATTTTTCCTTTTTTTTTTACATCAGGATTCTGGATTTTAAGTTTGAAAAAGGGAGACCTGATAAATCCTAAACTCACTTAATGAGCTTGGAAACTTTATGAATTTTTGAAATGGTAGCTTTAATTAATGAAAAAAGCTCCAAAATGAATGATTAAAAGGAGAAATTTGTTTAGGGACTTATTAATTAATAAATTATTTATAAAAAAAAGAAGGAGGAAGCGGATCTTATTTTCGATTCAAAAAAAAACCCCGACAAATTAATCCCGAAGAAACAAATTAATCCTTTAATTCTGTACAGGCCTTTTCCCACCAACCGGTGTCGGAAAGAAAATTGGGTTCATCCCTCCGACGCTGTCGTCCTCTCTAGCCTCGTATTTTGTTATCCATTTGCTAGAGAAACATGCGCTGTTTTCCGTCCTCCCGATTCATTTCTACACACCACCAGAAGGAGGAGAAGGACGGCGGGGGGATAAGTTAACCATACAAAATCGAACAGGTCGCGAATGGATGGTAGATTTCAAAAAAAAAAGGAAAACCGGGGGTAATTTATCCTCTCCACCCCCTCAGCCAAAAAGGATTTTCCGAGCTGGCTTTTTACTTGCTTTTACAGTATTATAATTATAGTGTTTATTTTTGTCCTGACGCGTGTTTTGTGTTATATGTGTGTGAGTGTGTGTGTCGCCGATATTATACTTTTAACGACCTTCCCCCGACTATTCCTCTGGGGAAGAAAAGGCTAAATCGGTGTGATTGTGGTGGTGGTGGGGGTAGGAAGAGAGAGTTTGTTGTGAAAACTTTCTCCGATGGAAGGTGGGATTGTTTTTGGGAAACAAAACAGGAAGTGAGAGTTTGACGTGCGGGTCGGTTTTCTGTTTCCGAAGATAAGGAGCTTTTGGGAAGGAGAAACTTGTGTAAAGTTCGTGTGGGTGGTGGAGATGGGGAAGGAGGCCAAACGGGGTGCGGTGACGGGTATACATAAATGTAAAGCTCACGGGGGTGGTTTGCTTGGAATATTAAAAGAGGAAAACCTTGAAACAATAGTAAATTTTTGAAAATAAGTCTCTCGGAACTGGGAGGAAAAGTTTTTTTTTCGAAAAACTTTGAATCACCGTAAAAATAAAAAAAAATTCTCCGAAGTTATGAAAGACCTCACCAATCAGTCAAATTAATAAGAAATTTTCTAGAAATATTTTATGAGCTTTGACGAAGTGAAAACGAGATAGGGGTGGTGGTTGGGAGGGGGTAGTGGAGGGGTATTTAAAGCTAACCGCAGTTTTTGAAAAACCTCATTTTCTATTAGCCATCCTGTTGGCAAACTCGAAACGATGAGGGCTATGTAAACAGTCAAAGAATGAAATGGAGGCGTTAAATCTACGCTAATACGGGATATCTCTCTTTCTCTGCCCCGCTCTACCCTATTTAACCCTCACCTTTTATCCGCCTCCTCATTTTTCATTAATTACCGAAATACTACATCTAAAACATTTTTCTATTTATTTTTTCCTTTTTTCCCGACCTACAGCCCCCGCCTCCGTTCTCTTTCTGCTGTCTTTTTTTGTGCGCCCGGGTTACGTCCTTCTATTTAAATGATAATTATTTGGAGAAGGAAAGATGTGATAACGCCGAAGAGAAGTTTCGGTTGCTCTAATTTATTTTTTATTTTTCAAATTAAAAATTCTTTTCATAACTCCGGGGGAGGCGGGGGTGGTGGTGGAGAGGGAATAAGGCAAAAAATGAAAATTCTCTCTTTGACTTGGTGTTCCTGTCGTATTTTATTAAGTTTGAGATGTGAAATTATGCGAGAAGGTCTTTCGTCAAAAGGAGAAAGGCGAACGGGAAAGGAACAGTCGCCCTACTACCCCCTCACCTCCCTTCCAGTTTCAACAAGTTGGACGATTTAAATTTATAGAATTTCATTTATAGCCCAACAGAGAGACGTCAAATTTATTTATTTATTTTTTTTCTGGTGGTTTTCATTTCCTGACAAAAGCTTACAAATGAGTGGGAATTCGGGGGAAGGGAAGGACAGGGTCGAAGGTAGGGTAAATGCGGGGGAAGTCAGTCTAATCTCCTCTCTTTCTCTCTCTTGACAGCGTGGGCATTAGAATAAAGCATATAAATGCTACGCCTGCGTACTGTCGTCCTCAACTTCTAGAACATTGATTTGTCAACCTCATTAATTTCCCTCTATGACGGTTCAGTGTCGGATTGGGTAGGTTTTCCGTTTTTCCATACATCTTGTCCTTTCCTTCATCCCTTCCACCACCGCCGCCTACTCTTCCGGTTCCTTTCTTCTTTGTTATCACGTAACCCTTTTGGAAACGATACGTGTTTTGTCTGGTGTCTCGTCGTAACGTCGCCTTTTTTTGTTTGACTTGAAATTTCGGTCCGATTTCTTCTTCTTTTTATTTATTTCCTCCGGTGTCGTTCGAGAGTCATCAAGAAGAGCGAAAGAGTTTTAATTGTTGGAAAGCTAACAGTTTTGGTCTTGCGTTGGATGAGACCAAGCCGAGTGTTTGTTCTTCCTTCTTCTTCTTCTTCTTTTTTAGTTTTTATTTATTTATTTATATTTATTTTCTATGATAGGACAAGGTCTGGTTTCGTGTTCAGTCACGCCTTTTTACATTTTATTGATTTTTTTTCCTTATTCAACCATTAACCTGTCTTATTTTCGATAATTTTTATTTTATTTTATTTAATTCATGGATTTCCGTCGTCTTGGTCCTTGCTTTCTGAGGCTCTCACCGGTTTGAAGGACGTTCGTTTTGTGTTTCTGGTCCTTCAGTCATATTTCTTCTTATCTTGTATACTGTTACAAGCTTGGTTTGATCGTCAATTTAACGTTTCTTTGTTTTCTGATTGACCGATTTTATTTTTTTATTTCGTTTGGAGTAACCGTTGAAATATTAGTAATATTTGGAAGGTAATAGCGTATTTGTGTTACGGTAAAAGTGATAAATTGAATGAATAAATATATAATTTTCTGCCGGTTATTCATAATCATCAAGTAAGCTTGGAAAATGGACAAATTATTGAGTATTTATTACATTTACCGGTTAGTTTAAAAAATCTTCAACTCGTAATGGAAAAGTTTTTAAAAGTCAAGCAACAAAGGAAAGCAATCCAACGAGGAATGGACAATACCAAGAGAGAGATAGTTTCTAGAAATACAGAGACCTGCCAATTTATTATTGAACCGGAAAGTAACTTTGTATATATGTTACGGTAAAAGTGATAAATCTAGTGAAAATGAGTAAAGATGAAAAAGTATAGTTTCTCGTCATAATCAACTTGAAAAATGTGACAAATTATTGAGTATTTATCACATTTACCGGTTAATTTATAAAATCTTTAACTCGTAATGGGAAAATTCATAAATTTTGGTCACACAGTTGATTTCTGTCACTTTTGATTGTGGTAAAAGTGACAAATCGGGCGAGTACGTATGTATCATTCGCGCCGATTATTCAAAATCACCAAGAAAATTTGGAAAATGTGACAAATTTATCAAATTTACCGGCTATTTTATGAAATCTCCAGCTTGTAATAGGGAAATTAATGAAAGTTTGCTCAAATAGTTGGTTTCTGCCACTTTTAGTTGTGGTAGAAGTGATAAATGTGGCGAATATGTATATAATTCCCGTTGATTATTCACATACACCAAACAAGGAAAAGGACTTGGAAAATGTGACAAAATTTCTTAGTATTTATCAAACTTACCGGGTAATTTATAAAATCTCTTACTCGTACTGGGGAAATCTGGGGAAATTAATAAGGGTTTCATCAGTTTTTACTTCTGTCACTCTTCTGACATGAGAAGCAATCTTAGCAGTTGTGCTCGTCAGTAACAGTGCACGAACCTCTCAACAAGAAGTGACGTATACGTGAGAAGTTACAAAAGCCAAGCATCTGAGCAAACTTTGATTAAATTCTCCGTTACCAATCGAGGATTATATAAACTAGACGGTAAATGTGATAAATCTTAGACTAGACGGTTAGTGATAAGCTTAGTTGGTGATTATGAATAATCGCCGGGGATTAGCCTATATTCGCAGATTTATCACTTTTACCATTATTTTTTCGGTTCTTCTAATTATTGTTGGTAGAATTCTGTTTGATTCTATTTCTGTTCAAAGGGGGGAAACATAATCTGGCACACCCTGTATTTGTGACGAAAACGGGATTCGTTTATCGGGATTTACGGTAGAATACGAATCGCTCATCCATTACTAAGACATTCTTTGAGAATTTCTAAAAGGGAAACAGAAAACTTTTGTGCTGGTTTACAATCGAGAGAAATTTACGAGACGTTTCAATAAGATTCTCACCCCCTTTGACAACCCCTTGAAGATGTTAAAGAACAATCTCGTAGGTCAGAAAGGCCTTTGAAAATGACGAGGGAAATTAATTTCTTTCTCAAGAAAATCAAGCCATAAAATTTGAAGGGAAAAAAATTTTTTTGAGGAATAAATCAGGCGGACGAAACCTCCTCTCTCTCTCTCTCTCTCTCTTTATGGCTTTGTCAATAAAAACGATAAAATATCAGAAAGCAGAATTGATGTTTTTATATAGCAACAAATCACTCGGCCGCTGACCACCTTAATAACCAATAAAAGAATTAGCTGGTTGTTAGCCGTTCGGGGGGGGAGAGAAGAGGTCCAAAGGACCCCCAAAAAACTAAACTCCTTTTATGGGGAGATAATTTTTTTGGTCACCCGATAATTATGTTATAATTTTATGTTTGACTCATAAGTTGAGTGGTTGGTTGGTTGGTGGCTTTGTTTCCTCTTCCGACTTAGTGAGAGTTGTTCTACATCCTCTGGGATTCTTTCCTGTCGTGCGATTTTTAATTTTCCAGCGAGATGAAGAGTTTTCCCCGAGTCTCAAGATCTTCCGTTTTCCGCTAGGGTGGTCTATGTCATTTTTTATTTTCTTGTTTTCGTCCTTGTTCAATGTCAACTGTTGGAATGCAGTTCCGCTTCCTTAACTTTTTCCATTTTTTGTTCTTCTTTTCCTTTTTATTTTGTTTTATGTCCTTGTTGTCATGGTGGTTCTGTCGGAGAAACAGTTTCCATGGGGTTTTTGAATTCTTTTGAGAGTATTTGCGTTATTCTGTCTGTTTGTTAACTAGAATAGTCACGTCTTTTGTGTGGATAAAAGATGAATCTGTGTTGGTGTGTTTGTGCTAGGAAGAATTTGAAAATGATTTTGAGTTGTTCTTGTGCACACTCAAATAAAGTTTAGGTTAGAAATGCTGTTTGAGATTGATCTGGGGTGTTTTCATCTGTAATTACGTACCTGACTTCCTGTCGTTTGGATTGTAATCATCTGCTTCTCATAAATAATGCACACTTCTACTAGGATTTCATTTCATAATTATTGCACACTTGTGTGGTGAACTCATTTCATAAATACTGCACACTACTACAAAGATTTTTTGTCATAAATATTGCACACTGGTGCGTTGATTTCATTCCATAAATATTGCACACTTATACGGTGATCTCATTTCATAAATACTGCACACTTCTGCTAGATTTTTCCATAAATCTTATACGGTGATTCATTATTGCACACTTCTACGCACGGTGATCTCATTTCATAAATGCTGCACTACATTCATAAATATTGCACACTATACGATTCATTTCATTTACTACATAAATTCGTTTCATAATTATACACTGGCACGACTCTCTCGTTGTATAAATACTACATTTGCCTTCATCATAAATGCACACTTGCTAAGATTTCTTGATTTCATTTCATAATTGTTGCACACTGTCACGACTCTCTCTTTGTATAAATACTGCACACTTATACCGTGACGTCATTTCATAAATGCTGCACACTTCTACAAGAATTTCACTTTATACTGAGTACTTGTTACGGTGATCTTATTCAATACATATTTCAAACTTCCCCTAAGGATTTGATTTCATAAATAATGCACGGTCTTAACCCATTAACGCCCAGGTATAGAAATCGTGGACATTTTTTGAAATCCTTTTGAAGTCTGGTGTAAAAAATTCAAAAATGGAATTTCTGTAAATTTTTTTCAAAATTTTGCACGGTTTTGTGGGAAATTACTGTCCTAATTTGAGGACACCGGGATGTAATGACACCAAAATTGACTGTGACTCATTTTGTTTTTGTTGAAATTTCAATGATAAGAGCTTTATGGGTTTGTTCTACAACATCTTGAGTGTCTGCTAATTTTTCCCACAGCGATACCTCCAACAGGATGTGAGAAAAATAATTTTTTAAGGATCGATGCATTTTAGTGAAAATCATTCTGGTCTATCAAGAATTATTCTACAACTCCTGATTACGAAAAAAAGTGAAAAAATTGTATCTACTTATAAAGAAAAGATGGCTCCTGATGTTTTAAAAAAAATCCTTCCAAAAAGAATCTGAAAAGCTTTAAAAAAATCCTAAAGTTAGTGTCCTCATTTGAGGACGCAGGGCGTTAATGGGTTAATGCTTTTTTGCAAGTCATCAAACTTTATTTTATTTTTTCCAAACATTAATATTTTTCCTGACACTGTCCTTTTATTTATTTGATTAATTTTAATTAAAAACTTTGTAACTTTGCATCGTTACAAAAATTCTCGCCGGTTCATTACAATAATTTTTATGATTATGTCATCTTGAATTAATTTCGGTTAAAGGAAACTCATGTCACAAACTGTGAGAGAACATGTCACTTTATTGTGAAAACGTTGTTTTATGTTTATTAACAAAATAATTATCGATGAAAGGCACTCCAGATTACGACAGACGGACAGTGTGTGTGTGTGTCTCTCTCTCTGTCTGTCTTTGTTTGTTTGTAAGCGCGAGAGACTTGTCATGTAAATCCGTTCCTGCGATCTGGAGTTGTGTGTATTTTTTTCAGTTCTGTAGTTGGGTCTTGTTTAATGCCATACTAATAAACCGATGTTAGTAGTGTTATTGTGTGTAGCTGTTACGCCGCTCTGGTCCATTTTTTTGGATGATAAGAGAATTTGGTGTTACCTTGTTCGGGTGGTTTGGAAGATGTAGGTTTCCTCGGTGGGTTGAGTTTACTTTAGACTTGGAGTTGGATTCATGTCGTAAATGTCGCAAACTTTAGCTGAGTATTGATTTCATAAATATTGCACATTTTGAGTTCGATTCCATTTCATAAATACTGCACACTTTTAACTCGGTCCCATTTCATAAATAGTGGCAACTTTGAACTCGATTCTATCTCATAAATACTGCACACTTCTATAGAGGATTCATTTTATAAATATTGCACATTTTTAACTTGATTTCATTTCATAAATACTGCACATTTTAATAAAAGATTCATTTCATAAATATTGCACACTTTAACTTGATTTCATTTCATAAATATTGCATCATTTCATAAATATTGCACACTTTAAACTCGATTCATTTCATAAATACTGCACACTTTTAAAAGATTCATTTCATAAATATTGCACACTTTTAACTTGATTTCATTTCATAAATACTGCACACTTCCATAAAAGATTCATTTCATAAATATTGCACTATTTAAACTCGATTCCGTTTCATAAATATTGCACACTTTAAACTCGATTCCATCTCATAAATACTGCACCCTTTTAACTTGATTTCATTTCATAAATATTGCACACTTCGAACTCGATTATATTTCATAAATACTGCACACTTTCTTAGCGTCTTAATTTCATAAATATTGCACAGTTTCTTGAAGGATTCATTTCATAATAAATTCTTGAAGTCAAGATCAAACTCACAATCACAGACACCGCCTGAAGGTTTCAAAGTAGGCACAACGTTTGAACACCGTAATCAAAAATTTCGTCATCCTTCCAAAAATTCGTCTCAAACAATTTAATAGCCAACCGAGCGGTGTTACAAAATGAAAGGCGATAGTCCAGGAAATGTCAAAACTTATCCCACAAGAAACTGACAACAACGTCCATACACTGTGAAAAGAGAGATAAGCTTGGGTGATTTTACAAAAGCTCAAAACTGGACGGTTAGAGTCACCGAAATCGTTTTCCTTCTACGCCATTTTCCTTTCCACGTTTTGAAGGAATTTCCCAGTTTACGATTGTAGTAAAGTAGTGCGAAAAGCTAAATTAAAAAAGAACAACCTGGATGAAAATCGTGACCTCCTTTTTTGCATCGCTTACAACGCGGGTCCGTGATGGCTTTTCATTTCCACGCTTTTCCATCTTATTACCAAACTTAGTGCTAAAATGCAATAAGATCTCGAATTCGGGCGAACCCGCTCCCAGGGGGGAACCGGAAATCGGTGTTATTAAAACTTCTTTAATATAACTTTCGCCGAGTCTGATGTATACATAAATTGGCAAATAACAAAAAGGAAATGTTGTGTGCTTAAAGAGCGGGAGGCGAATTAGAATTCTCTTTAAATTTTAATGACATGCTCACCCGCGCCCTGATATCAATAAATAAATAAATAATTTATTAACATTCAACTTGTTACCGACGTTTCAAGTTTTTATATGAATACATTACAACCGAGAAGTCAGAACGAGAGAGAGAGTGTGTGTGTGTCTTTGATTTATAACAGACTACAGACTTTGAATAGAAACCTGAATCGTTTAGTATAAGACCAACCCGACATTCTGCATCGTGTAGAAGTCGAGGTCCAGTGGAAATTTTTTCGTGTCGGTGCCGGTGGAACTGACTCTTATGCTGTGCAGTATTTATGAAATGACCTGGTAAAAGGCGAGGGAGATTGAAATCAAGACGGTTTAGGGTTATTAAGTTTGTATTACTTAGCTGTGCAATAATTATAAAATAAATTCTAAATGAAAGTGTGCATTAGTTTTGAAATTCATAGTTTTGTTTCATAAATACTGCACAGTTATATCTAAAATCCGTTTCAAAAGTAATGCACACTTTATTTTTGAATTTATTTTATAATTATTACACATCTAAGTAACAATCATTTTATAACCCAATATAATATTGATGCCATTACCCCTTAGCCGGGTCATTTCATAAATATTGCACACTTTATCGGCATTTATTCGCGTTGCTTCTGGATTTGTCTTTATTTACACCATGACGTCTGGAGGTCTAATGTAAATTTTTTCGTGTCGGTGCCGGTGAAACTGACTCTCACGCTACCTCAACACCAATATTTAAAATTCACAACATGTGAATTTTAGTGGTAATCGTCCACATAAAATCGCCAGCTCAATAATTTTCGAATGTGACGTCACCGGCACTCAGCCGTAGGTGTTCGTAAAATATTGCATGGCACCACCGTGGGGTCACAGGCGGTCAACGGATACTGTTTTCAATCATGACCCACAGTGGCACCAGCGGACGTCGTAGTGTTAAGAAGGTAACCGGAAACTTATACCAGAACTGGACAAGTAATTCAGGGAAGTTCAAGTTACCGCGAATCTCTCAAACGGAATGTTTGTATGTTTACATTGTAGTGGGTGGATGGATATAGGAGCCTGAAGGGGGCGTTGGCTGGGCCCGAAACCCAGAAAAACCGTTACGTAGACAAGGGAAAAGCCTGAAATGGCCTCAATACATATTGCTAATGTTAAAGACGCGTGGGAGTTTGAGTTTTTAATAAATTTTTTAATGTCATTAACAGACCCCCTCCTAAAAAAATGTTTTAACAAATAAAACGCGCCTAAAAAATGAGATTACCATCTGAAACACTAATTAAAATCGTTATCATTAGGGAACCTGGCGTTTCTTCAACAATACAAACCTCTTCATTAGGATTTGTTAATAAGTCGATTAGGTTTTTGTATCACCACCGTGGAGCTGTAAGTTTTCTGTCTGTCTGTCTACTGTATGAAGCATTTTATTTATTATTTAAAGATTGGAACCGGGGGTTTCTCGTCTCAGTTTCCTTTTTTGTTAGAAAATTTGGGATCGGGACACAGGGTAATGGTTGCGAGTGGGGAAATGGGGCTCCTCTCCGATTTCACGCTTCCATGCTTCTTCCGTTCGTCTTTTAAAAGCTTCTCAAATAAAATTATCATTAATTTATGATAAAAACTTTTTTTGTGTGTGTGTCGGAGTCGACGAAAGGTAAACAGAAAAGACTTTTAATTGCTTCGAAACTATTTTCTTTAGTTCTGAACGAAATTCAATGAGACATAGTTGAAGTATTTAAACGTCTTAGTATAAATCATGAGTTTGGAGTATAAACAGAGAAAAGTTTTTTATTCTTAGGTTCGGAGTTCGGCCGTTACAAATGGATTATTTGCTAATAACGCAGGTTAAGAGATAGATAATCTGCGCAGGTGGTTGCCTCCGATAAGAGTTTGCTTAAGGAAATGGACCTTAACACTCGGTTCTTGTTTTTCTTTTTCATAAATTTCGTTCATTTTGTTTTTGTTTTGTTTTGTTTGGGGTTTTCGGTGTTGTTGTTTCACCACGAGGAAGTCGTTAATGTAATTGTTTGCCTTTATCACAAGTCTGGCCTAATGTGTGGTTCGAGAGTTTAATAAAAGTTTATCACTCCCTTCAGAGTTAAGAGGTTTTCGTAGTTGGAGTCTACCACCGGGACTCGAATGGGAGGAATATTCTGAAAGGTGTGATAAAACCGGGAATGAGGTTGTCTGGATCGTGTAATTTGATTTCCAGTCATTTTATAGTCTAAACTGCATATTGTTGTTATCAAAGTATAATTAATTTCATGAGTGAATATTTGCCAGACCTCGTTTTACGCGTAATTTGAGGGCGTGGAGATGGAAAGTGGTTTGGGGACTGTTCAAAAGGTGAGATGGGGATGGGTTTGTGTTATTTTAACGTTGAGAAGACATACTGTTTTGCATAAAAACAAAGAAATAATGCGAGTGTCGATAAAGTGTGCAGTATTTATGAAATGACTTGATAAAAAGCGAGGAAGATTGGAATGAAAGTGTGCATTAGTTTTGAAATTCATAGTTTTTGTTTCATAAATACTGCACAGTTTTATCTAAAATTCGTTTCAAAAGTAATGCACACTTTATTTTTGAATTTATTTTATAATTATTGCACATCTAAGTAATAATTATTTTATAACCCAATATAATATTGATGCCATACCCCTTGGCCGGGTCATTTCATAAATATTGCACACTTTATCGGCATTTTTCGCGTTGCTTCTGGATTTGTCTTTATTAGCACTATGAGGTCTGGAGGTCCAATGTAAATTTTTTCCGGTGGAACTGACTCACGCTGCCTGAACACCAATATTTTAAATTCACAACATGTGAATTTTAGTGATAATCGTCGACATAAGATCGCCAGCTCAATAATTTTCGAATGTGACGTCACCGGCACTCAGCCCTTTCATAAATACCGCACAGTTTTTTTAAAAATTCGTTTCAAAAGTAATGCACACTTTATTTTTAATTTATTTTATAATTATTGCACATCTAAGTAATAATCATTTTATAACCCAATATAATATTGATGCCATACCCTTGGTCGGGTCATTTCATAAATATTGCACACTTTATTGGCATTTATTCGTATTATTTCTGGATTTCTCGGTGACGGTGGAACTGATTCTCATGCTGCCTGAACACCAATATTTTAAATTCACAAGATATGAGCTTTAGTGCCAGAAATCGTCCTCATGTGTAAATAAGTATAAGATCATCAGCGAATGTGAGGTCAATTGTGTTTGTGAAATATTTCATGGCACCACCCTGGGTCACAGGCGGTCAACGGATACTGTTTTCATGATCGTACAGTGGGACCAGGGGACGTCATAGTGTTATCCTAAAATCAAATTATATTTTACACAATTTGCTGCTGCGCGTTTTCAAAGTAGACTAAAGAAAAAATACAAATACACCCCCTTCTCACCCCTTCAGGGTTTTATTTTGTCCTCATAACCTCAGATTACGCGTGAAACGAATTCCAATATTTTTGGAACAAAGAAAAGAATTCAAACAGGTGTCGAAACATATCTGTAAGATGACGAATAATTTAATCATCGATGGGAGCCACACCACACTATGATGAATGGGCAGACAGACGAACAAATTTTATTTCCAAGACTGATTCCAATTAACGAGTGTGAAGGACGTTTGAATTGAAATTTCCAAGTTCTTCCGCCAAATACCCAGTAACACACATTCCGCACGACATGTTCACTATTAATCAAATTAAATAAACATTCCCGGGCGGGGTGAGGAGGTGGGGGTTAAAAGCCCGAAGAATCTGCTAATAAATCAATAAATTAGGTAAATTCGTTGAGGCAAGAGAAACGTGTCTTGGAGTCTTGTGGGGATAAACAGAAGACCCGCTGGGAAAGAAGCAAGTTTTGTGAGCGTCTCAGCCTCCCAACTCCGTATCAAAAGATGACTCGGAAACGAGACCCGAAGATGACTTTAAAAATCTATTTATTATAATTATGCGAGAATCTTGTCATTATGTAAACGCCTAATCGATTTTCACAAGACTCGGGGTCTTCGGCGTAGGCTTGAACCGAAATCTCACTCATTCGGAGTCCATTTACTCATAAACTTGAGTCAGCCATTAAAGCGGAGAGTCTAAATTCCTGTTAGAACGTTCCATTCCAAGGCCCTCTGACTTAAATCACCATAATCATCTCCTCTTAAGTCTCGAGAGATTAAGTTGTAAATTTTTTTATTGATTTGCTGCATCCCGGAGACGTTTACGTTCCTTAAATAATAAAAAACGGCTGGACTCCAATATTCCCCGACCTGAAATAGTTGGGATGAGGATGCGGGGAAGGATAGTGGAAGCGGTATGCGGGGGCGTGGATGAGAGTAAGAGCACCGCGACGACCTTTTGCAGCGCATTAACGAAAAGGATTTTCTAAGATGTCGTCGTCAGGCATTTCGCTACTTAATCCTCAAGATTTACGAAAGGAAACTTTTTTTCTCCTCCTCCTCCTCCTTCCTTCTTACTCTCTTTTCTTTCTTTTAATGTTTTCCAGGTCTCTTAGGAGTTGAAATTTAAAACTTAAGACTACAATAAGACTAATTGGCCGACATTACAACGAATAATTTTCGGTGACAGGAGAGAGTCTCATTTAAGTCTTAGCTCTGTTTCCGATTGCGTTGTTTAAGGCGCGTTGCTATGGTCGCTTTTATTTATTTTTTGACTTATGCGGGTTGCTTAAAGTTCGAAGTCCCGTTGTCTTCCCCAAACTTTCTTGCTGATTCCAAGACGCCTCGAGAAAAGCGAAACCAAAGTTTGTTGGAGAGCGTTTACTTGAAGAGGACACTCGAAATCCTTTCCAGTGATCGTCGGTCGTAAAAGGAAAATTCCTTTGACAGAAATAACCAAATTAATTAGTCGAATGATTAGTGTTTTAGTCGAAGGAAAGTTTATTTTGGTTGTTCTCATCCAGCCTAGAATACGGTTTTAGAAGTGGATTTGAGTGATTTCATTGTCTTTCGTGTTGGTTTTGAATGTTTTTTGAAGTTGTGCGATGAGCAATTTGTGATTTTATGGTATTTAATGTTGTTTCGCATAAAAAGAGACTTGTTTGGGTTTAGTTTTTTTATTTGTAACGTTGGATGGAGTGAGAAATATAATTTGTGAGGGCTGTTCAGGTTTTTAGTTAGAAAGTTATGCGATTCGGACTGTTTGTCTGGTTTTAAGACAGAAATTTATAGTTTTGGGCTGTAAAGTGAGATTTTAAAATCAGACGAAAGAACAAAACGCCATGTTATAGTGCTCTTTAATTTGTGATCATCCTAAACTTGACCCACTTTCTGCTTTTATTGAACTTCTATCCTGTTTGGGGGTAGATTTACAATCGAGCTAAGAGGAAAGGATTCTAGAAAACGCTTTCGCAATGATCTAAAAGGAATTAAGAAGGTTTATTAAATAAAGGATGCGACCTCAACGACCCCACTGACCCTACTTGGTAAGAGGTCTTGGGGAATGGATTTAAAATTTAAAAAAAAATTTTGGTAAAACGACCTGGAAGAACCTGATTTCGAGACCGGCGGGTGGATGGGTTTATGTGGTCCCGAGTGTTATGGGGGATAGTTTCCCTCGTTAAAAAATAATCCGGTTCAAAGGTTTAATAGGATTTTTAATTGGGTAAAAGATGTGAGAGTCAGGTACCCAACATGATCGCCTGGAGGGCCCTAAACATAACTTTCGGTAAATCAATGTCGAGGGAAGTTGTTATGCAAAAAAAGAGTACTCCGGAGGGGTGGTGGGTGATTCTTGCAAGACTAACACCCTCCCCGAAGTTTCTCAAAGATGCGGCTTCAGGAAATTAATATTTTATGAATTTAGGAACTAAACACGGTTGCACTAAAGCTTAACAACTCCAGAGGATCCTTAAAAAGCTTTTACAGTGTCAGACTGCACCTCAAAACTATGAAAGAACAAATCCATTCTGAGAAACGTTACTCAGTTCTTCTTGATTCATGTGTGTGGTATATCCGTAATTCGGTCCTGCTGTCAATAAGTCGTGGTTTGTGTTAGTGTCATAACGCGTCACGAAAAAAAATTCAATTTATCTCGTCTTAGCCGGAGAGGGTGGTGGATGAATGTCAAGGGTTGAAAGCTTTGGAGGAGAGGGATGAAGAAAGAGAGAGAGAGAGAGTCGAGGTCAGTCTTAGAAAGCATCGACCTGTGTAAACGAACCACTTCTTTCGAGGCGTGATGAGGATATTACACGTGGAATGCATTGATATAAAACATTTGGCGTCCCACTCACATGATTACTTTCGACGACAGTGGTGACCAAATATTAAGAATTTGGTTCGGGATATCGATTCGCCGGATGTCTTGCCCTTGAGGGCGGCCTCTCTCTTTCTCTGTCTCTCTTTTACGTTTGTTTAGCTCTTAAAACATGTACGCAAGCGTAACGCCAGGGTGCGGTCTTTCAAGTATGGGAATTTTTAAACAAATGTTTCCGTGCGTTACTCTTCTCTGTAGTATAAACGCAAGAATTCTATGTGACAACATTAATACGGTCAGGTCTTGTTTTACGCGAAATCACCCAAAATCGCAAAGCGGCCAGATTTTTATTTACTTTTCCCCTGTGACCGCCTTTTTTGCAAGCTTAGTTGGGTCTTGTTTAAGGCGAGGATTAAGGATTATGGGTACAAACTTGTTTAATGTGGATTAAAGTGATTCTCTCTTAACTCCAGAAAATGAAAAATTTATGGGAGGCTGCAAGAAATTTTTACCCAGAATTTTGTTTTTGGTGTACTATCAAAATGATTCTACATCATGTTTGGGTTAGGAAATTTATGTCAGTGGAACAAGAGCTTTGCGAAAATTTGTATAATTGTAAATTTTGAGGTAGAAAATTGCTTTACTCATGTAGGTGTAATTGAACTGAATGTTTTTATACAGTGACAGAATTATCTTATCTATTTCAAGAAGTTTCTGTCTTGTTAGATTTAATTTAACAAATTTTAATTCATTTGAATAACAAATTCTCATTAGGCGGATTTTAAATGATTTTTGAAGTATCGTTTAGAGGATTAATGATATGGATTCCAGTTCGTGGTGTGCAGTATTTACGAAATGGATTCCCGTTTAAAGTGTGCAACATTTTTGAAATGGAATCCAGTTAAAAGGTGTGCAATATTTTTGAAATAAATTTGAGTTAAATACTGCACAGTTTAAACGGGAATCCACTTCAAAAATATTGCACACTTTAACTGGATTCCATTTCAAAAATATTGCACACCTTTAACTAGAATTCATTTCAAAAAATGGCAGACTTTTGACTGAAATTCATTTCATAAAACTGTGCATTATTTATGAAATGGATTCCGTTTAAAGTGAGCAGTATTTTTGCAATGGATTTCAGTTGATAGTGTGCAATATTTTTGAAATAATTGTTAATATGCATTACTTTTTAAAGGGAATTCATTTCATAAATATTGCACACTTTTAACTGAATTTCATTTCAAAAATATTGCACACTTTTATGAGATGTATTTCAGTCAAAAGTCTGCCATTTTTTTGAAATTAATTCTAGTTAAAGGTGTGCAGTATTTATGAAATGGAATCTAGTTGAAAGTGTGCAATATTTACGAAAGGAATTCCCCTTTAAAGTGTGCAATATTTTTGAAATGAATTGAAGTTAGAACTGTGCAGTATTTGATTCCTTCAGTGTAGTAGTACTCATGCGGGCCAGAACAAGTAAGGGCGACACAGTTTCCCGAACCTGTCGGCCTAGAATGCTCGACACGTTGATTCAACTGTGTAGTATTTATAAAATGGATTCAAGTTTACAGTGTGCAATACTTATGAAGTTTATAGGGGAATTTTCTGACTTTCCAAAACTCGAACGAAAACAAACCCGCATAAAATGAAACCCGAGCGAGGAGAATACCTCAAAAGTTAATGTCAACAGCAAGAAGTCCGCTTACAACTACCCCTGATTGGAGTATATTGATACTAGAGTTGAGAGTGGGTGGTAGAAAAAGTTATAATCCAAAGATAAATATCTAGTAAATAATTATCATCTCCGAAGCGTTGACGATTTTCCAAAATTTCCAGAGACTAACCAAAAGTAAACAACAACCAAAACCAGTCATAATCGGAAAAGCAAACAAACAGGAAAAAAATGTAAAAGCTCAGTCACCCCCGGAGCGAACGTGATCCGTGTGGGCTTCTAAATCATTCACACGACGATAATAAGGATAACATATATTTACACGCGGGGGTCCTTAAATTTTGAAATTCGTGTGTGTCATCAAACTAGATCCTGACTCCCGGGTGTTTAGTAGAACTCAGGTTTTAATGAAAAATAAAAAATTTTAACACTAAAAAAAAAAATTTCAAAATCGCCTAAGACAAAGGAAAGTTCGCCTCCCCCCCCGTCCATTCAAAATCATCCACCCATAAGGTAAACATGGTTATTGAATGAAAAATTAATTACCGGGATTGTTAACATTCGGACCGTAATTGGTCCATAAACGCAGAAAAATTTTTTTTTGGTTTTTATCGGGGGGCGACCTGGTGGTACTCTCCGGTTTTTTTTAAAGGTACTAAAATGAAATTTTAAAAATTTTGAATTTATTTGGAGTTTAAAAAAATTTGTTTATATAAATAATAATAATAATGATAATAAAGACAAGTTTATGGGTTTCGTCCGTATCGAATGTGTTTTATGGTCGGTTGGAAGGTTTCTCACGAAATGTTTCGGTTTCGACTTTTTCACCCCGGAAATTCGGTTTTTGGTAGGAAATGGGTTTTCTGTCGTGTGCTTACCTTCAAAAGGTGGTGATAATGGCATGGAAACGGAGCAGATGGCCGGAGGGAGAAAGCGAAATGGAAAATAAAAACAAAGGAAAAGAAAATGATAACACTTAAAAGACGTGGAGTGGGCCATATTCTCCGGAAAGTCTCGAGAAGACAACTTCCCACGCTTCTTTACTCCTTCGTTCTTCTCTTGAAGTGTCTGCGATCATCTAGTTTTCGGCTATGGGTTCCTAGGCGCCATACCTAGACAGACGGACGTTTTCTCTTTCGTTTTGGTCTTGAGAGGGATCCAAGATGTTCCGTATTCGGGTTTGTTGACAGTGTCATGATAGCCTCCTGAGAGGCTGAGGACAGTTTTTACCGGTTAACGGAAGTTTTTGGTGGTGGTGGTGGGGGTCCAATATGATTATGAGAAGAAGGAAATGGGTTTTGAAGTGAATTACTCTGATAGGAGGATTTTGAAACGGTTACTTTCGTTGTTGACACCTTTTTGGGGGTTTAATTATGGTCCTTTTTGGGATGGGTTGAAAAGGCTATGATATAGGAAACGGTGAATGATCCTGTTAGTAAACACATAAATAATTTTTGTTGCAAAAAATTTAGAAACTGGAACAGCCGTTGGAGTTATCTGACCCAAACAAGACTATAAAAGACTCTAGTGGGACCTCGTTTTATGCGTGTTGTAATTCGTCCGGTTGTTCGTTTGTTGGAAATTTGTGACGTTTTCGAATTAATTCCTTTTCACAAATTTATCTCATAAGTAATGCACACTGGTACAAAGAATGTTTTTCACAAATTATGCACACTACAAAGGATTCAACGGATTCCTACAAAGGATTCATTTCACAAAGAACTCATTTCAAAAATAATGCACACTCTCACAAAGGATTCATTTCAAAAATAATGCACACTCTCACAAAGGATTCATTTCAAAAATAATGCACACTCACAAAGGATTCATTTCAAAAATAATGCACACTCTCACAAAGGATTCATTTCAAAAATAATGCACACTCTCACAAAGATTTCAAAAATAATGCACACTCACAAAGGATTCATTTCAAAAATAATGCACACTCACAAAGATTCATTTCAAAAATAATGCACACACTCACAAAGGACTCGTTTCAAAAATAATGCACAATGAATTGTTTTATAAGTATTGCACACTTTAACCAGTGTTAAGTCCACTTTCCCATTCGAACATTTCAACACGAGGTTTTGATCAATATATCACTCTGAGGTTTCCATCATATCGCGTAAAACAAGACCCGACTATTAATAAAACATTCACGTATTAAAGGTCTCTAGAATGCGAGTGAAATATAAATTAAAATGATCTTAATTCACCACGTCCGAAAATTTTCTCGTCGTCTCGTACTTGAACGTAATAGCGTCTGGTTCTCCTGGTCCCGCCGCTGCTGTAGTTCCAACGCGTCTTGTGTTAAAATATTTGAAAATAAAAGCTCAAAGCACGAGGGAGCGAAAAGTCGAAATAAAATTTTAGTGCAGTTACACGTGAGTAAAAACCAAAAAAGGAGAGAATAAGAAAGAGATGGAGAAAATGAGAGAAATAGACGCGGTAGAGGATGAGGATGACAAAGGATCTTACTCAAAGGATAAAACAAGAAGTAAAAATAAAAGAGCAGAAGAAATTGAGATTGAAGTAGAGAATAAAAATTCAAGACATAAAGCTGAAGGGAAAACATGACATGAACATAAAACTACTAACAAACCGGATCCTCTCCAACATCCGCAAGAGAAAATAGTTTACAGGAAGTAGAAGAGAAGGAAAAGTGCTGTAGATCACACACCAAAATTTAAAGAAGCGTGATAATCGTAAATATTTAAGAAGACGGATGTAGACATGATGGAGGCGGTTGAAGAAGAGTAACGGTTAGATGAAGCAGGAATGGACAAGACTAAGATGCATACACTTTGTAGAATGACCGACAACACTTTGAACCGGAAAGCAATATCGTATATATGTTGCGGTAAAAGTGATAAATGGGGTGAATTTGTATATAATTTCCCGACGGTTATTCATATTTACCACTAAATTTGGTAAATGTGACAAGTCACTGAGTATTTAACAAATTTACGGGCTAGTTTATAAGACCTCCAACTCGCAATGGGGAAATCAATGAAAGTTTGGTCAAATATTCGGTTTCTGTTACTTTTAGTTGTGGTAAAAGTGATAAATGTGAGGAGTATATACATAATTCTCCTTGATTATTCATATACATCAAATAAGCTTGGAAATGTGACAAATTACTAAGTATTTATCACATTTACCGGTTGGTTTATGAAATCTCTGACTCGCAATGGAGAAATTAATAAAAATTTGCTCGAATAGTTGGTTTCTATTACTTTTAGTTGTGGTAAAGTGATAAATGTGAGGAGTATATATATATAATTCCCTTTGATTATTCATATACATCAAATAAGCTTGGAAAATGTGACAAATCACTGAGCATTTATCACACTTACCGGTTGGTTTATAAAATCTCCAACTCGCAATTAATGAAAATTTGCTCAAATACTTGGTTTCTGTCACTTTTAGTTGTGGTAGAAGTGATAAATGTGGAGAATATGTATATTGTTCCCGACGGTTATTCATAATCACCATTAAATTTGGTAAATGTGACAAATTACTGAGTATTTATCACATTTACCGTCTAGTTTATGAAATCTCCAACTTCAAAAGGGGAAAATCAATGAAAGTTTGCCCAAATAGATGGTTCCTGTTACTTTTAGTTGTGGTAAAAACGATAAATCGGACGAATACATATGTATCATTCCAGCCGATTATTCAAAATCACCAGCTAAGCTTGGAAAATATGACAAATTTTTAGTATTTATCAAATTTACCGGTTAGTTTATAAAATCTCCTACTCGTACTGGTGTGATTAATAAAAGTTTTATCAGATTTTTGGCTTCTGTCTCGCTTCTGACAAGAGAAGCAATCTTAGCAGTTGTGCTCGTTAGTAAAGTGCACGAACCTCTCAACAACGAAATGAAAGAAGGAAGAATCTGAGCGAACCTTAATTAAATTCCTTAATACGGGTTGGATATTCCATAAACTAGCCGGTAAATGTGATAAATACGCAATAATTTGTCACATTTTCTAAGCTTAATTGGTGATTATGAGTAATCGTACACTTATCACTTTTACCGTGACATATATATTGGGTATAACACACGGGACCAATAGTATTTTCAAAAATTTTATAGAACAGATAAGAATCGAAAGAACCGAATCCTCTGGTATTAATCACAAAATGGGATTTGGAGGTAGGGAATGGAGAAAGAAATTTTATTTATAAATCCATAAAAAGGAAAAAAGGGCAAAAAAGAAAAATTATAAACCGGAAAGAGGGAAAAGAAAATCCCGGATAAGAATCAAATTTCGGGATTTAAAAAGTATTATGTAGTTCTCATAGTGGAAATCCATTCCGCACATGTGTGGGTTGTGGAAGGTAAGGAAAAGGGAGGCTGGGGAGGCTTTTCATCGGGAGAAGGCGGTGGGAATGAGACGAAAGGAATCGTCGCTCTGGGACCGATAAATAAAAGAAGACCGTGAAGTGTAATAACATTGTGTGTGAAAGCAGTTAATCAAAAAAAAAAGGAAACCGGGGCCTCAAGTTGGCGCTAGCATAACAAAGAACCGTGAGAAATGGTGGAAGTACGATGTTCGGGGATGGAAACTCTGCAGGAATCTATCAACTGGGTTCTCAGGTACCTAAGTTCGTGATTTACAGGATGTTTAACGTGATAAAAAAGGGAAAAACAATTCCTGCCGATCGTGAGTTCTAAAGCCCTACATCAGGTCTCCTCCAAGCCTTGTATCCATCTTTGAATGTATCAGTCTTAAAGAAACAGTTATAGCACGAAAGCGGTTGTGTCAACCCCACACCTTCTACTCGAAGTGATATTTTATCAGGTCAACTCACTCGAGTGGAAGACTTGATCGAAGATGGAAAATGGCTCCGAGGCATGTTTAAGAAGAAACCAAACGGCGGCGTCGTAGGATGTTAAAAGACACGGAAGGACATTACGCATGCGTTTTTAGAATCCGATGACGACCGTCGCAAAGTCGTGGTCGAAATGGTGATTTCGATGAAAAGGTTACGAAACTGGGAGGTGGGTCATGTGAGACATCCAATAATGAAGTAATAATACCTGAGTGGAGAACCTAAAAACACCTATCTCACACGTGTTTCCCACACCGAAGGAAGGAAAGGAGGGCGTTGCGGGTCACATTCGAAAATCGGGGTAAAAATAAACCCTTCAGAGGTGGTCCACGTCCTCGAGGCCATATTTGTTTTGTTTTCTTTTTCTCTCTAAGACTGAAACAAGACGTTATCCTCTTAAAATGACCCGTGTCCATATTGAGTACCTTGGGTCACGATTGTTATCGACGGTGAAATTGTACTCGGGTATATTGTTATGCCCACACCTGCCCCCGGAGGCTTACGAAACAGTGAGAACGTCACACGGGTCTTGTAGAGGCTAATGTTTCGGTGACGAGGATATATATCGAAATCAGGTAACACGCAGGTGAGATGGCATTGAAGCATCTTTCTCACGAACTCGAGGGAATGACAAATGACAAGAATCGTGTGTCGATTGCGTGATTCGAGTTAGAATGGTAGAGGCGGAAGATGGGCTGGGAAGGAGGTGGTGGTAGCTCGCCTTGAGATTGTGACAGAAATCCCGGGTGACATTTTGCCGAAAGGATGGTGTACAAGGATGACGGATCACGCGTCTGAATTTTTCAAAAGATATTGAACGTAGAAGCGAACGGGGAAGTGGATAGGAAGTGACGTCACGAAAACTCCCTTCCGGTTTAGTTTTTTTTTCTTTCCAACTTCCGTCCAGAAGAAGAGGAATGAAGGAAGAAACCACGGGGGAGGATTGATTAACTTCGTTAGCAATGGAAAACCTGTGAACGTTTGACATTTCGAACGCGGTTTGGGGAGTTCCGTTCGTCCGTTTGTCTGTCTGTCTGTCTGACTTTGTTTCAAACCTTGAATTATCCTCTCGTTCTGCTCTCTAATGAAGGTCGGTCTGACATTTTCTGAGCTTCCGCTATTTTGATTTCTACTAAATAAGAAAACCTCGCCTCGTGTTTTGTATAATTTTATAGAGGGAACTCAATCTGTATACTGTATAAGCCAATGAGTATAATGAGTATAAGCCAATAAAACTCACACATGACTGAGTGGATTTGGGTCAAATGAATTTCGAGTCCTAAAAGTGTTCGTCAGTTAGTCTGCCTATCTGTCTAATCTGGAATGACTCCATATGTCAGTTCTAAAATTCTATAATTTGCGAAGACTTGCACAATTTTACGGAGATTTCGTTTCAAAAATAATGCACACTATTACAAAGAACTCAGTTCATAAGTGGTAAGGATAAAATGACGAAAATGGAGGTTCGGTACGAAAATGAATGGAACGAATGGCCGGCCAAGTGCGATGGGTGATAAACGAAAGGATGAAAAGGATAAACTTGGTTGGATTGCGACTCTCAAAATAAATTTTTTCTTAGAATAAAAACAAACGGCCAGGGGCGGATTAAGGCCTGAACAATAAGTATTGCACACTTTTACGATGAATTCATTTAAAAAATGTTGCACACTATTATGGGTAATTTATTTCAAAAAAATGCCCACTTGCTTGTGTTATTCATTTCAAAAATAATGCACACTGATATGGATAATTCATTTCAAAAATATTGCACACTTTGAGTTGTTCGTTTCAAAAATAATGCACACTGTTACATTTTCTATTTTTACAAAGAATTCCTTTCATTTTACAATAAAACAAACGGCCAGGGGAGGATTCAGGCCTGAACAATAAGTATTGCACCCTTTCGCGAAGAATTCGTTTCAAAAATATTGCACACTGTTAGGGGTTATTCGTTTAAAAAATAATGCACACTTGTTTGGGTTGTTCATTTCAGAAATATTGCACACTCTTACAAAGAATTCAGTTCGTATTCTACCAAAATTCATTTCAAAATATTGCACACCAAATTTTTCAAAAGTAATGCACACTAAGTTGTAAAATTAATTCCATAAATATTGCACAATTTGTGGAAGGATTCGTTTCAAAATATTGCACACAGTTATCCACGATTTCTCGAATTCTAAACAACTACGAAGAATACTAATTCCTTCGTAGGAATTCGGATTCGATAAATCGTGGATAACTGTGTGCAATATTTTTGAAACGAATCCTTTCACAAAGTGTGCAGTATTTATGGAATTAATTTTACATAATAGTGTGCTTTTGAAATAAATTTTGCATGACAGTGTGCAATATTTTGGAAATGAATTTTTGGTAGAAGTGTGCAATACTTACGAACTGAATTCTTTGTAAGAGTGTGCAATATTTCTGAAATGAACAACCCATAACAGTGTGCATTATTTTTGAAATAAATTACCCATAACAGTGTGCAACATTTTAAAATGAATTCTTTGTCCAAGTGTGCATTATTTTTAAAAGAAATTCTTTGTAATAGTGTGCATTATTTTTGAAATGAACATTGATTACCTTTGATTAATTTTACAATTTATTTAGTGTTCATTTACAGGAAGGTTATTTATTACTGAATGGGGGTTCATTTCATAAATAGTGCACACTTCTTTGTTTTTGATATATTTATGTGCTTTTTACTGTTTTGCTTGTCTCTATTATAAAAATATATTTTCGAATATTAATTTATACGAAGGCAAATAGTTCAGCATTAGCTCAACGAGCTACTTACAAAATCTAAGGAAGACGCTTAGTCTCAGTCAGACAATGAAAACAACCCTAAAACCAGAAAGATGGTAAACGGAAATGGAAGAATTAAAATGGCGGAGAAAGGCTGAAGACATACGAGGCCACAGATTGTTTGTGTTCCTTTAGAGGGAACAATTACGTGGACGTAACAAAGACTAATTCAGGCGAAGAATGAAGATGTATGGCAAAGGACTACGGAAGAACAGGAAAGAAGGAATTCTTGAGAGCTGACAAACAAAAGGAAGAGAAAAACCGTCTGGGACATCGCGTGAGGGATAAAATAAATCTTGTCAAAGTCAGGCTCTCGGGAACAATGCCTGGAAGAAGAAGAAGAAGAAGAAGACGAAGGAAATCACTTTGATATCTTTACTAAGGTTTCAGTTAATGAAGATGGCGGCGGCGGGGGTAAATACACGTCTACGAGTGGTACAAATAACGACCGATTGATTGATTGATTGAATGATTAAAACAACGTTTTCGCCGTTAACTCGAAAGAGAGAAAGGAAGAAAGAAAGAAAAAAAATTTTTATTTATGAAAGAAATCTTCAACAAGTCACAGACACACCTTAGGCTTACATAAATTTTCATTTTATATTATCCAATGGAATGGAATTTATTATTCATCCAATTTATTCACCATTTTTAAAATAATTTCTAAGATTAAATACAATCCGAATTGATTTTGATTGGACGAAAAAGCTTCCACGATTCGGTAGCCCGTGGGTCCATGAAACAATAAATCCGAACTTGGGGAGAGGGGGTCTGGGGGAGATGGACAGTCAAATTATCCCAGACTTAGTGGACACGATCGTTGATTATGAAAAACAAAAAAAATAATAAAAAATGAGTACCCGGAGAAAGAAGGAGAATTAAAATTATTCACAAAAAGAAAACCGGAAATTTTACGTAGGAGTAAAATAAAAGAAACGATGGAGTAATTTAAAAAGACGGATGCTGCTACCCTGACCCGGGCTACCATCCGACTATTTATATTTCCATCAGTCCAACTTCAAGACTATTACGAATCCTTAGAAAATGTATTGGTGTATGATTTTTAAGTTAAGTCGTAAAACATCTTAGAGTACGGGATTGGGTTTGATTTCTGAACTAACGTGTTTACCACAGAAGACAGTCCGTTTACTATAAGACGTGTGCCTTCATATGACATAGTAGCCTTAGACACGCGCAGACGTCGTTTCCGTGATAACCGTTTGTCGAGTTCTCGCGCCATTTTTAAACCTAAAATTCCGCGAATTTGAACAAAAAAATTTTTTTTTGCTCCGTTTTCGAACGAACATGTTCATATCTTATAACGGGTTCGAATGAATGAGTAGCAAAAATTTAAGTTGGCACCCCTTTTTTTTTTCAACCGGAAATCGTCGCCAGTAGCCGATTGAAAGGGTGTTTGTGCGGGTCGCGGAGTGGGTGGCCATTTTTTTCTCTCTCTTGCAAAATTAAGTTTTTTATTAATTTTTACTATTAAAAGTTGAAAAACGTTCGCGAGTGGTATCGTTTTTTAATAAATATGATGTCACACGTGTAAATAAAAGTAAATAAATATCGTACGCGAGGTGTGAGAGAAGATAATTGGTTTTTGAAAAAGTGAAAAAGTTTTTTTATTTGTTGGAAGCCATTCGGTGAAAGGATAAATCCGATTAATCATGGCGGATGTTGTTTAATTTAATTTTGATTTATTTTTGACTGGCAAAAAAAAAGTTACCGGTGGTTGTGTTGGTGTATTGCAGTTGAAGTTTGATTGATATTGGATTAATTATTAAAGTTGTCAACTGAAAATCTCGTTAGTAGTGACGTCATTAAGTAATATTCTCGAAACTGAGGAAAGTCAATCGAGTTTGGAATTAAAAAGGAAAAAAAAGTTTGACGTCGAAGATATCGCTCTCTGTGTAAGTGTTGGAAGTTGATTTTGTATTTTTTATATCGGGTCGAATCGTATATGTCTTCCGATTGAAGGTCTCTTTCATAAATAATGCATAAATTTGTCCAAATATTGCAGATATGCACAGCCAATGAATTGCTTCAGAAATGGCGGACTTTTTGCAAAAACAATTTTTTTCATAAATAATGCACGCATATAGGAGTTAATAGTTTTTTATATAAATCCGGAATTTCGAGAAATTTTTTTTCCCATTAGACACAAAGTTGTAGGGAAGATTCGTTCCAAAAGTAATGCACACCTATGTACTATACATTGAAGATAATTAGGTGTTGAAACCTGTTACACTAAGCGAACATTGTCTTTTTTAGAATTCCAATCAGAGAAGCGCAAGATTAATAATTAAACAGGTGTATGACATCGAATTGATTGTCAAAAGCAGTGTGCATTATTTTTGAAAGAGTTTTACTTCCTGGTTTGGAATATTCCACCAGAAAATTCTGTATTCGCACATTCATAAATGATGCACAGATATTGCAGACATGCACAAGTGAGCCAAAAATAGCTCCATAAATATTGCACCTTTAAACGAAGAATTTTTCATAAATAATGCACACTTTAATAAGTTTTATAATCAACCCGCACTTTCGTAAAGAAAAAAATTTTTTCAATAGATACAAACTTGTAGGGAAGTTTCAATCCATAAGTGATGCACACCTATGTACTCTAAACTTCAATATGACTAGGTGTTTGAGCCTATTAGACTAAGCGATCAATGTCTTTTTAGAATTAATGTCAGAGAAGAGCAAAAAGTTTGATAATTAAATATTATTTATTAATAGTCGTACAACACCGAATGGATTGTGAAAAGTAGTGTGCATTATATTTGAAAGAGTTCTCCTTTGTGGTTTGGAGTATTCCACCAATAAATATTTTATCCACACCATTGAATGATGCACAAATATTGAAGATATGCACAAGTGAGCTAAAAATAGCTCCGTAAATATTGCACCTTTACACGAAGAATTTTTTTTTCATAAATAATGCACACTTATGAGAAGGATAAGTTTTATGATTAATCTGCGTTTTTATGAAAAAATAAAATTTTATTTCAATGGATAACAAACTTGTAGATCGAATGAATGAGTAGCAAAAATTTAAGTTGGCACCTTTTTCTTCAACCGGAAATCGTCGTCAGTAGACGCTTGAAAGGTTGTTTGTGCGGGTCGCGGAGTGGGTGGCCATTTTTCTCTCTTGCAAATTTTTTTATTAATTTTGAAAAATGGAAAAACGTTGGTGAGTGTTATCGTTTTTTAATTAAATAAGATGTCACACGTAATCTTTGCCTATTTACTATAAAATTCATGACTAGGTGTTTAAATTTTTTACACTAAACGAACATTGTCTTTTGAAAATTCCTTCCAGAGAAGCGCAACAAGTTCAATAATTAAATTTTATATATTAATAGATGTATGACATCGAATTGATTGTGAAAAGCAGTGTGCATTATTTCTGAAAGAGTTCTTCTTTCTGGTTTAGAATATCCAACGAAAAATTCTTTATGCATACTTTCATAATTAATGCCCAGATATTGCAGAATTCGCACAAGTGAGATAAAAATAGGTTCATAAATATCACACCTTTAAACGAAAAATTTTTTTTTCATAAATAATGCACATTTATGAGAATAATAAGTGTTACGATTAATCTGGGCTTTTATGAAAAAATTAAATTTTATTTCAATGGATAACAAACTTGTAGAGAAGATTGAATGAATGAGTAGCAAAAATTTAAGTTGGCACCCCTTTTTTCTCAACCGGAAATCGTCGTCAGTAGCCGCTTGAAAGGTTGTTTGTGCGGGACGCGGAGTGGGTGGCCATTTTTTCTCTCTCTTGCAAATTAAGTTTTTTATTAATTTTGACTTTTAAAAGTTGAAAAACGTTGGTGAGTGTTATCGTTTTTATTAAATAAGATGTCACACATAATCTATGCCTATTTACTATAAAATTCATGACTAGGTGTTTAAATTTTTCACACTAAGCCAACATTTTATTTTTACAATTTTCGTCAGAGAAGCGCAGTAAGTTTAATTATTAAATATTATGCATTAATAGATGTATGACATCGAATTGATTGTGAAAAGCAGTGTGCATTATTTTGAAAGAGTTCTTTCTGGTTTGGATTATTCCACCAATAAATTCTGTATTCACATATTCATAAATGATGCACAGATGTTGCAGGTATGCACAAGTGAGCTGAAAATAGCTTCATAAATGGCGGACTTTTTGCAATAACAATTTTTTTCATAAATAATGCACACTTATGAGAATAAGACATTTTATAATTAATCCCCACTTTTGAGAAAAATTTTTTTCTTATATTAGATAGAAAATTGTAGAGAAGATTCATTCCGCAAGTAATGCATACTTATGTGCTCTAAAATTCAAGATGACTAGGTGTTTAAACCTATTACACTAAGCGATCAATGTCTTTTTAGAATTTCTGTCAGTGAAACGCAATAAGTTCAATAAGTACATATTATCTATTAATAACTGTATGACACCAATTTGATTGTGAACAGTAGTGTGCGATATTTTTGAAAGGAAGAAAAGAAGGATTATTTTACCAAAAATTTTTATTAAAATGTGCATGATTTATGAAAAGGAAATTAAATTCGTACAAATTCGTTCGTTATAATTATGAAATATAATTTCCGAACAACTGTGCATTATTTATGAAACGAATTGCTCTTGTGGTTGTGTTGTTTGTGTGGTATTAATTCTCTTTCTACGAGTGTGCAGTATTTATGAAATTTATTTGATCGAAATCTGTGGTCGTATAAAAACCTGACCTTATTGACGGATTCACTTGTTTGAATTGGCGAGTTTGAGTTTTTGCTATGGTTGAGAGATTTTTATTTTGGAGAAATTTTTTTTTCGCTAAAAACCAAATGGCGCGTGTTAAAATTGCACCCGGCAAATAAATTTTCTTTTTGTTTGTTTTGTTTTGGTTGTTTATTTAACTCTGGTTTATATTTTTCAAAACTTCACACTCAGCTTCGAGTTAATTGCTTTAGTAATGTAGAAATGCGGTCATAAAACTTCTCTCTCGTTCTCACTCTCTGTCTCTCCCTCTTCGCCAAGTGAAATTTTTTTCCTGTCGTCGGAGGTTGTTGTAAAGCCATAAATGTACGAGTCGGTGGGAAAAAAAATTTCACCGAGGAACTGCGACATTTTATTTAAAGCCAGCGCGAAGATTTTTTTCTTGGTTGGATGTTGAGTCTATGTTTACCAAATGGAAGTGTCAGACTTTGGGAAACGGTTGTGAGGTTCTGTCAGCTGTTTTTCTTTTGTCGAGGAGAGAAAATGGGAAAATCGTAATGAATCGACGTTTGACAAAAAAAAATATTCGGAAAAGTGGAATCGGGAAAAAAGATGTTTATCAGGGGATATAGAGGGCAGTGGCTGGGGATGCTGCAGCGATGAAAGATGTGAATTAATGGCGGTGGTTATATAAATTCCGGATGAAATGTGTTAATGGGAATCCCTGATAAGGAGCCGTGAACAGATGTAAGGAGAAGAGAAGAAGATTTAACTTTGGGAGAAATAATTTGTTTTGGGAGAGAACGGGATGAGGGAGGGGGGGCCAAGGGCATTTTTCAGCCTTGCATCAGCAGCCTCTTTCTCTTATACTGAAGTATAAATATCGGAGATTTTCAAATTTTTTATTTATTCTTGGTTTTAATTCCGCGTATAATACTGGAGCTATAACAGAATGCGGTAGTCAAGTCACGTGACCACTCAACCAACAGACTTCACGGCGTGTGCATTACTTATGAGAGAAGTCTTTGGTTATGAGTTTGTTCTTAGACTACAATGACATTTTTTAAAATATTGTTAGTGTGATGAAAAGGTCTTGGTCATCAGACGAGCTAAATATATGTCAAATAAGTTTTAGGACAGTAGTGTGCAATATTTATGAAAGAAAGGATACATGACTGCAATATTTTTAAAAAGGAAGGGTGCACAACTGTGCAATATTTATGAAAGAAGGTGCACTACTGTGCAATATTTTTGAAAAAGAAGAATACATGACTGTGCAATATTTTTGAAAGAAGGATACAGAACTGTGCAATATTTTGAAAGAAGAATACATGACTGTGCAATATTTTGAAAAAAGGGATACGCAACTGTGCAATATTTTTGAAAGAAGGTACATGACTGGGTAATATTTTTGAAAGAAAGGTTGTAAAAGTTTGCGTCACTTTTGAACGATTTTATCATAGTATGGCATAAGTTTAAGTATAGCAAGAACCAATTTTATGCGTTGGGTACAATTCATAAAAAATTTATTCCATAAAAGGCTTTGATACCGAAGTGATATACTGTATATATTAATATGTGATGGTCAAATCCCAGGGTAAATCAAAGCCGTTATTTTGGGATTTGACCGGCCGTTTTCATAAATAATTCACACTCATAAAAAATGCACACGTAAAAATACAGGTACACTCCATCCGCAAATTCGTAACAGGGCCGTAGCATGCACACGTGTGTAGTATTATGCTTAAATTTTAAAAACTCAGATTGGATGAAAATAGCACAAACCGGAAACGTCTTGTAAACAGGTTGACCTTGTCATTTCATCCGTCATTCAACTTCCGGTTTTTCATTTCGGTTTGTCGTTTCCTCAACCCTGTGTCACGTTTTGATTTTGGTGAGTTTTAAATTTGTTTCGGAGTGTCACAATATCATGATCGTTCAGGTCAATGGAATGGGATTAATTTATAACATAAAATTAATTATAATTTATGTTAATAGTGATTTATAATTGGTGATTAAATAATTGTAATGTGATTTACTCCGGGGTGGAATTGTAAATTAAAATTGTTCATTAGTCATAATTATTTATTTATTTTATTTATTTAATGGTTTTGCTTTTAGAGCGGTTTGTTTTTGTAATCTTCTTTGAAATTTGATTTTTATTAAATCGACCGTTTAATTGACTGAATTTGTAATCGATGGAGATGGGTCTTGTTTTACGCGTTTTTTCCTGATCAGATCATCTTCGGATGGAAGGCTAGTTTCAATCCTCTTTTCCCTTATTTTCTGCCGAATTTTCTCTCATTTTCTGGTTATGCTCGGTTTTCCTCTCTTCCGCCTTTAGTCGCTCCTGGAAACTCGTGTTTTCTACTTTCTTCGTTAAGGTGTCTTGTCTTGTATGTCCTCTCTTGTGACCCCTGCTTCTCTCACGTCTTTCTCAGTTTCCACGAATCATGCTGGCTTGGTTTTACAGTGTTGAGGAAGTGTTTGAAGATTTTTTTGCTGTAGATAATATTTGGCTTTTTATGCCGCGTCGACATTTTCGAAAAATAAGAAAATTTTCTGTTACCTTCACGAAACGTTTTTAGAAGCTAGAGGCATCCTCAGTGGTTTGCTTGTCGGTATCAGTCGAAACCACTGAGGATGTAACAGGTAACAGAAGGTAACAGAAAATTTTCTTATTTTTCGAAAATGTCGACGCGGCGTAAAAACCAAAATTATTTACAACAAAATTTAAATAATTGCAGCGAAAATTTAAATACTCGTAAGTGTTTGAAGACCTAGTTGGTTAGTCTTCTTGAGTCGATTCTCGCCAGGTATCCGTAGGAGGTGGGTTCTTCTCTTTCGAATTGCGTCAGTCAGTTTTGGTATATGTTTGTGTAGTTCTTTTGTAGGTTAGTGTTTGTTTGTTGCGATTTGTATACAACTAAGAAACAGCATATAGTTTGTATGTTTAGGGGGTTGTATCTCGTAAACAAACATGTCTCTTCGTCCTAGAACCGTATGAAGGATGGAATTAGTGGTGGTTTTAATTCTGTTGTTTCTCCTTTTTTTGGGGCGTATAATACGATTCGGGAGGAGGAGGACCTCGAACTCGGGACCATTTGCTTCCAGTTCAGGAACTTTAGCCACTACACTATTCCTTCCATTGAAGGAAGTAATTATAAATTCATTTGGTAGGAGGAATTGAAGTTCGAAAGAGTGTAAGAAGAGAATAATAATAATTAGTAGAAAAACTGAGAGAGAGATGGGGGCAGAAAAGTGTAAACTGAGAGAGAGAGTTACATGGAAGAGTAGAGAAAAAAATGAAAACAACCTGAAAATGGTTAAAATTATTGGAATTTAGATGCGAGAGAAATGGAAAGTGAGAGAATAACAATAAACACGAGTAAAACAAACATTAGAAACGATCTTGTAGGTTTGAGTGAAATCGACCTCTAAGAAAATACATAAATGAATTTATACGTAGATAAAATAATTAATTAATTACTTTGTTCCAAGAAATTTAAAATTCAAAAGTCACGAACATTTGTATATTCTTTCTTCCATAAATATTGCACACTCGCTGTGTCTTCTTTCATAAATATTGCACACTCTCTGTGTCATCTTTCATAAATACACACTCGCTGTGTCTCTTTCATAAATATTGCACACAGGTTGTAGGTCTTCTTTCATAAATATTGCACACAGGTTGTAGGTCTTCTTTCATAAATATTGCACACTCGCTGTGTCTTTCATAAATATTGCACACTCGCTGTGTCTTCTTTCATAAATATTGCACACAGGTTGTAGGTCTTCTTTCATAAATATTGCACACTCGCTGTGACCTCTTTCTTAAATATCGCGCACAAGATGTGTCTTCTTTCATAAATATTGCACACATTCTATATGTATTCTTTTATAAATATTGCTCACTGGGTTTGTCTTGAAGCTGTATTGGCGTGACCGATATCGACCCTCTAGAATCATCTCTTTCTGATGACTTGAGCAAAACCACTTAACGTGACAGTTCTCTGACATTCAAATGATTCTTTTAATAATACTTATTGTACATAACTCCGACAACATTAGAACTATGACTGATTTACACGCAACGAATCACGTCTAAACGTTAAACGGAATGGAATTGAAATCGAACAAAATGTCCATTTGCACACACACACACACAGAGTCAGAGGCTTGGGTTCGGAGCGTTCTCTTGAAAATCAGTTTCGCATTTATTCCCGAGCAGAGAATTTCGAAAAATGTCGCCTAAAAAGGCATCATTCATCAAATCCCGCGAGACTTTTATTGTGAAAAAATCAAACAAGACGTGGCAGTAAAATGTCACCCGGCTTGTTGAACTCCGAGTGCAAACCATAATCGATAAATCACTCTGATTTTACACACGTTTTCGATTTTCAGAATTTTAAATGGAGAACATAAATAAGGGCGGGGAGGATGGGGGTGGGAAGGGGAAGAAAAGGAAAACGGAATCGAATTATTTACCGGAACGAGATGAAAGAGATGGAAAGAAGGAGGCTGGAAGAACCTGAGACGGGATTTTGAATTAGTGACACTGTACACGGGTCACTCTTTCGTAACTAGGCTAATGAAGTCGTGTTCTTTCTCCTCTCACCCCCGCCGCCTACTATAGGTCTCATTTGTCTTTCGGCTGATTGACGAAGGGCCGGATTTAAAATTTGGCTTTTCTTGAATTGTTTACATTATTTAGGAATTGTTATGATTGCAAACGGTGAGTCCTTGATGAATTTAAGTAGAGCTTGTACAGATGAATCTCCTATAACACGGTCTCGTAACTGAAACACAGCCCTTTCATGTGTGTTGAAACGTTTAGTGATGTGATGTGCATATTACCCAGCTGATCTATGGATTAACTGATTTGAGTACCTTCCGAGGAGTACTAATGTCTGCATTTTAGCTCTAATGTACTAGTCACCAGTTAGGGGTGTTAAATTGCCTTCTGAAGTTTTCATTAGATGTGCAATATTTATGAAATGAACTCTAAATTAAAGTGTGCATTACTTTTGAAATGAAATTTAATTATTAGTGTGCATTATTTATGAAATGAATTCTATGTAAAAGTGTGCATTACTTTTGAAATAAGATTTAGTTGTTGGTGTGATTTACTTTTGAAATGAATTCTATATAGAAGTGTGCATTACTTTTGAAATGAGATTTAATTTACAATGTGAAGTATTTATGATATTAATTTTAGATGAAAGTGTGCATTACTTTTGAAATGAAATTTAATTGTTAGTGTGCATTATTTATGAAATGAATTCTGTGTGCATTACTTTTGAAATGAGATCCTCTTGAATGTTTTACATTTATGGTCCGTTCTAAAATTGTACATGACCTAGTAGAAACCCACTCAACAAAACTGCAGGTGACCCTCCTACATTACGGTTCCTGACAACACGGTGTCCCACAAACAAGGCCACATATTTATTGGAAATGGAAGAAAAGGGTTGATGAGAGCCCCGTTACTTATATGGGCGTGTTTATTGAATACGTGAACCCACTGACTGGCACTCAGTGTTAATTATTGTGTTTTATGATTTGAGACCGTTGTCTTTTAGTACAGGATCACGTGAAGCAGAAGAAATGGTGAAGGTTTGTGGTATTCAATAGGGCGCATGTTTAACTTTTTAGACGCACGCGGGTGCGAAGAGTTAGAGTTCGTTCGCATTTTTAAGAAGATTATAATTTAATAGAGTATGTCGGGTAAAAATATAAAACAACCTTCTCCTCCTTTACTATATACTATAATAATATAGAGTTTCTTGTAACACGTAATTTTCTATAAACTTCTTTGTGATCGGAATTAAAAATGTTCCTCGGAAGGATTATTTAGGATTTTGAGAAGTGTTTTTACACGAAAGGCAACAGGAAAAGGTTTATGTTAGGAAGTGAGCGAGGATGATGGCTCTGAACAAAGCCACAGCCGCGAACAGAGAACAGAAATCCGTTTGATCGAGAAGCTTTAGAGGCTTTGGCGGGGAGATGCGCATCACCGTGCTATTAAAAATTGTTGCTGTTTAATTTTGCAATTGGGTGTCGTTTAGGATTTTGAATCTTTTGAGAGGATATTTGGGTGTTAAAATTTAGGACCCGTTCTTTGAACCTTTCGGTTCGATTTTATGGATTAAATTAGATTTTGCTGGAATCAAATAGCTTACAAGTTGATTACTGTTGTTAGTGAACATCCTTTTAGGTGTTGTTATAGGCTTATTGTTTGGTTAATGTTTTGATGTATTTTTATTTTGGTTGCAGGACTGGAAGAGAGAAAAATGAAATCCAAATCAAGTGTTTTGGAAGGAGGATAAAAAAGGGCCCAAGAATCGAAGAGAGAAGGAATCCAAGCAATGGCGTCGTTCAAATTGTTGAATTTACTATTACTACTCGCGAGCGTTTGCCTTGTGTACGGTTTTCAATACGAGGGAGATGACAAAATCGTACCGTACTCGACGATACGTATGCGTAGAAGACTTTACGCGAAACGAAGACACCGAAACATCTGCAATCCGGAAAACGACGAGAGGAACAGCGAAAAACTTAAGCAGATAATCGGGAGGTCGGATTTCGTGTTCACGGGAAAAGTCGTGAGCTATCACGTGGAGGAGGAAACGAATTCGGTACGGGAGTTTAACAAGAGAGACAGCGAACGGCGGGAAAAGCGTCGGAGGTTAAAGAAAACGAAATCGACGTCTAGGAACAAAACGCGAACGTCGACGTCCACCCCGAAACCGGACGAAATGAATTCCATAGACGTCAATTTGGATCTGAGGGAAGACAAGGGCGAGACTTTCGTCGTCGAACTGAAAAGGGTCATGAAAGGAGGAGAAGACATTTCGGGAAAGGACAAAGTGGTGGTGAAAGTGCCTAAGGAATTTGCTTCCGGTCTCGAAATCACTTCGGATCCGACCCTGAACACGAATTGCATTGAGTTTCATCCGGTTTTGAAGCTGAGACAAACGGCCATTTTACTCGCGAAAAAGACGAACGGAAGTGGGATTCTGGAGCTGAGTTACTTTCCGGTGGCGATGACTCTCCGACATTTGGACTGGGTGGATGCAGCAGTAACAGGTAGGAAACGCTTCTTTTTTTTTAAATCCGGGATTCGTCCCTGATTCGGATTCTTAATTGGTTCGATTTATCTCGTGACAGTTTCACCTGCTCCCAATCAATTTGAACTTGTATCCGAGCCGTGTTTCCTTTGTGCAAAGGTTTTGAACGGTTTACGTTGCCCTATGTCAGCCCCCGCATTCTAGTCAAGGACATTGCTGACATTAAAATGGGAAACTTTATCTCCGACATTTTTCTTTTTTTCTCTAACAAACGGTTTGGGGAATGTTTGTAAGCTGTGTTTGCTGGATTTACCGATATTGTTTAACTGATTTCTCAGCTTTTGTTATCATTGTTTTGTTTAGAAAGCGGAAACAAAGTCGGGGGATTAGAAAGATTTGTTTGTTTCTGAATCTGTCGATTCTACTTTCTTTGTTATTCTTTCGTCGTCACTAAAGATTTAGGATTGAAGAAAACGCGTCGCCATCTGTTCTTATATAAGCTGCCTTGTTTTTATCTTGGATATAGTAGATAGAACGGCAGTCGGTTACGCTTTAGATACAGGCTAAGAGGAAGAAACATGTTTAAGGAGTCGCGTTAAGGCTTGTTTCTCTTACTCGTTTATGCGATTTGTTTGTGGCTGCTCTCTGTCGCGTAAAAAAAGACCGATATTTATTAGAGATCTTGAGGCTCTGTTGTAGCTTGTCGCCAAGGTAGATAGAAAGGGAGCATCAAAAATTTTTAAGACGAAAAGTCCAATTTTTTGAAATGAGTTTTCTATAAAGGTGTGCAGTAATTTTGAAATGAGTTTGTCTTAAAAGTATGACTTTTTAAAAATGTAACGGGAAGTCAACTACAAAAACAAAGTTCTTAGGTTAATAAAATGTAGTTATTGAATGAGGCAGGGGGACGGAGATATTATTTTCAGTATAATTTTAGTTATATTAGGATCGGTTGGGGAGTTTATTCGGTTCACACCCATGCAGAGGCTTCCTTTTTCATAAATATAGTTTAGTAACTGTCGAGGACCAAGCTTTGAGTGTTCTCTTGAACATTACCAAATTTTAAAGATGAGTTATATTTTGAAGTGTGCAGTATTTTTGAAATCCTGGGGTATACGCAGTTTTTTGCTAATACTATTCCTAAATACATAAATTTCTTTAAGAAATTTAGATCAGTGATACTAGTGGGATGAGTTGTAATTAGGCGTTGTAATGATGTTGTCTTCTTATACTATGAAGTCAGCATCACATTTGTTATATTAATACTATCTATAGTATTGCGGTAGAAAAAACTGTTATAAGGAAGATTAAAATGATTTTGGGAAGTTTTGGTGAAATAGTGCGGGATTAGGATGATTTAGGTTAGGAGGATGAGGAGTACAGTCACTGAGAGAAGGAGATGTCCTCTATGTGGAGAAGAGGATACATCTTGGCATGTTGTGGGAGGATGCGGGATGCTTGGGAGGGACTGGATGAATTGTGATGGCAATATGCATTGAAATGTAAGGACGGGAGGACTTTAGAGAGACTAGGGGTATCTTAATAGAATACGATATAGTATAAGGTAAGGTCTTCCCAATCATAGATTCCCAGAAAATTAAAGTTTGTGGTTGTAAGTAAATATAGCCCATCCATAATATATCCTAAGTTGAGGATAGAAAGATCTCTGAAGTAGATGTAAGTAAAAAAAAATTTTTATTTAGTTTTAGTGAGACTGTAAGAGTTGATGTATGTAATCACCTTCCTTGCTACTTTGTTACTATACTTTGGTGATAGTGTAGATTTAGCGATATATTGTAAAACCCGAGGAGGTCACACAATTGGTCAATATTATTATTATAGGATTGCGGCGCTGATACTTTGCACAACGCGAATCTTATACCAGCTACCAAAATTTGTAGATTTGGGGTTTACGTATAGTAAAAAAATCGTAACGTACGAAATTGGTTGGATACCAATAACTCATGGGACGATTAGATAACTATGACTGTATAAAATAACCGACATAGAAGGAGAAAGTATAAACGCCCCAAGAAACGAAAAATGGAAAACAAAAATAAATAAATATTTAAAAAGGAAAACGGAATTTAAAAACTAAGAAAACAAATATGGCAACTTGAAGTAATAACTTTTAATAGAATTTGTAAGAATAAGAAAATCGATAGTTTATGGAAATTTTTTATGTATAAAGTTTATGCAAAAAGTTTTCAGACATAAAAAATAAATATAAATAAATAAAAAGAGAAAAATTGTTTAACTTATAAAAATTTTAAAAAATGTTTTTCCATCTTCTCGACTCAAACCGTTTTTGTGTGTTGTCGTCTTTAAAAGCAGAAGAAGAGAGAGATATTAATATTATATATATATATGGAAATAAATTTTTTGATAATGAAGCGATAACCGCGGAATGGAGTAGCCATCTTTACATAATTTCATTCCTGTGTTAATGACAACCATCAAAGTAGGTTTGGCGGGAGGGAAGGAGAGAGGGGCGTCGTTTACGACTTTTCGACAAACCTGTGCAATTTATCAAATATTTATCAGGTGCTAAAAATGTTCGATTAGCGTCAGGTATATATATACACAAAAAGGTTCGAGATACCTAAGCGCCGTGAAAAATATTTTTTTCTCCCCTTTCGGTCCGGCGGACTCATCTTTCTTTTCGTTTTTTTGTTTCGACACGATTTCTTCTTATGTTTTGTTTATCAGGCTCACAGGCACGAAGCGATTAAAAATCGAAACCTGTCAGAAACCTGAGACGAGCTAATAACTTCATAAATTCGTAGCAGCAGGTGCTAAAGCAAATTAAACAAGACGAGACTCGGTGGGGGCTACGCCCTTGGGTTTCTCCTCTCCCCCCCTCGCGGCCCCCGCGGAATAAAAGGATCGTTTGGAAGAGAACCGAAATCGTGTTTTGGTTGTTGGAAGGGTGGGAACCTCCCTTACAAATTAAGGCCCTACCCCCGCCCTCCAACCTCTTTTTTGGAGGTCTCATCATAAATATAATTTTAATTGTTAATTAGTTGATTTATATCAGGTCGCCACTCCTTCGGGTTTTTAATTTTTAAAAAATTTATTTATATTATATTATTATTAATATCATTACATACATTTTTGCTATTAGGATAGTGTTTAAGATGAGTTTTGTATGAGTGATAGTCTAAAATATTGTTCAAAAATATTGCACAGTTGTTCACCCTTTCTTTGAAAAATATTGCACAGCTCTGTATCCTTTCTTTCAAAAATATTGCACAGTCATGTATCCTTTCTTTCAAAAATATTGCACAGTCTGTATCCTTTCTTTCAAAAATATTGCACAGTCATGTATCCCTTCTTTCAAAAATATTGCACAGTTCTGTATCCTTTCTTTCAAAAATATTGCACAGTTCTGTATCCTTTCTTTCAAAAATATTGCACAGTTCTGTATCCTTTCTTTCAAAAATATTGCACAGTCTGTATCCTTTCCTTTCAAAAATATCGTATACGCTTTCTTTCATAAATATTGCACAGTGATCTAAGTCTTGAGACATCCTCGGTCTGAGAAAGACGGCTGGTAGTCTGCTTAAGTACAAGATTGGAGTATCGGCCAGGATATGGTGGAATTTCTCTGTGCGGTTTAGGGCGATTGCTCAAGACTCAAAATTTGTGATGTCTTGAGACATCCTCGGTCCGAGTAAGACTGTTGGTAGTCTACTCCGATACGGGTTTGAGTTATCGGCCACGACATTTCAAGATTGCTGTGTGCGGTTTTACAGCATTTCGTCAAGACTATAATGTAAGAAGGGTAAGCATGTAAGAAATAATGACCAAAATTTGCGTTTTGAGAATAGTTTCCTGTTGATTTCGTCATCCCTACAGTCAGTTAAAGTTCTTACAATTTGAATACCATCTCTGTATACTGCTCTGTTAAATTTCCCTGAAGATTTCTTTGTCTCTGTGATGGCTGGTGCTTCAAATTTTGTGGTTTTTGATGCTTAGGGTGGTAGTGCAACAGTCTTGTAGTGTCGTACTAAAACTTTTCTTGCATAAATGTTGGTGTCCATCCATCTCAGTTTGTTTTGTTTGGTTTAGTTATTTATTTAGGTAAAAGAGCTTCGAGCTTGATGAAGACTTCCGGACCGTATAATCCCATCGTCCTTTCTTGCGAAATCTTACTTTTTCGAAAACTTTTTATTTATTAAAAAGAAATCCGGAGGGAACGAAAAGTTTTCATTTCCGTGAGACGGGATGGGAAGTGAAATTAATGGGAAAAAAATTATTTTTGTTTGGTGGGGCTTTAAAGAAGAAGGGAATAAAAATTCTCAGGAGGAGAAAAGCCCTTTTAAAAATTTAAAGGAAAAGTAAACTGAAAGACATTTTAAGAAAAACTTGTTCAAAAAAGAGTCAACCGCGCGGTTAAAATGCTCAAAGTATTTTTCTTTCCCTTTCATTCATTCATTCATTCTTTTTTTTCCCTTCTTTTCTTGGTCCTTAATCCGAGTTCTTCTTCCTCAAAAATGAAAACCTTTTGTGTTAGCAAACAAACTATACTTCCGATTTCCGGTGGAAGGTTGGTGTGAGGTCGGGGGCCGGGGCTCGATGTTTGCTTCCCTTTTCTCCTTCCGGCGGGAAGCGCGAAAACGTTTTTGATTAGAATGAATGTTAAGGTTACCGATGAAGTGCACAGATTCGAGATTATTCAGATTCATATTGGCTAGGCAGTCTGCGAATTGTCTAGATCAGCCATTCCCACCGGTGGGTCATGGGCAGGACGTGCAACCTTCGGACTTTTAAACTTCCTTTAAGTGAATTGCCGTAAAATTTTGAATAGCACAGTTTAATTATCACGAGGGGGCAACAGGATTTTAGAAATGCCTAAGTGGGGCATGGTCCAAAATCGGTTGGGAACCACTGGTCTAGATATTGTGTGGATTGTCTATTAGGAACTGGTTAAAATGAAATTTGAATGATCATATACGCTACCGTTAAAACGCAGATGATTTAGAATAATCTGGGGGTTTGTCAGGTTTATCTGAAATTGTCTGGCAGTCTGCAAATTATCTACATATTGTCCACATTATCTGGTAGGGAGTTGTAAATGTGATAATAAGATGCCTAATGACAGAAAAATTTTAATGTCTCTCAGGTAGTGTGCAATATTTATGAAAAGAAGTCTCCCAAGAAGTGTGCATTAATTATGAAAAAGTCTGGATTCCTGTGGGTAAGATGCGTTTTCCTTTCTTAAATTTGGGAAGTGGAAACTCTTCTTGGAATAGTTAGTGTGGTTCGTTACAGGGCAAAAATTGTTGTTGGAACTTCCGAACGAAGAAACCCTCTTGCTTCAGGATTGATTCTCTTTGAAATTGTCTGTGGCGGTCGGTGAGGTGTTTGAGGATAGTTGTTAGTGAACAACTCCTCTGATACTCTAGAATCACGTGGTAAGGTTGTTGGAAACAAACCAACTGATTCCTGATTTCGGAATGTTTTTGGTTCTCTAGTGCCAGTATTTATACCCCCAGTAGGGTTTGGCAACCGTTGTCTCTTTGAATGACCCATCCGGGCAGCCTGTTGTATCAATTAAACATTCTTCTTAAAATTCCGAAACCTTTGTCCGGATGAATCACTTTACAATGAATTTTCTCCGACATGGTCGCAAGTCTGAACAATTGTTTCAATTCTCTAATGGCTTAGTTAATCTGCAAACTGTCTAATGGAAGTCGTTAAGATGAAAAATAAGTCTTGACTAGAACATGAAGGACTCTGCACATTTTTCTTATGTTTATGTATATTTTCCTTTTCTGTACTCTTAAATTGGTATATTGTGCAATATTTATGAAATGGAGTTGCTTTAAAAACGATATATTGTCGAATATGGCTACTAACAAATATACTGGACGTAGCTGTTAATTACATTCAGATAAACACGAATTTATTTATTTATTTATTTTGATGTTTAACGAATGAGTTATTAAAATCAAACGATCAATAAATTAGTTGATGGAATTAATAATCGATCAGTCAATTAAAAAACTATAATACAAAGAATTAAATAGTTTAATGCGTTATCACAATTAAGGAAATTAACATAATGTTATTTATTTATTTATTTATTTTTCAATAAAGATTCAAGTTAATAGAGGAAAGGAAATGAGAGGAACAAATTTTTGAAGAAATCCGCACTGTTAACTGAGAGGAAATCAGTTAATCTACTAGATTATATGGGGAATGAGGACGTTTTGGGATTTTAGCGGTAACATATACATAACAGTTGGTTTGGGTGGCAGTCATAATATACCTTCGGTTATCAATTTCTGGTAGGCTTTGTGTCGATTAGTGTAATGTGGTTTGTGGAGTTATCTATCCATCGGTCCATCCATTTCGACCTTTTATCTCGTCACGGTACGCTTTTAAATAATATGAAAAATCGGCGGGATTATTTACATAAATATAAATTAAATTTTATCTTTGTTTCGGTCAGATGATTTATGTAGTTGAGATTATTACTTCGTTAAAATGGCAGACGATAATAATTTTTCAACGGAATGTAAAATGAAATTGTGTAACAGTTGCAACTCGTCGAACTTCTGATTGACGTGGCCATATTGTGGAGATTTGCAATGTGTTGCGTCTAAGTTTAATGAGGCCGAACGTTGAGTTGTCGTTGTAACTGTGCGTTATTTATGAAATGAAGTCTTCAAATATACTTTTAGGAGATTGTGAATTGTATTCTTGAGGTTTTAAGAACTACAATACTCTCCTTTGTCTTCTGTAGTTATGCTCAGAATTGTTGTTCTTGCAGAAGTGCAGTTTTGGTTTTGCGGTCGAAGTTTAGGGTGTAAGAAGGATAATGGCTCAAAGTTTTTGGGGTTGAAAAGAAACTCTGTAAGGAATAGGACTGGGAAAAGTAGAGCCGGGTCCGAATGCCTAGGGCGGTAAAGGAATCGTTGGGTTTCGGTAGATGAGAGCGCTAATCTCTCTCCGTCAGCGATGATTATTATTATCATCATCATCATCATCGTAGGAAGTCGGACGGAGGAAGCGTTGGTTTTAATTATTAATTAATAATTTTATCCTCTCATCGCTCCTTCTTTCTGTCAAATTTTAAACGAAGTCTCGACCCGCCAAATGATGATGACCTCGCTGTCTGGAGAAGACGGCTTGCCGCCGTCGAGAGGATTGACACTGTCAAATGGATCGTGAGCCCACGCGTGGCACGTCAAACTATTTTTACGCGAACGCATTCTCAGGCATTTACATAAAGATAAGAGGTGTTCATGGTTTTGATTAGGTTCCTTAATTAATTTTCTAATAAATCGAATCCAAGAATAATTTCTAATTAAAAAGTGAGCGGTAGATGGTCAGCGATGGGAAACCCTAGCTTATCGGAAAAGTTAATAGCTTCTTCTCGGAGGTAGGGTGTGGCTCCTTTTTTTTAACAGTGATTCTCTTAAACTTTCGGCTGTAGAAAGTGAACGAAAGGAAGGAGGAAAGAAGGCGGTGAGCGTGGATTGTATAAAAGAGAATAATAGTTGCAACTGGATTATCGGTGATTGATTGTCGAAATGATCAATCAATTCCTCTCGTAAACTATATAAATTTTCAATCATGGCCCATTGTTAAAGATTAATAGTAATCGTCTTATAGCTTCTTCCGAGGGCAGAGTCTAGGCAGAGATAAGACCCGAAACTTTCTTTTGTATTTTTTTTTGATTAGGCTGCGTTTTGCTTTCGTTTAACCTCTCGAACGTGTAGCAGGAGTGGTCAACCTCTGGGCCGTGTTGTGTGCTTGGCGCCATTCCCACAAAGATAGCGATCTCGCTTTTAGAACACCCGACATTTTGTTTCGTTTTTTTTTCTTCTTCTTCGTTTATTTAAATATTCAATTTCAACATATAATTATTCAGGTATTTTCCACTTAGTCATTCGTCGACCGAACTCAGGTTCTGGACTTTGCAAAATTAAAAATCCGAAAGGAGATTGAAGCGAGAGAGAGAAAAAAAAGGTTCGTCGTGGTTTCAGCTATTTCCGGACGCCCACCTGTCATGTCAACTTGATTTATTATTGCGTCTTTTGTGTTTTGTGTTTCTTGGGTTGTGCTTGAATTTCATTAAAAGAAAGCAGGCTTAACTAGAGAAGAAGTGAGAAAGGGAAGGCGGTGAGTGGAAGGCGGAGGGTTTGGGTCAGATGTTTTTGCAAATATTTGGAAGGAACGAGTGAGGGTCAAAAGGGCAAACAACGTTTTTTACAAAATTTCCAAAACAGTGCAGACGATGTTGTTGTTTTTTAAAAACGCAAAACTAAAAATTTATTTGCTTGATTTTGTTTTCTAAGATGATGGGGGTAGGGGTGGATAAATATTGGCGCAGGATTTTTGGTTTTCGGGAAATGCAGGCCTCGAGGGTGAGGAAGAAAGTTAAATCATTAGTCACAGAATCAAAGGACTTTAAAAAAGACTTTAAAAGCAATCTTTCATTATTTCTGTCCTTTGTTCCAGTTGATGGAGTCTTAATTTTCTTTTTAACTGGAAAGGAGAAGGGGTTGAAGAAAGGAGACAGAAAGACAAATTTAATTTGATGATTTGAGTAGGAAGAAAATCTGAAATTCAAAAAAAGGAAAAATAATACGGTTGAAAAGATTTCTGCAAGAGCTGACGATAAATTTTCCTTTGTTTCGCAACGAGAATAAAAATTTAATCATAACATTCGAATTCGAATAGAAAAGACGAGGAAGAAATTTTTGGGGGTAAAATGTCAGGTTTCGTGGTGAATTCGTAGAAAGATGGGAAGCGAAAGATTTATTGTAGAATAGTGGATGGGAAAGCTATGGAGCATGGAATGTTTTTCAGCTGCAGACGAAAAAAGGTTGTGTAAGGATGGTTCTTTTTATGCAAGGCACGTGCTACTTTTAGGCCTGTATCTGGATCTAAGAGTTGGAAATCTTGCTGTTGACTGATGCAGGGATGCATGAAGCGTCGCGGAAATTCATTTAGAGCCTGAAGTACTTTGAATGGATTCCAGTGGCGTGTGGTAAAGGTTTGCTGATTTAGAAACGGAGTTTGTGCTAAGATTGATGAATGTAGCTCATGCACATGGGAATAGTATAAAATATTTTAGAAAGTTGATGTCGGTTTATTGACTAAAATCGAGCTGTAGTGTCTGGTGGATGGATGGAAGGGTTTTGTGATGTTTTGGTTGACAGGATTCAAGGGAGATTGCTGAGCTAAAGCTATGCGTGAATGCGTCTGGTCTATCTTCTGTACGTGATGAATGAAAGTCAGCGTGGCTAGTACAGGTGCAGAACTTTCTTTTCAAATATGAGTGAATGGATTTGGATGTAATCAGCACTTCCCGCTGCGACAATCTATCTCACCTCGGGTGTTGTACGTCCTACACAGCGCTTCCAAAAGTTGCATGAGCTACACACTACCGATTATCTGCGAAATGAATTCTTCTTACACGATATAACTGTGCAATATTTATGAAAGAAGAGATACGCAAGTGTGCAATATTTATGAAAGAAGATACGCAAGTGTGCAATATTTATGAAAGTGTGTGCAATATTTATGAAAGAAAGGATACGCAAGTGTGCAATATTTATGAAAGAAGGGATACGCAAGTGTGCAATATTTATGAAAGAAGATACGCAAGTGTGCAATATTTATGAAAGAAGGGATACACAGGTGTGCAATATTTATGAAATGAATATAATGTTTCTTTAAGCTGTGCATTATTTACGAAATGAATTCTTCAATATGTCCGTTATTCATGAAATGATTCATTTCTGTAAGTGTACGATATGTATGAAATAATTCTTCACTGAAATTATCTATTATTTATTATAAAAAGGAAAGTTGTGCGATATACAATAGTAAACGAAAAAGAGATAGAAAGAAGAAATTGATTGTAACGAGGTCTTATTGCCTCATGTTACCTTGTGACGACCATCCTACGTACATCCTTCCATCTTTCATCTCATCTTTCTTTGTTGTCTTCTTTTCAAAACAACCATTTACAAGTACATAAATTATATAAATGTTGTGTCAGGAATAATCCCGGGGTGTATGTATAATATTATTTATATTAAAAAAAATTACAACGGAAGCGGCATTTTCCCAGCTGGAATAAACTGCACGCCACTGGGTTAGGGAAAAACTTTGGCAGTTCCCCGGGCGATGGGAAGAGAGAGAGAAAGGTAAATGGGAAGAAGGAGAGAAGTGCAGATGTTGCATAAAAGCTGTCTCATGGAGTTATGAATGCAATGCCTTAAATCGTTTATTACAAAAGCGCTTAAGAAAAGTTGTTGGTAACAAAAAAAAAGTTTTAAAATCAAGATAAATAAATTTTTAAAATTTCATTGTTGGTGCTTCTGAGGTGTTAAGTTGTTCCCAATTGTGTGTTGTAAGGAATGGAAATGGATTCGCGCCAACCCATCGTTAAGATTTATTGAATTGTTATTAGCGACCGGTGTGAAGTCATCTCTTACGCGTGTGGTTTCTAGAAAGGTCCAAACGAGGTTTTGTATTCATTTCATAAGTGATGCACACTTTCGTGGGGGTTTTATTTCACGAGACAGTCCATACTTTCATGAACCCAATCCCCTTTCCTAAATCAGAGGTTCCCAATTTTTTTGTGTCGTAGCCCCTTGCCATGTTTTTGGGAGGACCCCCTACTCACCTAATTTTTGTAAATTTCTCACTGTAGTGAAGTAAATTCTTTAGCTCATAGGTACTTTTATAAATAATGTTTACGTCTTTATATTATCAGACAGTATAATGTAAGTAAATAGGTACCAACAGTGCGCTGTTGAGATCCACTATCCTGGACCCCTAAATTTTTCGCTGACATAGACCCTTTGTAGGTTGTCATAGACCATTTTGAGAATCACTGTCCTAAATAGATTACGTATTCCTTTCATACATAATAAATAATTTCATACAGACCCTATTTCATAAGTAATGCACACAGTCGTAGACAATATTCATTCATTAATTATGATCCTCACTTAGGGAACTGTTTTCGAGGAGTTTGGTTTTTAGTTCATGCAAACTGCTTTTCTTAGCTATTTCATAAGTAATGCACACTATAATGATTTTATTTCATAAATATTGCACACTTTTTTGTATCAATTCTTTGGGCCATATTATTGAAATTAATTTCTGGTTAAGTTGTACTTTATTTATGGGTTTGATGAAGATATTCTAAAATAAATTTTTTTTTTCATAAATAATGCACACTCACGTGAGTATTTGATTTTTCTTAGTGATGCACATTAAGTTGTTTATCTGTTTATACTCATATTTCCTCATCATTTTGGTGCTAAGAGAGATATTAGTAACGCGATTGAATTTTTGTGCGGTTATCATTTATCGCGTAAAAGGAGACCCGAGGTAGTATTCCAAGGCTTATGTGAGGCTGAGTTTAGCGTTTGTTACCTGACAAACATTGCGGGGGCATTCGATCAGAAAAAGTCAAAATTGTTAGTCATCGACAAACATCTCGACACATGATTAAAATGTCGTTTTCATCATTTCGCTTTCAATAACGTGTGCGACATTTTGTCGTGTTTTTTTTGAGTTCTCATCATCCGAATAGTTTCGTCGTCATTGTGACCCAGGTGATGATAATGATGATGAGGGTTTTGTTGTCACGTGTTTGCTTTTTGTTTGTTGCAAATGAGGCGTTCGCAGTGAGGTTTTGTTTTGCTTTTTTCGTTTTAGTTGTTTTGTTTTGTTTTGTCCAACGAGTGACTTTGATTGATAACTTTACGGGCGGTTTTGCACTTTTCCTTTTCTCACTTCGATTTCTCGACTCGTCTCTTGGAAAGTAATCTTTCACTTTGAAGGAAATGTTTTTATCCGTGAAAGAAAACCCTTTTTTTTTTCTTTTGAGTTTGTCTGAAATCTGAAAAGACATTGACACACGCATTCAATACCTAAGAAATATTGGTCTTCTTGATTTTTTTTTGTAAAAGTTTGCTATACTTATTAAATTAGAGGCCGCGGAGTTGTTTTACAAAAACACATAGAGCGTGAGTGGTGAAATAAAATCCTTCTCGAAAGTGTGCAGTATTTATGAAGTGAGTTGTTACCGCAATGCGTAGTACCTACAAAATGTTTATAACAAGAGGCGCTTCAGATGGAAGCGATTATCAACGGTCATGAGTTGTATGTCGTCTTAGTATCCACTTTAATTACATAGTTTACATAAAAGGAAGCAAAGGTTTTAAGAAGTTCTCTTGGCGCCGTTCGAAGGTGGCTTCCTGCTCCATAATCCCACTATCGCAGAAAAAAAAGAAGAAAATCCCACGTCCTGTCAACAAAACTGATTCGGATCTCATAAAGTAAGCAAAAAAATGCCAAAAGAAAAAAGGCAAATGGTATCAAGGACACCCTGTATCGTCTGGTTGATTGTTAATTAATTTATTAGGTACAAGGAAGGGAAATTAGTTCCATCATAATTATCAGTTTCTCTAATGAGGGGCGAAACATGTCCTAATCAAAGGGTGTCCACCATTTCATTCTATTTTAATGGCTTTCTATTTATTTGTAATGTTTGTGATGAAGTGGTCGGGGAGGGGGATGAATAATTTGGTTGAAAATTAAGGGTTGCGAGTGAATTAACAAAAAAAGAAGAATTTCGGTCTGACGTCCACTTTTTTGTGTTACCAAAACTGCCAACTCCAAAGCTAATGAAAATGATTTCAATTGGTTGCACGTATATGCACGTGCAACGTAAGTCAGATGGAGTTGAGAGGTCTTCCTTGGTCTTTATTGAAGTTTTGGTGGTTTTTGGCTATCTCGATAGCCTCTCTGTAGGGGAGTAGATGTCTCTGTTGCTCGCAAGTGCGGGTTCGGTTAAACCTTTGGGTCATGCCGATATACATTTTGGTGCATTCACAGGGGATACTGTAAATGCTGGGAGAGAGAGGTCTCTGGGAGATCGTAGGATTTGGGAAATTTTAGTGGTAGGGAGGAAAATGGTTGGGATGCTGAAGCGGGTGAGAATTCTGCTACCCAGAAACCCAGTTCTCAACGTTTCAAGTTCGACTGCCGCGGAAGCCTAACTTCAGTAACGTTTGTCTCGTTCATCACTTTTATTAAGAGATTTGGGGCGGTATCAAAATTCGTGCATTTCGTAAGATGGTGTTTTATTCACCGAAATAAAAATCTCACAGGAGTCCAGAATAAACGGCCTGATGGTCTGGTCAGACGTTGGGAGGAGAGGAAACAAAGAGACAGCCGGGGTGTGGTAGCAACATCATTAAGACCGCATTTGAATAACTCGACACAAAAAATCGTGCGAACAGGTTTAGCCGCGGCGTAATAAGTATGACTAATGATGTATTAAAAGATCGCACCAATCAGACATCTAGATGGAAACTTAGGAAACACCCTTTATTCAGTTCCGCCACAAATATTTGGCGCAGTGCGAATAAACAATCAGAAGTTAGGAAAAAGAGTGAGGAGGAGGAGGAGGGGAGAGATAAAGATTATTATCTGTGGATAAAATGACAGTGAAATACAATCTCAAACTCATGGAAAACCAGACGGTATAATTACCGATTGCGCAATTTAGACCGAAAGGAAAAAGACGAAGGAGAGAGAGAGAGAGGACAACAAAGAAGGAGTCCATTGTGTTTAAAATAAGACTTATGATTAAAGTGGCGTCATTAGACTATTTTGGATTAGTCTTGATTTAGGAGGTCGATTAGGTAAACGGTCCACCAGGTGGAGGAAGGATTTCATAGCCGATGTCGATCCTCTACGGAATATCTGTGGGGAAAGGAGAGAGGAGGAGGAGAAAAATGGTTTTTAATAAAGAACGCACATTCCAGAGATGTTAGAAGGTGGTTTCGGAGCCCGAAGATTTGTCTAATTGGAGCCTGTATACCCACACAAAATCTCGAAACGACTTTTACATTATCTGACCGTACACAAACCGGCGACCGTTTTTATTTTTTGGCCTTTTTTATTTATTTTACATTAATCGGTAATTTTTTTCGAGTTGATTTGTAGCGACAAATATTATCCAAATTGTTTTGCGGGAGTGCCACGATCCCACTTGTCCTTCCAACCTCCAACCTCCTCCCTCTTGACACTCGATTATGGCCTTATATTATCTTGACCGCTTTTAAAATCAGAATTTATGCGCCGGGTTTTGTTTTCGGGTCATTGTTTATTGTTTTATTGTTTTACCGGAGCCAGGAATTTGTTTTGTTTGGGGGGTGAAATCACTCAAATACCTTGGTACTTAACGACTCTCCTGTGGTGGTCACAATTTTTCGGTTACTCGACTCGGTGATGGTGAAAGGAAGCCATTCAAGTGGAAGGAAAAACGTGCACAAAGTGATATACAAGAAGACAGGAAGGATGAGAGCAATTTATTTCCGATTACAAAAAAAAGAAAACTGGAAGCAGTGAGAAGGAAAATGTGGTGGTGGTGATGGTAATTGATGAGAAGTGTATAAAGGAAAAAAGGGAAAAGAAAAAATTCAAAGACGATTAAGGGATGAAAGGGGTTGGGGTGGAAAAAATGCTATAATTAAGAGCAAATAATTAAAAGAAATTTCTGAAAAGGAGAAGGAAGTGAAGGAGGTGGTGAAAAACCGAGGTAATTATGGGTTCGATATAAGAAAAGATGGTGAAAATGGAGAGAAAGAAGAAATTTGAAGACAGGCTGTGGTCTCGTTTTATGCGAGTCATACTTCAATAAAATCTTGTGATGACCGCGTAAAAATAAACCTTGGGGTTGAAGAAATAAGATGTTTTGTAATTTTTGTGAAAGTGCATTATTTTGAAATCAGGATGAAAGTGTGCAATATTTTTGAAATAGATTTAGATGAAAGTGTGCAATACTTTTGAAATAGCGAGAGAAATACTCGCGCATCTCAAGGCTCGTGCAAAAGTTTTGAAACGAATTACTCATTAGTGTGCAATATTTATGAAATGAATCACTCATGAAAGTGTGAATTACCTTTGGAAATATTTGTATATAATAACTTACGTGTGCAATATTTACGAGAAAAAAAATTCAAAAATTTGTTGTTAAATTACTAATCGCACAAAAAAAATCGGTACGCATAAAACGAGACCTAATCGTGGATATCACCTAAACCAACGGGCGTAGGAGTTTACAGTGGCATCAACAAATTCGTCACTACCCTGTGCTCAGTCCGCCATCATTCTCAGTACCTGTGTCAATGTACCTGTCGGTTTTGGCTGTTAGACGACAGGGCCAACAGAGCAGTTTAAAGTTTTATCATCCTAAACAAGATATAGGAGGCCTCTCTTTCCTCCCTCTTCAAGCACAAAATGACTTTTTGGAAACCTGAGAGCCTTTCTTGCTCAAAACAGTGTAATTAGCTTAATGTACAGCACGCATTAGGCCCACGCTTTGCTCCGCTCACCCCCCGAACGTCACATTTTTTATAAATATTTCACTGACGGCTATTATAAGTACATAAATATCTCTAGAATAAAACAAGATCAAATAGCTAGATTGTACTTCCTCGAGGGGGGTTTCGAGGGCCTTCTACGAAAATAGTTAACCACTCGAAACGATTACGAGATAACGCCGCCGAACTCATTATATCATATTGAAATGAGTTAATAACTTTTCTCGTGGCACATAACGGTGGCAAAAAAATCGTATTTGGATCTGGAAGGTGGAGTCGGATGGAATTAAAAAAGGAGAAGATGGGATTTGGGGGCGTGTCGGCTTCCAGTATTTTATTTAAAAACTTTCGGGAAAATTAATTCGGAAAATAACAAAGAAGGAATTAATTCTTATTTCGCCAGGTACGTGCAGACCCACGTGTGTGTTGGTAGTATCACTTTCGAAAGGACAGAGGTTGGATTTGTTTTGGGGATATCGGAGAGAGGGGCGGGTCAGGGAGTCGAGGACTTTTTTTACACGAATTAGACAAGCGCGTGGAGAGGTGTCCGACTACCGGAAATTCGGAGGTTTTACACGGGGAAACATTAGAATTAACATGGCGATCGGCCGTAAAACCGTCAAAAAACCTGGTAGATTCTATTTTTCTTGTCAAGATGGTTCCCTTCCGACGTTTTTTTTTTTCGGACGTATTTTTCGCCCGAAGTCCTACCTCGAAGAGAAACGATTAAAATAAATGAAGCAGAAAATTCCGACTCGAACTACGTTAAAAGACCGTTAATCTTGTGTCCCGATCGAGTTTTCGGGCCCGACGCCATTTGTATTTAATCTCTCGAGGAAATTGTGAAATTTCATTTGAAATTTGTGACGGAAAGTCCAACGTGTGACGGACGGGCGGGGGTGGAAAGGAAAGATACAGCCGGTGATACTGATATTATTTTAAATATTTTCTCTTTTTGTTCCTCTTCTCTGCCTCTTTCTACCTCCCCCGCGCCCAATTTCAACGCCCATTGAATGAAAGCGAGGGAGTTTAAGACTCTCTCAGGTTTCAAATCGAACTCGAGTTGTAAATTTGGTTCGCAGGTCAACTCTCGTCCTCAGCATTATTTTGAAGCTCTGAAGTGGAATAATTTGGTTCGATGAACATGACGATAATGTGTTGTCGGGACTTGATTGTGTTTTATTGGGTTGGGGGCGGAGGGGGCACAACCAAGAGGTGAACTGCTTTTTGCTTGTTGAACTGTGCACAACCTTGTTTTTAAGATTTTTTGTTAAACATAGTCAGTATTAGTGACATCTTTGTGTGGTGGTTGATATTCGTCAGATCATTGTGGTTTGTAGGTTTGAAAATCTGAGGGTAGTTGGGGATAGGTTAAACAAGCAGAATCACTAAAAGTAGGCTAGTTTAGACCCTTGGGACTCAAGCTTTTCCCTTCTCGGGCCAAATTTCTGTTGTGATCATTGCTCCCGGGCCACACGACTTACCAAAACAAAAAGATTTTACAAGTCCGGCTTTCGACGCATACAGTCCACCCTCAAGTCATCATCTGTATGTTCATCTGTCAGTGTGTTTCTGTATGTATTCTCTGTATATAGCCTCACAAGGTTAGGTTGGTAGGTTAGCAGTTTCTGGGCACAGGCCCGAACATTTTCGTACTGGTCAAGCACTATGTTCCAGGGTGAAGACTTAACAATGAGCAATCGACCTTTTACTCAATCGGTTTCCACTGGGCCACTGGGCCACTCAGTAGAGCTTGATGGGCCGCAGTTTGAGTACCAAGGGTTTAAACGGTGCTGATTCAGAATATAGTGAAAAGTACAACAAGAAGTAGCTGTAAGTAAGAAGCCATGTGTTTGAAGAAGATGAGTGTCAAAATTTAATTAGGCAATGGCGATTGGTAACCATACAGTTTCTATTTCTTTGTTTTTTCTCTACTACTACTCCCTCTCCAGAAAGTCGCATAACTTACACTTCCACCTACCGCATTGATAATTCGGGTGTTGAAGCGAGTGACTAAGTCAGCCGGAGGACAGACGAAATATTTTCCCGTCTTCAGACATAAGTCTTAGTTGTCGCGGAAGACCCATGCGCGCCCCATAAATATTTATCTCCCCAAAATAATTGCGAGAGGCTATAAGTTGGACGGAAATTTAAAGACGATGAGACGGGGGACGCGTGGGCCGTCGAAAAAATGTGCCTTTTAATTTCTGGTTAAGACCTGGAAAATCAGGTTTGTCGTGATGGAGAAAAAAAAGCGAGAAATGAAGCCACGGGGGAATTTCTGAAGTTTTTGAGTCGAAAAAGAAGTCGCAATTCAGAGCGAAGCATCGATTTGTGTAATCTGTTTTATTATATCATAAATATATCGCGGTGAGGCGCATGCGCACAAAATATAAAATAAACATTTCAGGCCGAGAAGATTTTTGTTTTGACACCGAATCAAAAGGAACAGGCAGGGATCATGGGGGAATGGAACAAGGGTCTGAGAAATTGTAACAAGAAGTAAATCCCGAGCGGCCTTGCATCTCTTACTGTACCTGAACCGCGGAGGTTGCGTAGGTTGAGGTTAGGCTGTTTTCTTCGACACTGATCAACCGCCTACATACGAAGAGAGAGAGAGAAAAATTATACAATTCTGACTCATTAAATCGTGTTCCAAGAGAGTCGCATTATGATGTTTAGGCCTGGAAATTACAGTGCCTTACTTTTTATTTTCAGGTTCCAGGTTTTGTCTTCCATTATAGTCCTTCTCGGGTGCGTTTTAATACGACTGTGAGAATTAATGCCATGTGTGAATGTTCACGAGCACTTAAAAGAGCCGATGTGAGAAAAGGAGTGGTACCTAGAGCCTATATAATCCTCAGCTCACCAATAAAGGTGGTTCCAGGTTTGGGTTTGGTGTCATGCGATGACATAATGCCCACACCGACTGTACAAACAATCGTCCACGGTGACGGTGGAACAAGTGCCCTTTCACACTCTTTCCTCCCTCTTGGTACCTTTTATTTCTTTTGACGTTTTATTTTAAGGTACACAAAAGGAGAATCAATTTGTGTGTGTCACGCGGGTCGTTAGCCTAGAAAATAGCCGATCGATTTGAGAGGAGTTGTAACTCGAGATGCGGTAAAGTGGAAAACCGCTAAATAATTACGAGGAAGGAGGCAAACAAAAATATGACAACGAAGAGGATAAAAAGGATGGAGGAGGAGGAGGAGGAAGAGAAGGCTGTGGGAAATGTCCGCGGTGGTTTTAGAGCGGCGATAAATTTTTTTTTTCTTTTTTTAAGTAGCGTCCGTTAAGTAAATGGGAAATGAAAAGAGAGCGGTCGTGACGTAAAGTCGGAAGAATGTTTTTCGTGTGTTACATTTGTGTCACATACTCATCTCGTGAAGAATTATGGGAATCTCGGGGGACGGGTTTTGATGTAGGATGCTCTCAGAGACTTTACAGGAATTGTAGACAGTCTCGGCCGACTTTTTATAACGTTTTTGAAAACATCTGTATAATGAGGTTCTTCTCTGTCCGATTTGGGTTATCATGTACCACGTGATTGGATCGAGTCTTTAACGGTTTCCGATTTTTTAAGGTGTTGGTTTATTTAACTGACGAAGAATTTCTGTTTCATAAGTATTGCACATGTTTTGGACAATTAATCTTATAACATGTAATAATTTTATGATATGCAGTAGATAATTCTTTTGTTGTATAAGTTTTTCTAAAAATAGATGTGCATTATTTATGAAAAACATTCGCTATTATATTGTCTTATGTCTGTATTGATTGACATGTCCGATGACTTTGAAACGAATCATTGTGCATTATTTTTGAAATGAAATTATCGTGAGGATGTACAGTATTTTTGAAATAAATTCCTTGTGAAAGTGTGCAATATTTTTGAATGAATTCCTCTTGAAAGTGTGCAATATTTTTGAAATGATTCATCATAAAAGTGTGCAGTATTTTTGGAATGAAATTTTGAACTGTGTTAAATTTTTGAACTGTGCAGTATTTTGAAATGAAGTGTGCAGTATTTTGAAATAAATTCTCTTGAAAGTGTGCAGTATTTTTGAAATGATTCGTCATAAAAGTGTGCAGTATTTTTGGAATGAAATTCTTTTGGAAGTGTGCAGTATTTTTGAAATAAATTCTCATGGAACTGTGCAGTATTTTGAAATAAATTCATGTGTGCAATATTTTGAAATGGAAAAATATGAAAGTGTGCAGTACTTTTGAAATGAATTCCTCAAAAAGGTGTACATAAATTTTTGAAGTTTCTTGGCGTTTTATTTATTCATCGATGGAGGTAGTAATTTCGGATTTGCATTTTGGTTTGCTCTTTTCTTTTGTTAAGAAGCAGAGCTCTGACTCAGTCAGCATCGACCTTGTTTCTCCTCCCTCTGCAGGCTTCTCTCGTAGCTCGTATAATACCGAATCCTTGATTCGGAATGAAATTCCTCGCAAAAAATTGAACACGGTGTATGTTTTCTAGCGCCCGCCCATAATTATTTCCGATTAGCTGCGCCACTGCCCACGCGAAAAGCGTATTCGCATGTGGCTGGTTTTTCGGAGCGTTAATTAAAACGGAGGATTCGTCAAAATTAGAAATGAAAACAAAAAATTAAAATTACACACACACAAAAGGTCAGGAGTTTGAATGCTGACGGACGGGAAAAGGTTTTTCTTTTGTTTAGAGACGTTGGAACCGTGGGAAGAGAAGTAGATGGCTGGTGGGGGTGGGTGTCTTGTAGATGGTATAGTGAGAGAATGAGGGCAAAGGGCTCAGATCAGGATTAGACATGTAGTTTAATTGAAAGAGATCTCTGCCAGACCCACCGCCATTTTTGGTTCTTCACCTCCTCTCTCTCGTTACAACTTTATAATTGAGTCAAATGATGTCCGCCCATGGAAGTAATCCCAAAGATTTCGTTTTGGATTCTTTTGTCCGTTCATCTTCTCCTTTTTTATTTTGATCATTTTCGTCTTAATAAATGGTCGAAATGATTTTTTCTTTCTTTCTAGCCAGGGCCCAGATGAATATTTAATTACTATAATTCACGGGGCCTGGGCCATAAATCACGAAACCCAGCCACGATTTCAATTAGGCGATTAGCGCACATGATAGTTTTATTATTACAACGTCTTTCCACAGTTAATTGACTGCCATTAATTCGTTCGGTTTCTGGGACCGAGGGCTGTCCAAAAAAAACAAATTTCTTTTTAAAATCCTTGTCGATCATCTCCCTTAAAACACACGGAGCCGGTTAATTGTTAATGGGCCGAGTTAATCGATTAATCGATCGATAGGCTCGAAGATGGTTTTAAGATTAGGTTATTGTGTAAATAAGAACGTTTAGGATCCGAAGAGGAGGAGGAGGAGAAGATGGACAGTTTCATTTAAAAGGATTAGGTTGGTGTCTTCTTTTTTGTGTGTGTGAGGAGATGTCAGAATCTAGGATGATGTTTGGGTGGTGTGTCGTGTTTGAATTAGCCGAGTCGGCTTTGAATTAAATTTTTTGTTTCTTCTTGAATTTTGGTATTTGGGGGAGTGGGGGTGGTGATATTCTAATTGGTGACATCAGGAGGTGTGAGTGGTCTTGGTATCTAGTCCTTTCCAATAAGTTTTCTTGGGTGTTTGTCCTTTTTGTAGTAAATTGATTCAAAGTTTTGTGAATGACTCATTTCATAAGTATTGCACATGTTTTTGCAAGGATTTATTTCATTTTTGATAGAGATCAATTTGTAAATACTGTAGACTGTTAAAAAGAGCCTTTTCGAAATTATTGGTTTTATTCTTTGGTCTTATTTCATAAATACTGCACACTTGTTTGGGTTTTTTCAAAATATTGCACATAAGGTTTTTTCAAAATATTGCAGGATTTCATTTCATAAATATTGCACACTTAGAACGAGTTTTTATTTCATAAATATTGCACACTTGTTTGAGTTATTCATTTCATAAATTTTGCACACAGACGTTCATTTCATAAATATTGCACACTTTTTACATTCATTTTGCATAAGTTATTCATTTCAGATCACACTTTTTGTTATTTTATAAGTATTGATATTGTACAGTTGCTAGTCGATTTTATTTCATAAGTAATGCACACTGTCTCAAATAAATCTTTGAAGTGGTTATACTTAGCTGAAAACACGATAATCAAACCGATTCCATGAAAGAGTTTGGCGATCGAGAGCGGCCTTCCTGTGGAGACTGTTGCACTTACTTTGGAAACCACTGTTTTAGCCGTTCGCGTCTGGTTTTGTGTTCATCCTTGCAAAGGATGGTTGTTCGCTTAAAGGCATAAGAGCTCGTAAAGAATGAGGCAGGATCTAAATGGCAAATGCTACAAAAGCCGCTTTTTTCCGGTTTCCCGGCAGCCCCTTTTTCAGGTTGTTTAAAAATTTATGAGGAGTTAGATGAAAGCGTAACGGTTCGGGAATAACTTTGACCTTGCACCACACATCTTCGCTTGGACGAGAAAAATTATTTTTGTAGTAATAAAGAGTGAACGAAAAAGGAGAAAGAAAGAGGAGATAGTAAAAGCTCGCCCGAGGAGGAAAGTTGGGAGAGAATGAAATTAAAATTGACGTCGATTCCAAATTTGGAAACGGCTTCGTCATCAATTTTCTTCTTTTTTTTCTATTTATGAAAATTAATTACAAAAATTTGTGTCAAAATACAGGAAATCATTTCAAGGTGCGGTTTTTTGAAGGTTTTCATCCGTTTCCCAAATCCATTCGTTTCTAATTTGGGCAGAAAGAGGGACTAATGAAGGTGAAGGAGAGTAAAGGTTGTTGGGCTTGATGAGTTTAATTTCGGTTTACATTCTCTATGACAAAAAGTTTAATTTCTTTATGTCAGCCCAGTCCAAGACGGACTTATACTAGTAGCAATTACTATATTATGAGCTGTATATTGATTCCTTTTTTACGTACATGTATATATCTCAAGTATTCTTTGTTCCTGCACTTAATTCACAGTCTTCCGTCATCAACAGCACCGTGGTCATCCTCTCACCTTATTGCCTCCCCATGTTTCTAGTTCCCAGAATTGGTGTCCATATTATGATTTCTTCGGTCCACCTCCCATGTTGTGTTCTCATCAAGTGTCCTAGTCATTTCCATTTCAGACTTTTGATTTGTACTGTACCTCTAGTCCCCATTTCCTCCTCTAACACTAATTTTATCTAGCAACTGGTAGTAGTGATGTGCCAAAGAAATTTCCAAGCAGGTTAAAAAAGGTGCAGAGTCGGAAAGGGTGGTAAAGGACCAGAGTCCAAGATGAAGGAGAATTGATTGTCTATCTGTCTAAAGGTGTTTTCACACAAGATTTGCGAGCTTTGAGGGTAGAAATTCAGTGAGGTTTGGGAAGATGATCGGTGAGAAGACCTCGATTTCAGTGGTAGATGAGGAAGAAAGCTCTTTCCAATGAAGATTTCCGAGCTTTTATAATATAAATTTATATTAAATATATATATTTTAACAATATATATATAACAATTCATAGAAGAAAGGGAATTGGTCCCGATATTTAATAAAATTATAGGCCTTACAAATTTATACTCAGGTCCAATCCCTACCACTACTACTAAGGCGACCATACGTCCCGGATTGGCCTGGACAGTCCCAGATATATACCTTGCGTCCCGAATTTTTCTACAAGCAATATTTGTCCCTGATTGTCCCGAATTTTTGAAAGGGTTTATATCTTCAATATTTTTCAAAATATATTTAAACTACAATAGAATTAGGCCTACTTTCTCAAAATTTGAACCGAAAAATTTGTGTAAATATAAAAATACGCCAATTTAAAATAATAAACGCGACGCTTTAAAAATACTGATATTTATTATATCCTTAAATAGTATAAATATTATTTATAATTTTTATTTAAGGAAAAGTTTCGGATTTGAAATAAAAATGGTCACCTTACTACTACCTACCGGTACCAGGACTACCACAGAGATAAAGATAAAAAAACTCATTTCAAAAATAATGCACAGATTTTTGTACAGTTCATATCATAAATAATGCACATAATGAAAACTTATCAGACTTTTTCAAACTTATAAAAATGTTATAACTCAACCAAAAAAAAAGTTGGCCAAAGTTAGCCTATCGTTCAGAGCTAAAAATATCATCAGGTCTATTTTTATGCGGTTGAAAACATATTGACCCCAAAATGTCAATAAGTCAAATGCTAATTAAATTAAAAATAATTCCAACAGGTCCAGCGGTCTATCGCGTAATTTAAAACTGTTACGCACAAATCGAGACTGAACAAAAAACGGTTGAGGGAAAAAGTACGGACGAAGAGAATAAACAAAATCAAAAATGAAAAAACGGAAATGGAAAGAATATTTCAACTTCATTTCGTGATTAATTACAGCCTTTTAGGTCTATGGTTTGGTATTTAAATTTTGGCGCCTCAGAACACGATCATCAATTTTTTTTGTTGGTTTGGTTTTGAAATTGTGCGACACTTTATTGTTTCCTTCTGACTTTTTCCGACGATTTATTTTTCTTATTCCTTGACACGTATAATTTGTTATCGGGAACGTGATCTCAGGTGAGTCGTAATTAAAGATAAACACACGACGTAGATTTGCGGTTACCGCCAAATTCAATACCAAACGCGGTCGAAACGGAAGCGTGGGTCGATTATGACAGAAGCAACCCAGAGGGTAAATGAGTGAGTAATGAGTCGTTGAGGTCGTGGAAATATTGCGAATAGCCGAGGTGCTGACACGTGGAATTTGGGTCACCGGTCAGACTGGTGTCTTTGCCGGGATGTAAAACCTGTGAAAGGGATTGGATGGATGGATGGAAAGAGTTGACGGAATAACCCACGACTTCCGGTTCGATCAATCTATTTAAATGAGTCGTAATGAATGATTTGAGGTCGCCTACAGAGTTTAAATTTGAAATAATTTAAAATCGGTTTGGTGACCGAACGTGGATAACAAAGGGATTTTCGGTTTTGACTTTTGGAATTTCGGTTGACGAGGACGATGATTTCGAAGACCGAAAAGCATTCCGCTGTTGAGGGAAATTTTCGTTTTAAGAAAACCGCGGGCTACTTTTCCTAAAAGTGGGAGCTGGGGCGGGGGAACCTCCTACCGCGATTTGAATTTCCTTCATCTAATCGATGGATGGATGAAGGCGGCGGCGGCGGTGGTTGTGTTGGGTGGGGGTGGGGGTAGAAGGAGAAAAATTTTAATTAAATTCTAGCAATTTTACGGAGACGAGAGAAAAAGATGAACGTGGGAAGATGTGAGAGAGAGAGAGAGACGGGAGGGATGGATTTTTTTTTAGATTTTGTTTTTGTCTGTTTTACCGGAAGTTGAAAACAATTTCCGTTATGGTTTTGACGTTTTAAACGAGGGATTACTCAAAAGGATGACTTGTGAAGTTTCCGGGGAAAATGCGGAAAACAGTTTTTCTTTTTTTATCGCTACCCTTTGGAGAGAGATTTTTTATTTTATTTCGGGAAACGTGTGTTTTCTGTCTTGTTTTATCAGCAGCTCTGATGGTTGTAAAAAAGTCAGGGGCGTAAGAAGGACTTTTCCCCATAAAAGATGTCTGTGTTACAGTTCGTATCCTTGGATTTTGACTGGGTAGGGTTTCATTTTCTTTAGCGTTTCACAGTCCAAAAGGCCTACAGCAGAGCCACCCGATCTAAGGGCCTGTCTTTCTTTGTAAACAATTTACAAAAGCTGCAGCCAAAGGAATAAAAGACGATGGATTAAACGTGTATGTGTCAAAGACCTGTACAGGTATATGTGGTTTACACTGATATGTATCTCGAATGATACATGAAAAACTATCGGATAAGGTATTCAAGTACTTCCGGAACTCTAAGTTTGAGTTTTTAATGTTAATGTGCAGTATTTTTGAAATAAATGTCTAAGAAATAAGTACGCAACAGATACCTTTCTTTCAAGTACTTGAGTAGGGACTGGTTAGAAACATAAAATAATTTTAAAAGCTAATCTAAGAGAAGGCAGAAAATCCGCCCAACAGCCAAAAAACTGAAAATGAGTGTAAGGCGTATGAAAAGGACGAAAAAGAGACGACCGAGGAGGAGATTCTGGACCAAAAATAAATACAAAGGAAGGCCGAAAGGGCGGCGGAGATAACGCGGTCCTTAGATAGCCAAAAGCAAAAACGTTCCTCACATCAACAGGCTACCTAGTCAAGGGCAACACCTTCGAAAGGTTGACTCAGCGATGTCGAGAGGTTAAGGACAAGACCTCTGAACCGTCGTGGGTTGATATTATTAGAGAGAGAAGACTCCTTCGCACCAATCGATCACATCGGAAACAATTAAATCAGTGTCGTTCTCCGTGACCGGGAGCCGGGTACCCGCGGAGAGCCTTAATCCGTCACTGAACACCCTTATTCTATTGGAAGACGATAAATCTGGAGATAAATAGGAAAGTACAAATGTAATTCTTTCAGTCGGACAGGGTATTTCCCATTGAAATCAGAGGATTTAAAGATGTCTTCGTCCGATAACAATTTCGTTACGCTCAATATTAACTTATCGTAGAATTCAATTTCATTATCGGGGGGCCTTCTTGGACTTTGGTAGAAGGGAGTATGCCCCCGCCCCCAAAACGGATGATTGCTTTTTTTAATCAATATAAAATCCGTTTTAATTTAAATTTAATATCCAGGTACCTTTTTTGTTACTTTGGTGACCCTTTTTTTATCGTCTATTTGTCAAAATCGATATTTTTGTTCGTCTATAAATAAAATAAAATAAAGGATTCGAGTTGTAGTTGTTGTCGTTGTAGTTAAACCAGCTGACTGGGACATTATTGGTGGGGTAAAATTGGTTTTAAAAATTCTTTTTAGTTTTCTAATGATTTCGTCGCAGGGCCAACACCCTGTTCTTCCTCCAAAAATTTAATTTAGTAGATGTGCCCATCTATTCTCTCTTTCTGTATATTCCTGTTGCGTGAATTATGAACTTATGAACAGACAACCGGAGGATATTTAACCAGTTTTTTCTCTTCTCTCTTTTTTAATCTCCTGTTCTGAAAGGTTCTCGTTCACATGGAGAAAATTGGTTACTCTTAAGATGATATGCCTGTTTATTTTGTTTCATACGGCGCCCAGAGTTTTCTTATAATTTTCGATCAGGATATTAGTGTAATTTATTCAATGCGATGATTTCACGGCCGTTAAATTGGGAAAAAGTTGTGGAAAATAATGCGCAGTGGCGAAAATATGTGATATTTGATGATTATGATCACTGGTCCTTACCTTTGAAGGTAGAGGAGGGCGGTGGAGGTGAAAGAACGAAAATTCTTTGGTGGAATTTGCAGAACTTCACCTAAAATGGTGATTGTTGGTTAGAGGAAGCGTTAGTTCTGGAATGTTTTTCTTAAAAAAGGTGGTATGTAGAGGGAGTGAAGGAGGAGGAAAGGTAGAAGAATGGTTCGCGATTAAATCAACTCGACAATTTACCCCCCGCGTGTCGGAGTTCAGCAACCCTGTCCGCACCAACGGAGATGAGAGCATAAATCAAAAAGAAAAACATAATAACGATAATGAATAATTTGTTTTAACGTGTTTGACGTGGCATCAGAACCTTATTGGATTGGTTTGGTTGGGTTTTCAGGTCTGGCAGTCGGAGGTCTGGTCCTGTTCTTGTTATCCGTCTTTTGTTTCCGTTTCTTCGAATAAATTTTTGTAAGAAGGTCAAATTGTCTTCTTCTGTAATATTGACTATGACTCGATGAGTGTTTATGTTTGTACTGGTTACACTCAATGTGACTGGTAATGAAAGCGATTTTTAAACCTAAAAAAAAATGGAAGAAGATAGCTAGAGGAGATGGTCGGGGGCCCAAAAGCACACACAAAAATTTTGAGTGCAGTTGAACTATCCTAAATCGGGAGGAAATCGGAAAGGTTGATGGATCGGGGGAATAGTGAACAAAAACAAACAAATTTTTAGGTATACAGCCTAATTGTTCCAAATTTGGGGAAGATGATTAAAAAAAGAATTTTAAGGAGATGAGTAGAGAATAGAAGTGGGGAAGAGAACTGGAGTAGATGGCTGGGAAATAGTGAACAAACACGTGAAGAGAATTCTGGGTGCAACCTAAAGCGAGGTCTTTGTTGTCTTAATATTTTCATTTTTCTTTAATTAACGTCTTTTCATGAGTTATGAAAGCAACGGAAGTCTCTCAAAAGGTTTATGTACATAATTAATTACTCATTTCCAATTTTTTTTCGCTTTCTCATTCCTAAGGGAAACAAAACAGAACAATGGAAGGACGTAGAACTTTGGTTGGGGTATCGATTGGGTTTTTCCCTCACCCGGAAGGATTTCATCCTCCAGGACATCTTTGAACGGGAGGAGGAACTAAAGTTTCATTCTCTGGGAAAAGCTAACGAGTTTCCCGGTTTTCCCTCAAGATGTCGGAAAGCGTTCTCTCTGGTCGGGTGAATGAAAAATTTTTATTAAGTCCGCGTGCTTTTAAGAGTCCGTGTTAAATTGAAGTCATTTCACCCGGCAGTGACTCCCCTGGTAATTCTCGCTCTGACTTTCCCCGGGTTTTCCAGAAATCATAAAAATTTCCCGGGGAAACGCCTCGAGGGGTGAAACGTAGCGTGTGAAACATAAATTCGTCATTTATGGAAAGGATGGGTCACCACAGCCGGTCGTGTCACGTTTTCTTAAAATCGTTTCTATCAATCGGGAGGAGGAGTAAGAGTCAATTTCGAATGAATGAATGAATGAATCTATGGTAGGCAGGTACGATGACAAGGTTACCATTCAGGTATTCACTAATGTGAGTCGAAATCTGGATTAGTTCGAATCTGAGACTTTTCATCCGGCAATTATGGAAGTAAGCGATTTTTGATTTTCACTAGAAAGGTTCTTCTGTTGTCCGCCCCTCAGGGTTCTGAAGTAAAATATGTGGACATGGAAGCGGGTTTAGTGGAGGAGGGAAACGTTCAGTCATTTCCGAAAGGTGCACTTAGGTGAATGTTTCATGTGTCACGCCCTTTCACATCCTGTTTCCTGGCTTTAAAAACTGGAATCGAGCCTTGGGGAAAACTGCGCCCCATATACCCGTGGATTAGAAACACATGTAGTCATTGTTTGGGAGTGTTATTACAGGGGCCCCCATTTACACGTGGAAGGGCGTAGTCTTTCATTTCAGCCCCCACGACACCCAGAATAAAAGGATTGAAGGTTGTCTCGAATAATGTTTCCTTCGTTATAATTGTAGACAATCAGATCTATTCCTTCCTCCCTCCTCTTCTTCATGACTCTTTTCCTCTTCCTGTCTTGTTAGACAAGATTTTTAAAAACATCGGAATTTGATTTAGGTTTTGTTTTTAAAATAAATGTCGACGGGAGGACGTTGGAACAGGTATAACGAAACTCGATTCCATCCTTCCGTTCCGTCAGCCGGCATTTTTGTTCGAAACCAGATGAAATCCCTTTAGATTCGGTGCGGGGATGGTGAGGGTGAGGGACGGGTCGGAGGGCTGAAGAACCTTAGAAATTCCGGTCGGGTTGAGATATTTTCGTAGACGAAGGAACCTCAGAAGTGGAATTAGCAAGGATGTGCAAGGGAAGCGACGAAATGGATTTTGTAATATTCATGCCACACCTTCTCTATGTTGAAAGCTTTTCCTTGATGCGGAAGAGGAGAAAGACGAGGAGGTGATCGGAGGAAAAGACAAACATGCATTACCAGGGTCGGATTGGAAAGATGTTTCGGGTTTAGAAATGTTTGATTTGCGGAAATAAATTATTTAGCCGTCGACTTTTGCGTTCTTGTATCGATTTCCTCGTCGGGATGCTTTGAGTTTCCTCCTTTTTCGGGTGGGGTGGGGAGGCAGTGTGGGAATTTCGCCTGGAATGACCGAGAGGAGTTTTCCCTTTGAAGATGATAAACCAGATAAAAGTTGAACAAAAGTTTCAACAATGAACAAAGAATGAAGAGGTCAGCGAAGGGAAGAAAGCCAAAGAAACCAAAAACCAAGTTTCGGTTCCAGTCAGCTCACTTCCCTTTGTCCCTTGTTCCCTTTCCCTTTTTCCTACCTACTTCCTCATCGTTATCTCACAATGCGGACAGACCATTTTTATTTTGTTAACTCGGAGGAGTTTCTCCTTCGGGAAAAATATTACCGGGAATACGGCAGGAGTGGGGGATGAAAATAAAACTCACTGACCCAGTGACACTTGTGACATTTCAACAGAACATTAGGACGCCATAAACTCTCGGAGGATTTTACAATCTGACGTAAAATTCAAAGCGGGGCCGGGGAGGGGAGGAGAAGACAATGAAACTGTTAATGCCGGAGGAAAAAAAAAGGCAACAACAAAAAAAGAAGATGGATAAGAAAGATAATCCAGGGTGGAGCAAAAGTTATGTGACTGTTTATGTCACGTAAAAAAGGAAAAATTGTTGTGGACGTGGAATAAGTTAAGACGGTTGACCGCTTTTTGTCAAAGAAATCTTAGAGAAGAAACAAAATGGACGGCGCTCATCGCCAAAATTTCGATTTCAATTCCAACGACGTAATGGTTTCTTTTGATGACGAGTATGGTCGGTAGCGGGAGAGAACAAACATAAGTTGACAAGTCGTTTACACGTTACTCGGCCGCTAATTAATATTTGTGTTTAGATTTTTGCTGTTATTTAATGCCGACTGCTTTCTCGTTGACTTGATTGGCATTGAATGTTGGTGTCTTTCGCTTTTGGCCTTGTCTGATTTGTTGTTGTTGTTAGTTTGTTGTGTGTCTTGTTACTGTTTCAAGTGGATTTTTTGTCTCTCTTTTCCGATCCTTTGTTTGATGCTGCGAAAAGGTTAGAAGACAAAAAATTGAATGTCGTCAGTCGATGGAGAAGCACCGTGAAGCTTTTTGCTCAAGTTAATTTTACACTTAGCTTGTCCTCTTAATGAGACTTGTTGTCTGAAAAGTTTCCTTCGTTCCCTTTTTTTTTGGGTCATATATTTCCTTGATAAATTTTTGCGACAAGGAAATCGTTGTTTCGTGTTTTTTTTTGTTCTTTAAAGATTTACACGAGTCTGGAAAAAGTTTTATTGAATTTGGTTCCGTTTTAGATTTTAGCAGTGGTTGTATGAGCTTTTAGGATGGATTAATCGGAAAGTGGCGGTGATGTTGAACTTTATTAGGAAAACTTAATTCCTTGGTATTCAAAGTGCGGCCCACCAAGCTCTACTGAGTGGCTCAGTGGAAATTGAGTGAAAATTGGTGAAAGGTCGGTTGCTCATTGTTAAGTCTGAACTATAGTGCCTGACAGGTGCGAAAGTGTTTGGCCTATGCTCAGAAACTAACCTACCAACCTACCTTTGTGAGGTAACATACAGAAAATACATACAGAAACAGACTGACAGATGTACATACAGATGATGCCCTGAGGGTAGACTTCATGCGTCGGACTTGTGAAATCTTTTTGTTTTGGTAAGTCGTGTGGTCCAGTTGCAATGGTCACCATAGAAATTTGGCTCGGGAAGGAAAAAGCTTGAGTACCAAGGACGTAGTTTAATTGGAAAATTTGGTGAGGGTCATGTGGTTGAGTGGTAAAAGACCAGAGGAGTCATGGTTGTACCTAAGAGGACGAAACATGATCAGAACTCGACATTTAATGATTTGCACGTTTGGAAGTATTTGTTTTATAAGTAGTGTCTGGTTTTGTGTGAAATTAATTTCATACATAATGCATAATTGCATAATAATAATAATTGCACAAGAGATGCATATATTCTTGCAAAGAATTGCATAAGACATAATAATTTAGGCGTAGAAGTCACGTGATCTGTTCTAAAACTAAATTTGCGTTAGGCGTCGATTGCATTTATTTACTATATCATTTAATACTACAAGCTTTTAGCTTGACTTCTTTTACTTAAAAAATGCTCGCTTTTAGCAGAGTTTATTTCATAAATAGTGCACGCTTGCTTCGAAAGTCACGTGACCATTTTAACACTAAAATTGGGTTAGTCGAACAACGATTCTATTACTTTGTTATATCGTTTCTACAAGATCTCAGTTTGATTTCTTTTCATTAAGAAAATATTCGCTTTTAGCAGAGTTTGTTTCATACATTAATTTATAACACACTCGGTGTTGAATTTATTTCATAAATAGTGCACAATTTGAGCTTCTGAAGTTAAGCCCATTTGAACACTAAATTTGGGTTTGTTGGTCATCTATTCCAGTACTTTATTACATCCTTTTCATAAATACTGCAAGCTTATCTTCTTTTCATTAAAACATACACACTTTCAGTGGAGTTTATTTCATAAATAATGCACACTTTGTGTAGAATGTACTCCACAAATAGTGCACAATTGCTTTTTGTTTTGTTCATCAAAAAATTGACATAAGTTGTGTATAAAGTCTATTCTTTAGCTGGTGCACGGTTTTACAAAGCATTCCTTTGATTATTGATAATAATTTTTATTTTTACTACCAGCTCATTTCAAAAGTAATGCACATATATTTAGTTGTGTATACCAGCAATTTGTAGACAAATTTAATTCATAAGTGATGCACGATTTTATGAAGAATTCATTTGTGTGGATAGTTAGGGAACAGGGAGGGAAGGGACAGTTTATTGTTCTGGCACATGTACATGAAAGTACTTCCGTTTGTATTTTGAAATAGGATTTGGGGGGAGGGGGTAGAAGGTTGTTTTTGCTTTTCAAAAATTTCCGACTGATGGTTTTGAAGATTATCAAGGGTCAAGTTTTGGGTGAAGTGCTCTCAGCGAGTTTGAAAAGAGGAAAAACTTTTGAATTGAAATACGGAAGACCTTGAAAAGGTCCCAAAGCCCGTGACGGGGGTCAAGCTTTCGGAAGAGCAAAAGAAATCGATTTACCTTTGCGAGGGGTAATTTTGATGACTTTCCGGGACACTCCCACCCCCATTCTCCCTAAAAATACATAATTCAACGAATCGAAATTTATAAATAAATTAATAAGTTTATTTAATTACATTATTAAACAGTGAAAATAAATAAATAATTAGCTAAATCTAATGTTGGTTGGCGGCGTCCGTCGATGACGTCGTCACATCAATTTCCTTCTGCTTTTTCTTCGACTTCTTCTTCGGATCGGACTCATCGTCGTCATAATCGTCTTCTTCCACGCTATCCAACTCATCGCTTTCCTCTTCCTCTCCAACCATCTCTTGCTCTTCCGGCGTTTCGTTGAAATTGTTCTCGTCTACTCCTCCTGGATATGTTGCGGACGCGTCGACGGGCTTGATAATTTCCGGTTGATTTCCGAAGTGTTCCGTCGTAGTGCTTCGCTGGTAGAAACACGTCGGCGTCGGTTGAGGTCCGTTCACGAGATTAGCCGGTTTGATAGTCTCCGAGAGATTGGTAACCAGACCGGATTCGGTGGATGTCGGAATGGTTATGGCTGGAACTGGACGACCGGTGAGCACTTTTAGAGCGAAGAGGGAAAAATTTTTTTTGCTGTATTATTAACCTCGTGAGAAAGTTTTTTATGAAAAGGATGCTGGTGTAAGGACAAGATGATGATAATTTTCAAGGAAAGTGAAAGAATGAGCGAAAGATGATAGACACGCGATTTGGGAGACGGAAATAAATTCTTTTGTCGGATTTTCACGCCATTTGTAAATTTGTAGAAATTAAAAAGGAGAGGAGCGAGAAGAGATTTTTGACTTTTATTCCAGGCGTCCGCCATTTATTTTTAAACACTGGAGAACCGAAAAACACTTGATTACCCGCTTTTATATTTTTGTCGGGAAAAACCCCGTGGAAACCATAAACTTAATTTTTTCGGTCCTCCTGAGTATTCCGTTCTCGAGTTTTGTCTCCACCTAACCCCCTCCTCACCCCGCGCACTCTTTCACATTGTTTTCTGTTTGTTTCCGTCGTAAATGTTTCAACTTTCATTTCTGGTTTTCCCTGATTTTCTCTTTTATCGCTTACCGGGTTTTTCGTTTGGGTCGTTGTGTTATGTCAGCACGAGGGGCGTGTGTTAGAATCCGAGAAACAAGTTTTCGAAAGGAGGATGGTGTTTCCCACGCACTGAGATTCTTTTTGTTTTGTTTTGTTTTTGACTTTTGGAGACGGTAGGCGAACGACTTAGCCTCCAGCTTCGTACCTAGTTATCAGTGACAAAGAGTGGGTCCACGGGTGAAGGAGAGAAATCGATGGAACTCAGTCAGTTGGATGCGCAAACGGAGTGCCTGGGAGGCCGAAATGTGAAGGATGGCTCATTGTTCGAGAATCCTTGACAATTGTGAGAAAGAAAAAGATGAATAATTACCCGTTTGAGTGTAATTGTTTCCGGTCCATCTGACTTCGACCACGTAAACCATGTAGTATCCGGAGTAAGAGCTTTGGGCGCCTTGAGAGCCCGACATTCCGGGTTGGGTACCGTCATTTCCCAAGCCTTCCTCCTGGTTCTGATAAATGATCACAGGTGGCGGCGGCGGGTAACTCGGTCGCTTCGGTCTCTTTTGCTTCTTTTGTTTCTTCTGCTTTTTCTGTTTCTTTTGGTTTTTCTGTTTCTTCTTTTTACGGTCTTTTGATCCGAAAGGCGCCCTCCTTCCTTCCGGTTGAGCTGTAATCGAATTGAGACTGTATCAACCCATTTCGGGGTTTTGCGGTTGACATTATGCATACACATTACTCACAGTCGATCGGTATTTCTAGCGGGAGGATAAGTTCTTCTTCCCCGTCGTCCTCCTCATCATCAACTTCTTGTAAATTTTTTTGAGGTCTCGGAATGGCGATCACCTGAACGACGTCTACACCTGGAAATTGCGGGAAAGGAGGTGGTGGTGGTGGTGCGAATGCGAAAGGGAAAGGTATGGAGAAAGGCCGGGGGATGACGAAGGGTATGTTAGAGGGTGGAGCGGGGATGAGGATTTGAGGTGGTCTCGGTTGGGGTGGTTTAGCCGAAGCTTTTGAAATTTCTTCTGGTCGTGACTCAGGTTCTGGTTCTTCCGGCTTGACAATTTCTTCAGTTGAATTTGAATTGTAAAATTCGACGAAACCGTCCGGCGGAGGAGAGGTTCTTTCCTCGCTCGGAGCCGCTGTTATCAGCTTGAAAGTAAAAAGTCTAACTTTCAGCAGAAATGCTTAAACTAAAGCCAAAATGAAAAAAAAGAAAAAAAGTCGTCTTACCGGCAGCAAAAGAAGAAGAACTGCTAACAGGATTCTATTCATCTTCTCTGGTTACTGTCTGCATGGTGTTTTCCGACGGCTCGTTTTATAGCGTAAAACCGACAGTGTTGACACAGGTGACGGTTTTTCCGGTTCAGGTTTACACTGACTTTGACATCTTTCTTTCTGTTGGGGGCGTCCTAAATACCTGAATTCGGGTCAAGGGTCTGCTCCGGTTTTAATTACAGCTTTTTAATTGCTTACCATAATAATTGACAAACTTTTGGGATTTCGGAAATGTGTCACGCGTTCTAATAAACCAGACAACCGTGAACATCAATTACGACAGTTTGTATAAATTTGAAGATTCTTTGGCGATGAGAGCTTTCTTGGGATTCGAACCTGTCGTTGGAGGTTTTGAGTTTAAGCTGTTAACCTGGTGTCGGTTTTGAGATTTTTTGCTCACGTGACTGGTATCGGTTTTTGACCGAGGTTTCCTATGGTTTCTTATTGTTCTTGTGTTTGATGTTTTCTGTATGTTGTTGTATCACTCCTCCTCCTCATCTTAATTTTGAGTTGCGCAGAATTTGAGGAGAACGTCCGAAAGCCAAATTCAATTTGATTCTCTTAAGAAATTGCTCCGTCTAACTCTCCTCTAACCCATTTCCACTTCACTTCCCGCCCTCTGCCATTTCCTTCACTTCCTCTTCCGTTTCCTTTCTTCGAATGGTAAGAAGTGAGCTACAGTTTTTCAAGTCCAGAAGGAAGACAAAAAAAAGATTTTTTGATTGTCTTCTGAAACTTTTTTAATTTCGGATCCCTCCGGAAAATTTCCAGTCAGTCAAGTGGCGGCGATGCCAGCGCCACTTTGCCCGACTTTTCCATTTTGGGTTTTCCTTCGATCATTTCCCTTTTTCCTCTCTTTTTTCTAAATTCCTTTCTCGTTGAGATGACTTTTTTTTTAAGCTTACGTCGAGTTTGGGATTATTAATAAATTGAAGCTTTTGCTGTTGGTTCCGCCTCATTTTCATCTTTTTTTTTTTGCTGTTGTTTGCTTTTTTTTATTCTTATTTTGATGTTATTAACTTGTTAATTTTTCCTTTCTTTCCTCACACCTCTTGGAATTTCGTTTGTTTCCTCTTATTATTCGTTTCCGGTTTTTTTTTTGAGGTCGAGATTTCTATAATGAAGCCTTCATCTTTTATTTATTTTGTTTCTTTTATTTAATAATTTTGGAGAAGTGTCTTTGACTCCTTGTTTGTTTTTGAAAATTGTATTGCTGACATCTAATTTACGGTTTTCGGTTTTATTGATATTTTCTGGGTAACGTTTCCCCTTTCTTCCGACCGCGCTTTTCCTGTTTTCAGTCTGATTCTAGAAAAGACCCTTGAGGCTGTAGCTTGTCCCTCTGCTTGAGGTCTTGATGCGTGATTTCCAGTTCCTCAAGATCTTTTTCGGTTTCTAGGAACCACGCCGGTTTTGTCTTTCTTTTCAGGAAGTACTGGATAATCTTATTTGTTAGTCTTCCTGAATCCATTTTGCTCAGATGTTTGTGTTATCCTTCTCGTCCTCATGATCTCCTAGGGAGGTACGTGTATAGTTCAGTGTTATGTCTTCGTCTGTGCTCCACCTTTTCCTTGACTGAACCTGAAATTTTTCGAAGTGTTTTTCAGGGCGGATCACAGTGCAGTAATGCCTCAGTTTGGCTCTTGCTGATAAGGCTTTTTTGTAAGTTTTGCTCACTTCGTTGTAGGATTCTTTTCATAAGTATTGCACAGTTTCATAATTGAGTTGATGTTATATTTTAAACACTATTTTGTAAATATTGCAATTTTTGTTTGCTTACTTATATCATAAGTAGTGCGTACTATTGCGTAACAGTCATTTTATTTTATAAGTCATGTCGATTTTGTTGGGATTCATTTCATAAATATTGCACACTGTAGTATGCAGCTTACTGGAAAATCGCCATATTTGAAAACCTATTGTATTGTATCACCAACAAAGTTTCAAAAGTCACGTAACCGTTATGTAAATGCAAATATTACACGGATGTTCATTATATGGCCATTTTCATGGAAACGAGTCATTTTGACTCCCTCATGTACGAAAAAATTGGTAATCAGTTTACACGAAAGATTTATGATCAAAAAACGAATTAATATTTACGTGATTGATGATTTTGATTATGTCACCGTATGTGTTTAATCGATAATATTTAAAAAATTTTTTTATTTGAGATATGAAGTGTTAAATGAGTCGAATTGACTCAGTCGGTGAATGGTTATTCGCCGAGATTCGATGACGTTTGTTTTCATTTTTATTGATTTTCTTGTCGGTTTTTGTCGGCTTCGGTATACTCGCGGGACTGTGAAAGTTTTTGGAGTAAAAGGCTTCTAACAAACGTGTCGTCACGTGCTCACGTGCACGATTGGACTTGTCCCTAGACGAAATCCTATGGGAACCTAGTTTGATGAGTGGTTTCCACGGATGGAGACTCGGTCGGAGAGTAGCGGGATTTTAGTTTAGAACCGGAAATGAATGGGAGTTCGCCCTGAAAGTCATGATTTCTAGATTTCACTTTCGGTCGTTTGGAAACCACGTCGTTTGAATCTCTCTTTTGGAGTCGACCTTTTGGATTTGTTATTCTTTTCTCTTTATTTGGCCTTGTATCTGTTCGTCTGTGCTTTCTGTGTTTCTTCTTTCTCTTTTCTACTTACGTTTCCTCTGGTTTTGGTCTTTGTTTTCGTTGGTAGGTCGAGTTTTCTGTTTTCGTTTTTGAAGTATCACCGTTTTTGTCTCGTTTGGTTTATGATTTCCAATTTTTAGGGTTTTTGATTGTTTACAAGAGTGACTAGTGGAATTAGAACTAAACTAAACTAAACTAATTAACCACACAACCTATTTTAATTTTGGTTGATTTGGTTGTCATCATAAGTCTTTCTCTGTGATCCTTAATTTTGACCTACAAAAAATAGCGCGGTCGTTTCGATAGCCGTTCGAGTTATATCGCCGAGTTGTTGTAACTAACTGACGCTGACTGCCAGTTGGTATTTATATGATTCGTGTAGACTCCTAGTTGTTTCATGGCATTTTCATGCAAATTTCTGCATGTCTTTGTGACCTGGGTTTGTTACAAGTCTGACCGTGTTGCATTGGTCACCACAGAATCTTAATTTAAGAAGAGCACAAGCAGGAAGAAGACAAAATTAACACTATGACGTCGGCTGGCTCCACTGTGGGGTCATGAAAACAGTATCGGTTGACCGCCTGTGACCCCACCGTGGTGCCACGCAATTTTTCACAAACACTATTGACGTCACGTTCGGAAATTATTGCGCATGCGTCGCTGGCGATGTTATAGTTATTTAAACAAATGTACGATTTCTGTCACTGAAGTTCATATGTTGTGAATTTAAAACATGAAAAAATTTACAATAGACCTCTGGACGTCATAGTGTTAATTATTTGACCTAAAGCCGGAAAACTCAAAATTCAGGAAATCTGAATAAAAAATTTTTGAGGAGGAAAAGGAAAAAATATGACCCAAAACGAAGCGGAAATGTTGAAATAAGAGAAGAAGAGAGAGAGAGAGAGAATAACAAATGTGTCTTCTTCAAATATCTATTTTTGAAGTTTTTTTCTTGGCGACATTTGTTTGATTAAAAAAAGGAAAAGCCGAGTTCTCGCTAACCTCCCTCCCGTCCATCCTCCTCTCCTCCAATTTCTAGTCCCGATTTCTTCGGGAAAAAATTCTTTCTTCCCACCTGGGTTTATCAAAAAGATGTTTTCTCTCCTTCTTTTTGTGCTCCGTCATCTTAAAATTTATTAATCAGTGGAAACTCGTAAAGGTGTCAGGAACCGTGTCGCGCAACTGAAAATTTTCACTCGATTATCATTGTTATCGGTTGTCAATTTCCGGTTGGAATTCTCATCATTAATGGTTTGTTTACGATTTCTCGTTATCATTTACGGCGCCTGATCGGACACTCGCGGAGGTGTTTCTTTCAATATTAGGAAATAACAGACACAGAATCTTGTTATTTATTTACTTATTTATTTTTGTTTCTTTATTCCGAGAATTCTTTTCTTTTTTTGTGTCTAAATTAAACGACTTGGAAGAGATATTCGCGCGAGGATATGGTTATCACTTAACAACGGATTTATGTAATGGTATCGAGTTGAAAGGAATTTAAAGAACCGGGTTCGAGCTAGGATGGCTACAATACAGGCGATGGAAAAGTGAAAATAGATTCGAGAATTTCCTTTACGTAATATTTGTTGGACCAATCATGAGAGGAGAGTGTTTAATGGTATAAAGGAGGGAGTTTGTGGAAAAGATAGATTCGACTGGATGAGAGATGAAGACCACATAACAGAAGTATGTCTCACTGTCGAAGTGAATGTTTGAGGTCTTCTATACAAGACTGTTCATGGAAACTCATTCGAATTTAAATTGGTTATTCTTGTGCTGTTGGATCACGACAGAAGAAAGGTACTAGTTCTCAGATGGTTTGAAACAATTTTGGATATCACTTTGGTCTGAACATGGACGTTTTCGTCCAAAACTGTACAGCTTTCAACTGACTGGCCTATATTGTCGACGTTCTGATGATGACGTTGATCACACAGTTTGGTACTATGACGATTTGCCCTCCAGTTCTTAAGACGGAAGGACATTGTAACCCTGAACGAACACACTTATAAAGATTATCTGGTCTTACGAATGGTAACGACCCCGATTCATTCAATACGTGAGAAGTACCATATGCGATCGGGACGGTGTTCAACTGCGTGGTTTGAACCAGAACACAGACGACAGCGATACCGACACGGACAATTTTTAGGGAAAAGAGGGAATGGTGACTAAGTCCAACGGAGGTTTCCTCCGGGTAGTTATTACTATTAACAATTGGACACCACACATCAAGGCCTACAAACACGTGACAACCTAAGAAACAAGCCACAAAACCAAATCTTTTTAGAAAAGTAAAAACCAAGAACCAGTGAATGGAAGAGAAGAAAGAAGAACAGGGCAAACAAAAGGATGAAAGAATTATTTTCAAAGTGGGTTATGTTCATTTCACCAAGTTGGAATCATTTTGCGATTTGTGTTTTTGTTCCGTCTGACCCAAATTTCGGTTCGTCATTTTGAAATTTGACTTGTCTCTCTTTCTCTGAATCTTTGTAGTCACTAAGAAATCTTTTTTGGGTTCATACTATTCTAAATAAACCTTTAAAACATAAAGAGACGGTGAGAGAGGACAAGAATTAAAGATATAAGAGAAGGGAAATGGCAAAATGACGATTGTTACTAAAATTTGAAGAAGTCGGTTGTTAGCATGAGCTCAACATGAGGAATTAAATATTCTTAGGAGGATGAAGTTGAAATGGGTTGCTTTTCTGAAAATGGGCAGTTAAATACACGAACAGAAGGTTTATTGAACGTCAAAAAGGGGAAAAAGCTCGTTTTTGTAATAGCAGAAAAAAAGAATTTAAAGGTTCTTTTCACGTTTGAAGAAACATTCGCTGAAGAAGAAGAAGACGAAGAAGAACATGATGATTATGGGAGGAGTTACGGTGGCTTGTGCTAATCGTATGGGTTGTACCGATTGGACGTCGTAAAGTGTAATTAAAAAATCAACCTGATCCAATTCCTTAGCGAAAAGATCTTGGTAACACCTAACCTACCGAACCGGTCAAGTGACCTGTTTGTTGATTTATGTGTTTTAAGTAGAAACCCTCGAAAACCCAATTCCGGGATTAAAATATGGTCATAATTTGACTATTTTGGCAATTTTTATGAATTTGTGTTCACTTTGCTATCAAGTGCCTAGCAGATGATTTGTAGCCAACAAATATCAAAATGGTTTTGGAGCTAAGAAAAATTTGAGGCCTATGGGTTATGGATAAAAGAAATCAAAATGGCGGTTGGAAATGAAAATTTGAGATTCTTAAAAATATTATAATCGAGAGTTATACTTTCTCAAATCAATCACCATCTAAATTTTGTGTCCAGAAATATATATTTGAAGGCTCTTGGTGTTAGTCTGAAGCACAGGTACTAGCTTGGAACTCCTCTGATCATGGTATACCTGTTTTAAAGATTAAAGGTAAATGCCTATCTATAAGCTAAGTAAAAGTTAATCTGAGCTTTTTTACGTAAAATATACTGTATAATATTTATAAATATTTGTATGTGTTTAAATGTTCCTTTGTTTGGTGACAAATTTGACCTTTGATGTATATTTGCTCTAACAAAATGTTCATTATCACAAAAAATTTTTTTAATTCGGTCAATTGACCGGTTCCGGTAGTGCAGTGTATAGGAGGTTGGTGACAGCAGTGGTGTTATTGATTTAAGCTGTGTTTAGGGATTGAGAGGTGTATTATATATATTAACACCATCACCTCCGAGGTCTAATGTAAATTTTTTCGTGTCGGTGCTGGTGGAACTGACTCTCACGCTGCCTGAGCACCAATATTTTAAATTCACAGTATATGAACTTTAGTGGTAATCATCGTCCACATGTGTAAATAAGTATAATATCACCAATAATATCCGAATGTGACGTAATCGTCACTCAGCTAATAGTGTTTGTGAAATATTGCATGACACCACCGTGGGGTCACAGACGGTACTGTTTTCATGACCCCAGAGTGAGGCCAGCGGACGTCATAGTGTTAATTAAGACTTAGTTAAGAGTATATATTTTCAATTAAACACAGTGGAAGCTGAAGGAAAGTCTAATGCCACGACAAAAATCAAATTTTTTTAGTTTTCCTTCATTTCACCCTTCTGCTTCTTTGCTGCGTTATCATTTGGGGGTTGTTCTTCTTATAATTGTCACAATAAAGTTGGAAGAATGAATGTCTGCTTTCATTCCTTTCATTCCCAACAGGAAAAAAATATCGGAGGAATGCGACAAAGGAAAGTTTGGACTGGAACGGGGGCGGAGTGGGGTTGGGGGTTGGTGGAATAATATTTTTCTTTTTTATGGTTATGGGTTTTTTTCTTCTAAAGGTTTCAGCAATTCGGTCACCCGTGCTTCACTTACCCGCCTCTGAAAGAAAAAAGAATTAATCGCATTACTCAGAAAATTTTTCATGCCCCCGCCTTCGGCACCGGTTTCTTGAGTCGAAGGAATCAAAAATCGTTGAAAAGTTTCCAGTTCGCTACTTCTCCGATCACGTTTCCTTTTACAGAGAAATTTTCCTCGGATTCGATTATTTTTTGATTGATTCGAGCGCTCTGAAATGTATCCGGAAAAGGGATTAAGTTTTTCTGGAGCAGAGACCAGATGTTTCTCCACTCTCTCTCTCTCTGTCGGGTTTGATGTCGCGAAAAGTCAAAGAACCGAGTGAAATGGCGGCCATATTCTGAAGTTAATCATTCCTGTTATTTTGAAATTATGTTTTGGGCCGTTGTAAACAGATCTCCAGTGTGGTTTATGTTGTCATTTTTATTTTATTTTTGTGCTGTTGTCGTTGTTGTACCTGCAGCTTTATTTATTCTGCAATTGTAAGAAGGTATGTCGTATTGTTTAAGAAGTCGATTTTTATTTGATGTTTGTATTGTTGCTGGGTTGACTAATTTGCTGCTGGGGTCAAATAATTTTTTCTTTCCTCGTCCAAACTTTGAAACCTTCAGGGATTTTCTGTGGTCAGGTGCTTGATAGCGAATTGGAATCGAAATCATTTCATAAATATTGCACACTTTTAAGAAGGATTCATTTCAGAATTAATCTGCTTTACTTGGAGTGCTTAGATTTCCGGTTCAGATGTCTGGATGGCTGTATATTGCAAAAGTAATGCACACTTTTATACTTAACTCATTTCATAATTATTGCACACTTTCTTGGTGACCTCATTTCATAAATGTTGATTAGCCACATACAGGATTCATGTCACACATAAATTCTTGAAGTCGAAACCTATCACTAACAATTCCTGGGTCTTTCAAAATAAGTGGAACCTCTGGAAGAGGTGACAGCAAATTCGTATCCAACAGAAAATTTGACTTCAGTAGCGTGGTAGCCAACTGTACGGCTGTACCAACATAAATAGTTATAGTCGAATGTATTGTATATGGGATGTATACATCACAAAAAGGGACCTGAAAATTTTGTACTGTAGAGAATAAGAGCGAGAAACGGAAGAAGAAGAAGAAGAGATGAAGGTGGAGAAGAAAGATTGATTAAGTAATAGATATCAGGCTGGCAACCTTTCGAAATAAAAACCGACAGTAGGAATTGTATTCGTTTTTGGATGGAATTAATTGGGCGGTAAATAAAAGACGCCGCAGTCTGCACTTTGTTTGAAATTGTTGCCAAAAATTTTCCTTCTCTCCATCCCATTACTTAATGGGGCTCAAATGTAAAATTTAAAAGATGGCGGAATTCTCGAATTTTCCGGGAAAGGAAATTACAAATGGAAAAATGAAGGATTTGGAATCGAGAGTGAAGAAGAAGGTCAAGGTGTCGTCTAATGTATGGGAAATGCGTGGAATTTGATTCGCAGACTTTTAGCTTTTCAGAAGCTGATTTTGACTCGATTTGTGCGATTCATGGAACATCATTTAAAGATGAATACTACGAGGAAGTAAAGGAAAAAGGAAATGGAGTAATGAAGAGTAAAAGGAAAACATGGCGTCAAGGTTGAGAATTCAAAGAAGGCGGTGGATTGAAAAGGGAAAACGGATTGGAGGAGTGAAGAAGATTTGATTTGTTTCTTTCAACTCTTCGACGAAATCAAATCGAAATTTGTTTTCTTTTCTGCAACTCTCGCAGATTTTTGTTTTTGTTTTTGTTTCAAAACAAGGAAAGGAGAGGAAATCGTTTTCCGTTTCTGCTACGTCTGTCGCGAAATTCTAAGAAACTCAAAAATGAAGTTTCTTTCTGCTCTTTTATGTCGAATCAAAAAAACGGTTCTCACATCACAATCATTTCGTTTAAATACCTTTCAAAACGGAGAATATTCCTTTTGGGAATTCCTTCTACTCTTTGATTTGGTTCTTGTACGGATAAAGAAAAGAGTGGAGGAGCAGGAGAGGGTTGAGGGTGAGTGTGAGGTATTTCTGGGGTGGAGAAGAATGAAAAAAAACTGAAACGAAGAAAATTCCATCGCAAAAGCCTCAGGTTGGATTATATTAACCGTGTAATTTTTGAATTCTTTTGAATCTATTCCGTGGAATACTTTTCTCTTAAAAAAGCTTTTCTTTGAATTCTTTAGAAAAATGGCGCTTGTCCGTTTCCCAGCCTGCCCGTTTTCTTTAAAAGCATCGAAGTCTTAGTACAGAGGAAAGAATGCGAGGAATATCGAGTCGAGATTTTTCTGGTTTTTGTTTTGGTTTCATCCTTCTCTTTCAACAATCGAGGTTTCCATCAACCTCTTTCCAGTTGTTTATTTTCGAAAGCGGTGAGTGGCACGTGTAGAGGACGATTCTTGGAAGTCGTAGTAATCACGAGTGGAGTTGAAATCATCGAGATTATTGATCGAGTGTGATTGGAACGTTTTAATTGACCGTAGACAAAAGATGAGAGAACGTGATGAAGAGGGTGACAGACCAAGGAAGAAGTGAAGAGAGTCATCTATCACGGATTTGGATTGGTGATAGGTGATGGCAGGTGAGAAGGTTGGAGTATTGAAGGATTTGAGATGACGGTTTGAGTATATACGACGGAAGAGGATAGCGGGGTACTGATACCACCTCGTTTATTTAACATCTGGAAAATGGATGAATAGTTGGTAGGAAACTCGAAACAAACACTAGCCGTTTATTTTGAAAGTGGCCTAACTCAATTTTTAGTTTTGTCAACAGTTGCCATGGTTACATGTACAGCTTCATGTTATTTATCAGTAAGGCGATCGAGCAAATGCGATAATTCTTGACACAAATTTTCAATAAATGAACCGTGTAGTTTGAAAGTGACCTAACTCCATTTATACTTAAATCAATAGATGTACTATTGTTAATGTCGTCAAGTTTTATTATGTTGACACGACTGTATAAAAATTTCAGACAAATTACAACAGCGAAATTCAAAGACATAATTTAGCTGTTACCACCAGAACATGATTTCTTCAAATTCCTTTCAAACGCACAAAGTGTATATGAGTACTAATTAGTTTAGTTGTAATTTGTTAGTAGTTAAAAAATTTTTTGAATCGCTTAAATTAAGTTTCTGAAAACCACTTGACCCAGCAACATGCTTCCCATTGTCGAATCTAGTCTATCCCGTCTCCTTATCCATCCAACCAACTTCCTATCTGCCTTTCAATCTACCATCGGCCCCTGGGTTACGACTATTGTCTGTACGTAAGATCAAACCCTCTATATCGACCTACAGTTACTTGGTGTTGCTCAAGAGACAGGTGGTGGTTAGCAGAGGAAAGAGAAGACAAAAGTTTCTAAGTGTTTTAAAGACCTTAAAGTGTCGCCTTTTTCTATTTGAACCAATTTAAATTATGTCGAATGGATTTGACACCTTTAAATTTTATAATGAATGTGGTTGGTAATTTTTAAAGTGGCTTAACTCCATTTTTGATAATAAGACACATTACTCACCTAATAATCGCCACTATTTTAGTTTAAATATAAGACAAAATTTTTCGACTTCGACCCTTCATTGAATACATATTGACAAATATGTATAGTTCATGAATTTCTTCATTTCAGAATAAAACATCATCAAATCTGACACATTATTTATAATTTTAAGAAAATACTTTTATACAATTTTATACAACATAAAGCATGCGAGTCTAATGCAGTGTATAAAAATTTGGAGGCCTCTAGTTTGTGCACCTCAGCCCTAAGGTACTCTTAAGCAGCATGACTCAATAGTATCTTATAGATAAATGGACTTAGACCACTTTCAAAATAAACGGCTCAAATATTTAGAGTGAGATAGCAGCTGGTAGTAGAAGGTTTCGGGGGCGGAAAAATCAATTCGGGGAAAAATATGAAAAAAAAGAGAGAAAGGCGACAGAGCAGCCAACCACCGCTTAATAAGAGAATTATGTTTCGGTTAAATGTCGTGGCAGCACTGCGGTCGCCTCGTTTTCCGCTTTTAATTCAAGGATTATCTTTCTCTTTTGTCTCTTGATTCCTTTTCTCGTTTTTATTTATTTATTTTTTTGGAAGTCGGGGGTGAGATGGAGTACGGGGATGAAAATAAGGGATAATAGATAAATCATTTCATTCTGAATGAGAGCGAGAGGACAATATTCGGTGTCGCAATTAAATTTTTTTCGACTTTTGTTCCCCGAATTGATGAAGGTGTTGACAAGACTAACTGTGATCAGGCGTGAGAACAATGTCCTCTCCAATAAATGACGTCACCGAATTTTCCCGGTTTTATTTAGGATTTCTTGGGGTCGTGGCAAAAACCTCCTCGTTGCAAACGATTTTTGTTCCTGTAGATAGAGAGAAAATCGTTACGCATGCGCGTTAAGTAGGCGCTCATTAGTTGCATCCGCTGCTGGATAAGCGTATCTGTTTACAGTGAACGCTTTGTATGAGAGCAATAAGAAGTTGCTGAATTGACTGCTAAGTAGCTTGAAATTTTCCTCCTCTCTCTCTCTCTCTCTCTCGTTCTCTTACTTCTTCTTCGCCTTTTTTTTTGAAGCTGACTATGATTTTGATCATGAAAATCCCTTTTCTATTTCATCTGTTTCAGATAAAAATTTTTATCTTTATCTTTAGCGCTTAAACGTGAGTCGAGATTGTTGGAATGGTGATTGTGTGTTGGTGTGTGGACACTGAAACTTTTCCCCAAGATGATATGCCGGTTCCTATAGCTTTCGATTAATTTCTGGTTGTAGATAATTTTCAAAACCGATATTTTTTTTTTATCGGAAGAAGAGAGATTGGATTGAATATGAAGGAAATTTGGGTGGTGGGGTGGGGGGTATAAGAAGTAAAAAGAGAAGGAAACTAAGAATTAAGGTGTTTTAGACGAAGTTCGATTCGTTTTTGGAAAAGCGTTATCGGAAGTTTTCATTTCCCCGTCTCCACCCGAATTCGGTTTCTTCCTACAGATAGAAACCCTATCCCCGTACCTCTTCCTTCCCTTCCCTCAGGCGTTTAGCAAATTTGTGAGAAAAGATAAGAACACCACCGAAGGGCGGGGGGGGGGAAAGGAAAAGGTTCCGACGGAAGTTTGGAAAATTTTGGTTTTAAGTGTCCGACGTGAAAGTTTTATTTAAAATAAATATTTTCGGGAAGGAGAATGCAAAGAGGAAAGGAAAATGGAGGAGGAGGAGGGGAGAGAATGGCGGTCGCGTATTTTCTCATCTCCATAAACGTTGAAAATTTAATTAAATAACCTCGGACATAGTTTTTTAATAAATGGGTATCCGCATAAGCTGTTGGGATTTTTGTCAAAATTTCCCCCGCCCCCTCTCACGAAATCGTAGACAACCGGAAGTTCGTTCTTAAAACGCATCTCCCTCTTCCGCTCCTGTGGAAAATAACGAAACAAAGAAAATTCAAGGGAGAAGAGAAAAAGGTCTTTAATTTTGGTTTAGAAGAATCGGAGTTTCAAAAGACTTTGTGCCATAAATTTTTATATAAGAGTTCCCCGTGTGAGAGCTCTCTCCTCCTCACTTCCTTTCTCGTAGCGCTTCTTTTTATTCTAGAACGTGGAGGAGGAGAAGAGAAACTAAAAGTATTTCGAAAGCTAAATCTTAAAGGAACACAAAAAAAATGTTTTAATATCCTTCGTTTATCTTCATTTGAAGATTTTCGGGATTCGAGATGCTGGTGACTGGGCGGAGGAGGAAGGAGAGATCTGTTGTCCGAAGTAGATGGAAAATGGGAAGAGAATTAAATTTGGGGTTTGGTTTTCCACCGCAAGGGAAAGGTCATCCCCAGGGAAGACCACCTCCCCGGAGAAGTGGAAGAGTTTGGAAAATCATCAAAATTAAACTAAACGTCAAAGGCAAATTAAACACCACGATGACTTATAGATAAAAGAGAAAGAAGAGGAGGAGGAGAGATTGCAGCGGTGGTGGCAGGTTCAGTCTCTGATAAATTTGGTAAAAGTCAAAGCCGATAATTTCCCCGGGAAATTTCGTTAAATAATATTTTCGATAATTTTGAGGCGGAGGAGAATTCTAGACACCGCTGCAACAATAATTACAACGAAATGGATTCCAAGGGAGAAGGGGTTGAAAAATTCGACGGAAGAGCAGGAGTAGGAAGAGAAAGAGGAAACCGGGAAACGGATGGGAGGAAGAGAGGAGGAGAAGAGGTTAAATTTCCGCCCTCTTTCACGGTAACAGGGATATTTTATCTGGGATTTTAATCGGCCATGAAATTAAGCGCTCGCATTGGGCAAACTCATTAAAATCATTGCTTTTATTGCTAATTACCAGCAATGAGTTAAATCAATTAAACCTCGCCAAAGACCCGGTTGCGGACGCTTTTTTTGCTTCCTCTTCCTCCTTTACCTCCTTCCTCTCTTTTCTTTTTTATATAAATTTTTCTGTTTCCGTTTGGCTGTTTGATTAGTCTAATCCTAGCAGGTGGACTAAACCGAGTGTAACACTTTATCTCCTCTCCGTTTCTTTTGTTTTCCTCCTCTAACGCTCAATTTTTGGTTTCAGGTTAGTGTTGTCAGAAATTTTTTTGGTCAATTAGAGAACCGTCATAGTTCACCGTTCGGTAAGTTTAAATTAGTAGCGAATACTAGACAAAACCCTGCCGGTCGGTTTTAAATTGGACAAGTTGTGACGTTTACAATATATTTCAAAATGGCGGCATTTTTGAGAGAGAGAAGGAGAATTGTAACGATGACCGAAGGGCGCGATTGGTTCATCCGAACTCTAATTTGACTTTGTGCGTTCGTTCGATTTCCTCACATACGGGAACCATTAATAATGATGCGTAATCATAGGGTATCCGACTGGATAACTGGACGATTTGAGACAGGAGGATGAGAAAATTGTCGAACGTGTGAATACTTCTTGAGAGTGCTGGAATCTGAGTGGTAGGAAAGGAAAGACGTTCGACCGTTGGCTTTTCATCGTCGACCACGTTCGATTTCACAATTCGGTCCACGGGCGACTGAACAAAACTTTCTGAAGAAAAGATTACCGGTCACCGACTCTCGGTTTTCAGAGCTTTCGGGATTGCCTTGCTTAAACATTGTTCTCCCCTTCTTCCGTTCTTTGTTCTCTCTCTCTCTTTCGCTGACTCTCTCTCCCAAAATCAATATTTTAATTTCCTCAAGTTGATTTGAATATCAACAAAGAGGAAAAATCAGTTTGCCGTCCTTTTCTGTTGCCAGGGCAAAGGAAAAGGCAGGGGCAGGGGGCGGAGAGGATGACGAGAGAAAGGAAGAGGAAAAGGAAAGAGGAAGAAAGGTAGCATGCCAAAGTACCATTCGAGATAATTAAACAAGGATCGAGATTAAAAGGTTGTGTGATTGCAACGAGTCGTATTCACGGATTCAGAAGTTCAAAGGAAAACGTCGTCTGCTTACGATCGCCGAGAGAGGCTCGGAATTAAAAGGATTTCGGAACTCCGGGACTTCACCCTTTTCGGCTCGCAATCATTTCGTGTTTTGTGTATTCCCCGGTTTACCTCTCCTTCGGAAGGCGGTGAGTGGTGGTGGTGGTAGTAGGAGTGGAGGGAGGTCCGGGAAAATTTTTAATTCGCCGTTGGGTGCAATTTAAGTATCCTTAATGAGTTACGTATGAGCTTAGGTCGGTCATAAATGACTTTTTAGAGAAAGATTTAACAAGTTTGAACACGAAAGCTCTCTCACCCTTTCGGAACACAAAACAATTTTTTAACCTTTAAAGAACTTTTTTTTGACCCCGACTCCTTAGTCGAAAGTTTCAATTAGAACTAATTTCTGACATTGTTTATTGGAAAATGTTGTAAAAGAAAATTTCAAATCGGTCATGTTTATCACGAAACGACATGATTTTCCCTATTTATTGGTCGTAGTAATAATTTTAATTATGGGTGTCGAGTTATTGAAAGACTAATGATTTCGGGTTGAAAGGTTCTGAATTAAAAAAGTAAAAAAAAAAAATTTTGGGAAGGGAGGGGGAGCATAATTTGGGAAAGAAAATCTGTTCTGGTAGTGCTGAGTGGATCTCAGTCGGTGGTTCCACATTCGAAATTCCCGTTCGATTTATTTGAATTTAGCGCGGAGGCGGAGGTTTTGGGTTGTAGCCGCGAGGAGGCAACGTTCAAAGGAACCTTACGTTCGGTCAGCCGTGAACACCGAAGTGTTTGGCCTTGGGCCGTTTGAAAATGGCGAACGCACTCCGGTAAACAGACTGAACGAGGAAATACACCAGGACGGAAGCGGTAGGGAGTGTTTGAAACGAGGCTTCTCGTGATGAAAATCATCCGCCATTTTTGGTTGAATTTTTTTGGTTTCAAGAGTCTTCTGATGAGTTCTGGGAGGTATGATCATTTCAAAAGTCATGGACGGGTGAGAGGGCTTTAGCTTTACCAACATTCGAACGAAAATGTTCGTGTTAAGGAGGGATTTTCCGGGGGGACGTATTCGCGCGAAGATTTTCTCACAGTTATTACGATGCCGAGTGTTATTCCTCTTCGGTTCTCAGACCCCGAAACAGAAACAGAATCGCAATAATTAAAATTGTCGCGAAAGTTTATGTATGATATTCTCGAAAGAGAATAATAAATTTCGTTTCTCCTTCTGAGTAATGACTTTTATGTGCAATTCCCTGGAAAACACGAGATCAGAGCGGGAGAGAGCGGTCTCAAATCGGAAGAAAAGCTCTGCCGGGAGAATCCTGTTCTTCCTCCCACCCGAACCCTGGTCTTTAACGATAGCAGAGGTAAATTTGAGAGAATAAAGAAAAATGTGCGGACAAAAATTTTCGGACTCCGGGTCCCGATGGACCGAAATCGATTTCGAGTTTTTCTTTTCTTCTCCTCCTCCACGCTAACCCCGGGAAAATCGGAAAGGAAAAGGAAGAGACCCGCGAAAAGAAGCTGAGGAAATTTTTCTAAAATTCGCCGTATTTTTCTTTTTAATAAGAAGAATGGCTTTTAAGTAAGCTAAGCATAGCCTGAATGAACAGTTTTTAATGATGGAAAGCACATTCGAAGGATTTTCACATCTTGCATACCTGTCAGTGGTCAGATCATATTTCATTGGTTTGTGGATGAGGAACGGAGGTTATGGGGGTAGTTGGGGGGTTGGTGAAAGGTTCATTAACGAAATTCAACTTAATTAATTAAAGAAAGAAAAAAGTTTTTGAATTAAAAGTTTTTATTTCTTTAACGCGTAACCTTTTAACGTTTATGAAGACATAAACAAGTTAGCAATAACTCCCAGAGGAGATATCAGGATCCGAGGAAACGTTTTTTTTTTCTTGATTCCCGTTTTCCATTTTGATTTTTTTTTATTTCCTCGGTCGCTTTTCCGAGTTTTCTTTCTGCTTTGTTTTTCTCTCTCTCTCTCTCCTTTGTGTTGTTCTGTTGTCTTCTCGTGTCGTCATTGATTATATTTCCGATATCTGGTTTCTAAGTGACAGATTTGAATTTTGTTTTTTGTTTAAATATTATTTTTGAGTTAAAGGAATTCGAATAAAAATGAAAGGATTTTGTTTGGGGGTGGATGGGGGATGGGGGGGTAGTTTTTTACTTGAGAAAACGGTTTTGCGGTTTTGATTTATGTTTGATTTGGTTTTTGTCTGTAGCATTTGGTGTCGGTGATGTCGAATTATAGGTTTACAAGTGAGGACTGGTATGCCTTTTGTATGTATACAGCGGACTTTCATAAAGGATTCATTTCATTAATAATGCACACTGTGAGTAGATCTCGTTTCGTAATTAATGAACGCTTTTAAGTAGCTTCTATTTCATAAATAATGCACAGTATCAGGTCGTTTTCATTTCACAATGAATGCACACTCTTAGGTAGTTTTCATTTCATAAGTAATGCACACTTTTCAGTCAATCTCATTTCATAAATACTGCACAGTCTAAAGGAGTTTCCATTTCATAAATACTGCACACTTTACGTGTGATACAAGTCCTCACTTGTATGCCTTGTATACGTATATAACGGGCTTTTATGAAGGATTTATTTCATTAATAATGCACACTTCTAAGTAGATTTTATTTCATAAGTAATGCACACTCTTGTGTAAAACTCGTCTTTAAAAAATGTTAACTTGTACAGAACTCATTTTAATAAGTGATGCACTCGGTTAACTAGAATTTATTTCAAATGTAATTTAAATTTTCTCTTCTCATGCCATAAATAATGCACACTGGGATAAATAATTCGTTTCAAAAGTAATGCACACTTTTTGTGTTGAGTCGTCAATATTTTAAGAATAAAAAAGTTTTACAAAAAAGTTATTTGAATGATATTATGCCCTTTAATAAGGGATTCATTTCGTAAGTAGTGCACACTTTAAGGAGGGTTTCATAAATAATGCACAGTCCAGAATTTTTTTTTATAGATGGAAGTTATCTTTTGAATGAAAGTTTTAAATGTTTCCTTTTTTGGTTTAATCTAACTACCTGCGAGGATATCCAAATGCACTTAAGGGAGGCCTTGTTCTCCCTAACCTTTCAAAGCCATTATTTAGTTTGTTATTAATTTCTAGAGATTAATAAATTTACGCGGAACTTAAAGTGCTCTGTATTTTACGGGTTTCACGGTCGTGGAGGTTTTAAAGTGGGCCTTGGTTTCGAGCTTTCAGAGGTTTTGAAACTCAGGAAAAACTTGGAACGGATGCGGCGGGAAGCTTCCTTCTCAACTTTAGCAGAGTCACAATCTGTGGAAGGAATTCTTAGGTATTTCATAACTAATGCACACCTTCGTAGAAAGCTCATTTCATAAGTAATGCACGGGTTTAGGCGAAAGTTCGTTTTTAACCCATTAACGCCCTGCGTCCTCAAATTAGGACACTAACTTTAGGATTTTTTAAGCTTTTCAGGTTTTTTTTGGAGAGATTTTTTATAACATCAACAGCCATCTTTTTATAAGTAGGTACAATTTTTTTCACTTTTTTCGTAATCAGGAGTTGTAGAATAATTCTAGATGGAGCAGCAGGATTTTCACTAAAATGCACCGGTCCATAAAAATTATTTTTCTCACATCCTGTTGGAGGTATCGCTGCGGTAAAAAATTAGCAGGCACTCAAGATGTTGTAAAACAAACCCATAAAGCACTTATAATTGAAATTTCAACAAAAACAAAATGGACCACAGTCAAATTTTGGTGTCATTAGATACCGGTGTCCTCGAATGAGGACAGCAATTTCCCGGAAAACGGTAGAAAAATTTTGAAAAAAATTTACAGGAATGTCATTTTTGATTTTTTTTACACCAGGCTTCAAAAGGGTTTCAAAAAATTTGCACGATTTGTATACCTGGGTGTTAATGGGTTAAGTTTCCTTGATATCGAACCGAAGGGTTTAGAAGTGTTCTAGGTCAGGGATGGCAAACCTATGGCACGCGTACCACAAGTGGCGCGTTTGAAAATTTTGATGGCACGCACAAAAATAAAATTATTATTTTTTAATAAGTTATTTTTGGATAGAAATTAATTAAAAATTATTTGTGGCACTTCACCTATTTAAAAACAGAATTTCCATGATTTGGTGGCTCAAACATCAATAAAGGTTCGCCATCCCTGTTCTAGGTTACTATTTGAGCTGCCACCGAAAAAGACGGAAGTCCATCCACGAGACTTAACTCGTGCCAAAAAATAAGGATGAAAAAAAATTACTAACAACAAAACTTAGAAAAAATATATTTTATACGTTGTGACTTATACACCATAGGCACAACATCAAAAAACAGACGATACGTTTAATCCGCGTTTCCCGGACCAACCTCAATATTGACACAAGTCAATCACCTTAAATTTTTCCCGAATTCTCAAATGTTTCACTTCTACCCCAACATTTTACTACTACTACGTAAAAGGCACGGAATCTGGGTTTAATATCATCCATCAGAATCTAAGAATGATCTAGAAGCTTCCGAAAACTTCGAGAGCCTTCTAGAACCTTATTCTTCCATGAGTTCAGTATGGGAGAAGGCTCAATTGCAATGGACCTGCTTAAACCAGTGCATTCAATCGCGTGTCAAGGTTTTGCAGGAAGCAGTGCAAAACCCTGACGATCACAAACCTTTCTTCAAGTATATCCAAACAGTTACCAATATCCAGAAAACAAAGTTTATAATATTATCAACAGGAAAATACTGTTTTAGAAAATGGAAGTCACATCGTATTAGAAATGTGTAACGATTCTCTGAATTTAGATCCCCCTTAGCCAAATCAGGTTACCGTGTTGGAACATAAATTTAGTCTATAAAGGCGCCATCAGATCGTAAAGTTAGGTACATATAAACAACGCGGGTCGTTGGATACCTTTCATTAAGCTGGTTAATAGCTTAGAAATAAAAAGCTGACGGCGTTCCAAAGTGAAACCTGATTTTAGTAAAACTGAAGGATTTGGTCGTGAAAGAGAAAAATTGTTGTAAATATGGATAAGGTTATTGAGAAAGGTGGATAGATGATCTCTCTCTTTCTCTCTTTGTAGATTTATTTTAGAGGTTGTCTAAAGCCGGAGAAGAAGGTATTTTCGCGAATCCATTTTAAGTTTTTAAAAACTATTTTAAAAGTTGATTAAAAAAGAGAAGCTGGCCGTAAATCGAGGATTTACGAGGTTTTTATAAGGCAGACGCATAACTCAACGGCCTTCCTTCAACTGTTTCAATAAAATAAGATAATCGCACTTTTTAATCGCTTTTAAGCTTTTAGAGAATCACGAGGCAGAGAGAGGGAGGCTGGGGATAGGGGGGGTAAGGTAATGGCGAAGGAAATGACGTAAAGAAAACGGCAAAGCTCCGTCGTGTCAAAATCTTTAAGAAGATTTAAACTGATAATTCCGAGAGAGGGAAAAAAAGAAAAGTTTTTGGGTCGATTGGGAAAATTCTTTTGAGAATGTCAGAGACTCCGGGAATCCGTAGGCGTTTTTGAACTTTATAAAATCGTGGGTTCGGAGGAAAAGTGGCGAAAGGCTAAAAAGGCTCGTGTTAAACGAGGTCTACGGATACGTCTACAAAGTTGACAATGAGTCTTTGGATCACGGCCAATGTCTGAGAGAATTAGGGAGGTGCGAATGTGATCTATTATCATTCGGAGGTCGGGAAATGGGGATGGAAGTAGCTGGAGGGAGTGAGAGGAACGTGAGGACGTTTGCTGGTGGTTCGAAGGATGGAGAAGATTTTCTTTATTAGTTTGGATAACGCCGAAGAGCTGGATGTTAAGTGCTGAGCGAGGTAATATTACGTCATCTTAACGTTTCTTTCTTTTTTCCTCTAGATCCGCTCAGTGATTTTTAAAACAGCAATATTGAGACATTTCCACTCCTCTTGGTTGTCTTTTCATTCGGATTAATAAAAAGGAAAGAAAAGGAAAAAGGGATTTAAAAGAAAAACCAAAAATAATGGCAAAAAGGGAAATTAAAGAAGACGATAGAAATAATAAGCTAAACAGGGAGAGATGGTTAATTAATAAATTCCCGGATTTACCAATAAAATAATTTCGTTTTTTCTAAAAGGCACAAAGAGGGAAATTAAAAATAAATTTGTTGAAATAATTGGCAAAAGAAAAGAAGAGAGAGAGAGAGAAAGGAAGAAAAGAAAAGGATGGTGAGAGGAGGAAGAGAGGAGAGGAAAAGGGAAAAAGAAAGATTTGAGCCGGAAAACATGATCATTAAAAATAATAGAAGTCGATAATGCAGAGCAATAAAGTTGATTTCATCTCGAAGGCGGATGTTAAGAAAGGTTTCTTACAACTGACGAGGCGTTTCGAATGTCGACGGAGGTAGGAGAGGAAGGAAGGAAAGGAGGCCGAGTACCCTCTCCCGAACTCTCCTCCTCCTCCTCCGTTCATCCCTTAGAAAAGATAGGAGAAACCTTTCGAGGTCTGGATGTGACTTAAATCATCTTTTCGTGCTGACGTTTCAAAGTTATCTCTTTTCGAATTTTGAATCTTTGACTCGGGAGAAAATTATTCCGCCATTTTCCTTTTCCTTCCTTTAATCTTTTTTTTTGGAGAAGATTTTTCTTCTTCTTCCTTTCTCTCCTTCTCTTTGATACAGAGTAGTTTGTCAGATGGGGAACTAGTCAAAACCTGATTTTTAAGATTTGGTTAAAAATTATTTTTAATTTTTTTTCTGGAAGGATCCGTTGGGAAGCTGGGAAATTGATTTTTTTTTAGGCGCGATTGACATTTTGTAAAGAATCAGATTTCGTGAGCTTTTGGTTTTGTCTGCTCCTAGTTTGCTTGATTCTAGTTTATGTGTTTCCCGTAGTCTCCTTTTTTTAATTTTCTTTGTCAGTTGTGTTGGTGTACCATTCTGTCACCTTGGTTTGGATATTTTCGAATGACTTTGGTGTGGTTCTTGGAAACACGGGCAAAAAGTTTTACTCAGCTTTAGCGGGTTAATTTGGGTTCAATTTTGACTCTATGTAGACGGCACTTAGTTTTGGGTTCAGCTTCCGTTCGGATCGAATTGCATAAAGTTTTGCTTTAGTCTTGATACGGGTCAGAATACGTTCGGTTTGAGTTCGGGTTGCGTTTAGACCAGAGGTTCTCAAACTTTTTGTGTTGTAGACCCCTTGCCATGTTTTCCGGTTTTGGGTGGACCCCCTATTTACCTGATTTTTGTAAATTTCCCACTGTAGTGAAGTAAATTTTTTACTTCATAGGTACTTTTATAAATAATGCCTACGTCTTTATATTATAAGATGGTATAGTGTAAGTAAATAGGTATCAACAGTGTACTGTTGAGATCCACTATCCCGGACTCCCATTTTCATTTCATGAGGCCCTAAATTTTTTTTCGCTGACGTAGACTCCTTGCAGGTGTCATAGGCAGGTGTGTTTCTTAAATACAAACCCTTAATTCCAGACCTGCAGACTACTTAATGTCTCATACTTGGAGTCTAGTTTTAGCTTTTACCCTCATCGCCATTTTATTTATTGTTTCTCGAGTTTCCTTTTTCTGCCTTTCGTTGTCTTCTATTCTTTGTTCAGTTGAATTTTTTTTTTCCTTTTGACTTGCGACTTTTTGTCTTTCTTTCACTCAAGAACATTTCAATGTTTATTTTTTAGCCCGCATGTGATTTGGAAGATAAAAATTCAAAAATTCTGCTTTTGCGTGTTTTGGGTTCCTTTGCTAACAACCCCTCCCTCTAGGAATTGTAAAATGTAAAATGATTGTGTAATTAGAGAAATATTATTGATGTAGAAGGAGAAGGAGAGGAGTGGGAAAGGAGAAAACTTCATGTTGGGAGGGAAATTTTTCCCATTTCTTCTTTGACGTGTATATGTATAAGCGTAACTCTAAAACGCATAAATTAATTTCAGCATAAACTGCGCATAAATGAGTTTTGATAAGTGGAAAGGAATATCCAGCTGTAGGGTTTTCCTCAGCAATAATCACTTTGTTGTAAATAATTAAAACTATCTTATGTCATTAAAATAGGACAATGTTTACAGTATTATTATTATGTTGGCTATTACTGCTTTTAGTCAAAATTTTAAAAATAATTTTTGGGAGATTCTGTAGTTTTACCTCATAGAGATGTTCCTGGTACTTTAGCTTAGTGTTTGATAGCCACTGGATAATCAATACCAATATTATTAGTTACAGCTGCAGAAACTCCTTCAGCAAACCAATCTCAAATGTTTAAAGGAACTAAAGATTAAGCTTTTAGAAAGTTTGTGCACCTGTGATAAGTTGAGGTGGTACATTGCTTTTATGGTAGATCGGTTGTGTACTTTAGTTAATGTGACACATTTGATTTGAGGGAATTAGTCAGAAGGATCTGTGAATCGAATTATTTATAGCCTTGGTACTCAAACTGCTGCCCACCAAGTAGGAAAGGAATTTGTGAAAGGTCGATTGCTCACTTTTAAGTCTGAACTATAGAACATAGTGCTTGACCAGTACAAAAATGTTGGCTGGCCTGTGCCCAGAAACTGCTAACCTACCAACCTACCCTTGTGAGGCAATACACACAGAAACCGACTGACAGGTGTACATACGGATGATACCCAGAGGTTGGCCTGTACGCGTCGAAAGCCGGATTTGTAGTCTTTTGTTTGTGAGTCGTGTGGCCCAGTTTCAGATGTCACAGTGGAAATTTATACTATTACGTGTGCATTACTTATGAAATAAGCAGGAGAGTAAGTTAAATGGGTTTCGTCCAATAACAGACGAAACGAGTTATTCAAATTAGTACGCATTATTAATGGGATAGATTCACTATAAAAGTGTGCGATATTTATGAAACGGATCTTTCACTAAAGCCTGCATCCTGTACGAAATGAATAGGAGGGCAGTGAAAAAAGTTTCCGTTTGGTTTGATGAGGCTCTAAAAGTTTCTCGAGAGCATGAATCAACTCGTTTCCTTTTTATCGGTTTATTATAGTTTTATTTATTTTGATTTCGTTTTTACTCGAGCTTGCTCGAAGCAATTTTTCGAAGTTTTTATTGCGATTCCCCCCCCGCCCCCGCATTCTCTCTTCACCTTTTTACGTATTTTGATAGGCGGGTAGTATAATAGACGGATAAAATGGGTTTTTCTTACGTGATAAAATTTCATTAATAGAGGCTTAAACCGGAATCTCGGTGTTTCCGTTTAATTTCGTCTTCTTTCTGATCCTCTCCCGAAAGTGACTTCGTCTTGGTTTCTATTCAAAATTCAACCCCCCTGCCCCCTTTCCCATTTGCCGCCATCTTCGTTTTTATTCCTTTACTTCCTGTCTTTGTTTTTCTTTATTTACTTCTCTTCATCCCTTTCGTCATTTCCTGTCCTAGGATTCTCCTTCCGGGATTTTGTGTCGTTGCTCTGTTTGGACAGTTTGAAGCTTTCGGTTGGTGGTGTTGGTTGTAAATGATTCAGAGGCTGAGTATACACAACAGATATCATTTGGGTTATGAGGATAATGGTGGAAGAACGACAGGAGTGGTGTAGTGTGGTTTCCACGGCAGCCTGTCCAGTTCATAAGTAATGCACAATTTTGATTCTTTGATTAGAATTTACTATAGAAACCGTCACCAAATCAGCAATCACCGCGTAGCTCGCTTAAATTTTTTACCGGAAATATTTTGACGGGAAAACCATTTTCGAGTAATTTCAATTATCGTGACAGATACATTCGCCACACACCCAACAAGAGGAGAGGATAGAGAAATGTGGAGAAAGAGGAGAGGAGAGAGAGGAAAAGCAAGTAAAAATTTTCGGTGGAATTTATTTTACATGTTTCCAGTCGACGGAGCTCATTTTCTGGTTCCAAAATCAAATTTTCATTTTCCATTGTAAGGAAAAAGTTATGTCGCAGTAGAATTATGCGCGAAGGGAAAATTTTTTTTCTTTTCATTTTTCCGGATATTTAAAACGTGAAATTGAGTCTGTCTTAGAGAATAAAAGAAGGCTTCTGACAGGCGGTGAGAGGATGGAAAGGTTGTGGTGGAAAAATGGGGATTCAACATGCCAACAAAAATTTTGGGAACCCGGGGGGCCGGAGAGGGTAATATTAAATGACATCAAGTCATAAGTAAAAATATTAAGACTTGTCATTTGCTGAGGAAAATCTTTTCCCGCCCATCCCCCCCCTTTCTTCTCCTTGCTGCCTCTCTTTTGTGATTTTTCTCAGATAATAATTTGAGGCTGTAAGATGACGCAGGAAAAAGGAAAAGCGGGGGAGAGGGGGGAATAAGAAAATTTGGAAAAAAGGAAACGGAAACAAAAAATTTATACAAAAAAATTTTTTTTTCAAAATGGCGGAGCCTCAATGACTTTCCCTCTTATCTCGGAGACTTGTAATTTACGAGGAGATGATGACTGGAGAAGAAAAGAAGCGAAAGTCTCGAAGTTTTTGAACTAATTTTAATTGAAGAGTTTATTTTAGTCCGATTCTGTTGGAGTAGAGAGGAAGAGGAAGATGAAGCAGGAGGAGGAGGAGGAGGAAGATGAGAGCGGGGAAACGGAAGGAAGCACATCTTTCTTTCTCCTTCTCCAGTCTCTCGTGTAGTTGTTCATTCAGGCCCACGTCTACTCGTTCTAATGTGGATAAAAATTAATCTTCGCTCCGAAAGCTGTACGTGGCATCGTCAGCGACAGGAATTTGTTTCATCATTTAGAAAGGTTTATCCTGTAGTCGAGGCTGAAGAAAAAATGGAGAAATTGTTTTTGCTGTCGTCGGATTTGTAGTTTGGGTTTTTTGTCATTATTGATCGTTTGGATTTTCTTTTTTTGTGATCCGCGCTGTAAGGAAGTAGTCGATGTGTCAGGAGGTGTTTGGGAAGTCATAATTCATGAAAAAGACAAGATGAGGACATGGAGACGGCTTCACCGATCTTGGAGCCCTCAAAAATGATCTCAAAATCAGGAACGTGTATCTGTCTCTCGTGTACTGAGTATAAGAACTTTTATACTTAACGAGTTAAAGGTATAGCCTGGTCTTCTAATAATCCTTACGTATTGTACCTATTCACTAAGCCAGGGGTCGGCAACCTTTTTTGGCCGCGGATCAAATTCAACCAAAATGCGAGTGTTAAAGAGACGTTCGAAAGCCTTTGTTCTATTATATATTTATACATTATACATTTATATTATTATACATTTGATGCTTGATCGTTTTGATTTAAGCTTATTAGTAGGCTCTCTTTCCTTCAAATTGTAAACACTTAAGTAATGCCCTTCAGACTGAGCATATAATTCATGAAAAATTTAATTAAAAGATGGCGGTGGAAGGATAAAATCTAACTTTGGCTTCGATCGGTGATTGAGTGCTGCATCTATTTCCCTCCATTTTGTTCTTTATTCAATATTTCTGATTCTGTGATACAGGTTAAGTGATGAGTAAAGAGAAAATGAGGAAGAAGATGAAGGAGGAGGTGGAGGAGGAAATGGTGGTGGAAAGTCACCTTTATCTTCTGCTTCCAGACGGTTTTCCCTTTTTTCCATTCAATAAAAATCATCCCCCTCATCGTCGTTGGGGTGGTTAAGGAATGTTTCTTTTTACCTTTTGTTTCTTTTTTTCAAAAAAATTTTTTCTCCCGGAATTATATTTTGAGTTTCGAGGGAAGAGCTTGAGGAGTTGTTGTTTTCCTTGATTGAGAAAGGAATGGAAGAGGAGTAGAAGATGTTTTGATAAACTCAAAGGAAATCAAAGGAAAGTCGATGACAAGGATCCCTGTTTGATTGTCTTCCATCACCGGGGGCGGGGTGTCATCGTTTCCTGACATGACGATACAATGCCACGGGATTCGAAATTTTTTAATTTTCCGGAACCGGCTTTTCCAAAACGTGGGAGGATGGCTTGGTATGTACTGGACGGATTTAAATTATTTATGGTGACTGTCCAAATTGTTTTTCTTACTTTTATCTGATTCGGACTTCCCGGAAACGCAATTAGTGGCATCGAAACCGATCCGAAGGGAAAACGTGGGTGATAAAAATTTCACGCGAATTTTCCCGGGTTCTTAATTCCGAATTCGGTTTTCTTATCTTTTTTATTTTTATTTTCTGGTTGTAAATTAAGTTTCCCAGTTTCTCCGTCCTGTGTCAGAAGTCAGGTTTGCCAATTAGAAGAAAATCCTTCCTTCGCCCCCGCCTCCCACACTCCTGTCGTTTTCTCTCTTCTCTCATGTGCTGTATGACAAATTAATGACTTTCGGTTTCCTTTTCCTTTATTTCTCCTTTCTTGGAATTTTCCCTTGTTGATTTCAATACCGCGCTGTTGTCAGAATTTCGCCTTTTGTCTTTTATCTACTTTCTTCTTGATTTCTCTGTGAAAAGGTTGAGTTTTGCTCGGGGCAAATTATAAAAGTAGAGTTTGGTGGGAGTGACGAGGATGTATGAATTAAAACCGGTTGAAAGGAAATAGATATCAGTGGGTGGATGGGTGATCTTGTTTGATCTCGTGATCGGAGTTGTGTGAAAAGGTTGTGAAAGGTTTGAATGGGATAGAAGGAACGATAAGTGTGTAATTGCATGATTGATGTTTGTCGGAATTTTTTTTCTTAGGGTTTCTTAGTAGTTTCGAAATCGGAAAATTTTTTTTTCCTTTGTTTTTCCGGGTGACACCTCCCCAAAGGCCACTTGAAATTTATATCGACCCTTTTCAAACTTTCATCGACACCTAAAAAAGGTCTCCACGGGTTCAATTGGAAATCCCAGGTCTACCCCCTCTAATTTCTTCTTTGTTTCATTTGCTTTTTACCTCTTTTGATCGCTTTCATCTCCTCTTTTTTTTTTGTTTTGTTGGCACGCCCTTAGGTTGTCGGGTTTTCTGTTTTTTTGTTTCTTTTGTTTTCTGTTTGGTTTGATTTAACAGTAGCTATAATAGATGTCGTCGTTTCAAATGTCTTACACCACTTTATGTAGAATTAGTAGTGAATATTGCGCAAAAATTTAGCAGGAATTCATTTCATAAATAGTGCACACATAAACCAGTTTTTGTTTCATAAATAAAACACACATTGGGTCAGTTCATTGTCATAAATAATGCACACATTTGGGTACAATTCATTTCGTAAATAATGCACACATATTTAGCGAGAATCTTCTTCTTCTTTTCATGGACCCGCTTGTCCGTTAGGGTCGCGGGGTAAGGGAAGCAATCAAGGACTTCCAGCTGAAATGGTCCTCCACTATCGAGGTCAAAGTACCCGGGGTTATCAGACGGTATTCGGCCAAGACCTTCATCCCCCTGAACACCTTTGCCTTTGCCTTTGGGACCGCTTTAGCAAGAATTCATTTCATAAGTAATGCACACTTTTGAGTACAATTCATTTCATGAATATTGCACAGTTAGTATTAAGTTTGTATAACTAAAAAATTCCCAGAAGTAACTGTATAAAAATGTGTTCAAATACAAGTTGAGGTGTGTCTTAGCTGGTTATCACATTTATATTATAATTTTTATATATTTTTTATTTATAGCTATATAAATAAATTTATTATAGACTGACTAGCTGACTTAAAGAGATAACTAGCTGTTTTGGAGAAAATTCTCAAACAGTGCTGATATACAACAATATATTTTATGTTATTATATTATACATTGAATTAATTGTTTGTTTACATTACTAAGTTTTTATAATAAAATTTATATAATTTTATTTGCGTAAATAACAATTTTGACGGAAACCATTAGAGAAACTCACTACCGAATGAGTCAGACGAACATAACACGGTGCAGAGAATCGTCCGGGCGTTTTGTGGGGTGATCGCAATCGCGCCTTCAAAAATTTCGTCTCCAAAAAGGAAGTCCCTCCACTCCTGCCACTCATAACCTCTTACCGATGACGAAAACGAGAAAAGGAAGAAGAGAGTAACTCAAAAAAGGGCTTTCGAGGGGCAGAGCTAAAGTTTCTCTTATAATTCTCTTAGTCTCAGTTTTGAAATCCAGGTGGCAGCGATCGTCCGGGCTGTATTCCAACAGTTTCACGTCGGCGTTTGCTCCGAACCGTTCGCTTTCGACTTTATTTTTCCTTTTTTTTTATTTTATTTTTTCCGAGAATCCGTTCGTACGTTTCTCAGCCCTTACGGGAAATAAAATTAAATAAATAAATAAATATAAATAAAAACAAAAAATTTTTTTTTTTACATTCAAAAGGGAAAAGTAATATTTTGGAAAAAAATCGGTTTTGTGCGTGCGTGTCTCTGGTGCGTGGTTTTTTAAAGAATTGTTATTGTTTGTCGTTTGTCGTCGTCGTGGTCGTTTGTTGTTTATGTTTGTTGTTGATAAGTGTGTTACTCGTTAGGAGGATACTTATGCCGGTTGAGATTTCGGTAATTATTTGTTTAAACTTTGTCTTTGGTTTGTTAAAAATTAATCTGAAAATCGCTTTTCCCACGATTTGACCGGATGGAATTGTTTTTAATAAATTATCTATGGATAATTAAACAATTCAAACTGTATAGTATAAATTACTAAGATATTATTTATCTTTAGCGACTAATTAGGTTGACATAATCGTTTTATCCGAGAGTAAACAATATCAACGTAACGCAAGACTCCAAAGTGTTTGTTACGTTAATTAGATCATCGCTGTTTGTTATAATTATAATAATATAGATATTAATTTTTTAATTATAATAATAAATATTGTTGGAAGAGAAAGGTTTATGAGTTAATATAAATATGGTCGGGAATGTTTGACTATATCATGGCGTATTGTGTTGGGGTTAGGTTTTGTTGATCAGACGGATGCGGTTGTGAGCTTCCTTTTTATACTTCCTCGGGTTGGAGGAGGAGGTGGTGGTGGTGGGGTGTTGTGTGCGATTTTGTTTATTTGATGGAAGTATTATTGAATGGCGCTGAAAGTGGACTTGTGAGTTTGTATGTTTAGGTTCTTGGTACTCAAGCTTTTTGCTTCCCGGCCCAAATTTCCATTGTGACCATTGCGACTGGGCCACAGTACTTACCAAAAAAAATATTATACAAGTCCGGGTTTTGACGCATACAGTCCACCCTCAGGGCATCATTTGTCTGTTTCTGTATGTATTTTCTGTAAATTGCCTCATAAATGTGTGTTGAGACAATGTTAGCAGTTTCTGAGCACAGGCTCGATATGATCAGGCACTATAGTTCAGACTTAACAATGAGCAATCGACCTTTCACAAGTCAGTCAAACTTTCACAGGTCGATCATCTTTTCCACTGACTTGGCCACTAGAGCTTGGTGGGTCGCATGTGGCCTGCAGGCCGCAGTTTAAGTACCAAGGGCTTAGGTTGTTTGAGCTTTTCTTCGTTGAATTTGTCTGTGATAAGTTAAAGGGAAGCGTTTGTCACGATAAATTGCTGAATTAAATTAAATTTGAAATTAAACAAACCGTAATTTAATAAACTAAAATAAAATCTTGTTGCATACCTTAAAACAGGGGTGAGCAATCCTTTCGATTGACGGGCCAATTTAAATTTTGAAATTTTTTGAGGGGCCGAACATGAAATAGAAAACAAATTGGGAGTACTGCATTTATTTGTAGGCAAATTTAATTTTGAATATAAAAACAACTCTAATAACCTTTTGACTATAATATTGCACCCAAACCTTTCAAGAAACATCAGAATTGCTGAAATTGCTAGTTAACAGCTTATCAGTCTGACTGATTGTGTGACAGAAGGCAACACAAACAAGCACAGACGCGACGCGTTCGTATTGCATGTTTGAACAAGTCGCCGGGAAGTGAGTAAATCGTCAGGAAAATTGTTTCGATTTAGTATAAACTACCATTGATTATAATTAATTATATAACAATATATTGATGGGCGAAAGTCGATAAAATAAAATATAGAAATGCTTGGCGGGCCGTATGTTGCTCGTCCCTGCCTTAAAACTAAACTACAGCTAATGAACAAGTCCCGTGTATGACTAGCCGACTAACATCTTCACCATCTCGAGACTTCTTTTTATGACTTAAAATTTTTCCTTTAAAGGACCTTTGGTCAGCAATCATGAACCTCGGTTTATGGTTAGTCCATCAGTTTCAACAGTCATCGACCCAGGCATTGACTTGACTGAATCTTATTTCCCAGTCATTGACCTGGTAGTTTCGATCCTTGTCATAACAGTCTGATAATTTTTATTTTTATTATTGTTATGGATTTAAGGGTTGTTGTGAGGGTAATGGGGTGATTGGTTGTTATAAAAGGGTAAAATTTAATTTTTGGATTAGTTGGAGCTGGAGATTATTGTCTTTTTCTGTTTCCTCTTTCTCTATATCCTTCGCTTGACTGATGAATCGTTTGGTTGAGGTTTATATGTTTGTTGCTGCAAGATAGCTCACCTTTGTCTTCCTTTGTTGTAATGTATGTCTGGTCTCAAAGGAGAGATTTAGGGTTGGTACCACTGAAAGGAAACTAGTTATTGTTGTACATATCAAATAATATAAATTTTAAATAAAATGGCGGAGAGTATTCAAATGAAGAGACTACTACTCCAAAGAATGGAAGATGTTACAACAGAGAACTTCCACTCAGAATATAAGAAACATCGGCTGTATGTCAATTAAATAAAGAAATAACTGTGCAATATTTTTGAAATGAGATTATTAATTGTGTTATTATGATTTGATATTTAGAAAAACAGCAACTGGAGTATTTTGAGTGGTGCCAACCTAACTCTCTCTGTTGAGACCACAGACACACATTGTTGCATGGTAGCGGCCGTATTGACTGCTGACGCTTATGATAATTCGGATTCCAAAATTATTTACACGTTTGAACTTGCTGAAGAACTCGCTGGAATATGAAAGACGCACTGATTTGCAGGTTGTAAACTTGAGGAGAGGCTTCGAATGCACCGAGCAGCTGATTTGGAAAAGCGTTCGCTACCCGGTGATTCGAAAGCCTCGTTTTTCAACACACATAACACCTACAGGTAATGTGTGTTAGTTGTTCAGTTAATGTTAGTATAAGAAATTTGGCAACCCTGTTTGATTTCAATGGTATTTGAATAGACACCCGTGGATACTCTTTGACGAGGAGATAGTCTCGTAGGTGGATATTCTGGAAGCGAGTATGGGTATTGGGGGGGTCTTGTGTTTTCCAAAACTTTCTAGGCATCGGAAATGACTGATTCAGCTAAATCTACTGGTGGACAGTAGATTTTTTAACTTGTGATGATTGACTTTCACTCAAAATGGCGTACTTTTATCATTCCCTCCATCTTCGTTTCGATTTCTTTGTCGGTGGAAACCAAAAGACGAAATTAAACCTTAGAGTAATTAAAAGCGGTGGTTCAAAAGCTAATCCTTTTCGAGTTTGAGGGAAAAATTAGAAAGGTAAAAGCAAAGAGTGGGAGGAGAGGAAGGAGAATGAGAGAGAGAGGAAGAAGGAGAGCTTTCGCCACTGTTTTTTATTCAGGATCGGATTAAATTGTTTCAACTTTCTATTGGAGTTTTGCGTTTGGGGTTAATTTAAATGTTCTTTGTATTTTTAAAAGAGTCGGGTGGGTGGAGTGAAGGCGTTCCGGGATGAGTGGTGGAGGAGAAGAATGAAGAAGAGGTAGAGAGAGAGAGAGTGGGAGGATGAGGACGAGGAAGGCGAGGAAAGTGTTAGAACCAAGAGAGAAAGGAGTCGGGGAAGAGGCTTTACAAGTTTCACCTTCTTAATGGTTTAATAGGCTTTTTAAGTTAATTTCTGGAATTAAACATAAAATTCCATCTTGAAATTCCTCCCCCACCCTCACCCCGAAATTCTAAATCTAAAATCGAAATTTGGGGGCTTTTAGAGTTCTTTCTTTTGTGGAAAGAAGAAAATGGTATCGGTGGTTTTTTAATAATTATTTCAAAGATGAAAGGAGAGCTTTTGTGTTTTCTCCTTTTTTCCGGTGGAGAGCTTTAGAATGTGGAGCTTTTGAAACAAAATTTTTGGGGGTTTGGAAGATTTGTTCCAAAATTTATTAATTAAATTTTCAAATAAACAAACCTAAGCTTTTACCAATACTAATTTACTTTTGTTGTTGTTTCTTTCAGGTAAGATTTTATTTTGAGTCTTTCCGGGAGGTCTGCGGTCTTGTGGTCAAAGCGCCCGACTGGAGAAGTTATGGTCGTGAGTTCGAATTCTCCTGTTGTACCGAAGGGTGGAAAGTAGGATTATAACTCAAATTTTGATTTTTGTTCCTTTAGCGACGAATGGAAGGTCGATTGTGGCTCTAGTATAGGTTGGTTGAGAGTAGCAGTCGACAAACTTTTAGATATGGCGAGTTTCTAAATGTGTGGTTTAAAATCTTTGATTTTTATTAAGACCATTGTGCATTATTTATGAAATGAGTCCTTAGCTCAGTGTGGACTAGTTGTTAGGTAGTTGCACTTCTCAAAGGTGAGATATTTCAGTGAGTTGATGGCGCGACACTAGTCCAGGTCGTCACAGACTCTTCTAAGTAGTATTTACAGTTACAGTTATTATACTTAGTATAAACGCGGATTTATACAAGAGGGATGAGTATGATATAGATAGAGATTGGGTGTTGTTTCATGCGTGACGGTTTTTAGGGTTTAATAGATAGGGAAAGTGTTTAAACGAACTTCTGCTTGACTCGTAAATGATGCTGATTTTCGTGATGAGCTTGTTTCATAAATACTGCACACTTTTAAGTAAGAATCTGTTTTAAAGTGTTAGATATGAAAAGGTGTTGAATGAGTTGTAGTTTGAATCGCAGTTTACCATTACACTTCGGTTGATGGACCGTCCGATGACAGTTTAAGTGCTGACCAGTCTATTATTCTAACGTGACTGGTTCAGCACCGGAGTGGTCCTGGTCCCACAACAAAAGTGTCCGGATTTTAATAACCAATCAATTATCATAAATTATGTGGCGGTATCATTTATGATTAAACACTAATCTTCTGCGGTGACGCTGCCTCTTCATTTCATAAATAATGCACACTTGATTTGATTCGTACTTTTAAACAATGTTTGAAGTTAAGACTTTCGAACTTAAGCAAAATATTTGTGTTTTCGTTTTTATATTCTTATACTGAGAGATTTGTGGTGTGGTGGTTTGAGTACCAACTATGAAGTTGTAGTTGCAGGTTCAAGTCCTCCTTCCGGATTCAGTTAAACCCAAAAATGTGAAAAAGGGAATTAAACTCAAGTATAACTATAGTTATACTGTTATAAGTATTATACTCTCTACATTTATTTTAAATTGAATTTGGGAAATCTAAAAATCTTTCAGTTTAATTATGGAGTAATAAAATTATAATATGTCATACATTCGGATTTACAGATGACCATCCTTTATTCGCCACTGGCGTGGCGTATTTCAAGGGATACCGTTTTCAAAGATTCAAGAGTGAGAATGAGGGCGGTCTGGAAGTTGTTAGTGGAACGAGTTAATGTTTACGGGAAGGAAGAGATAAGAAAGAGTGGTAACAAATGCCGTGACCTGCTGAGACCCTTAAAGTCACTGAGTCAGCTGTTTATATTCTAAACGATTTCGAAAGTTTGAAAGAAGGGAAGGAGCAGGGAGGGATGAGTCGTACTTACACCGAAAGGATATTGTCGTGCGAATTACCAACTTTCAAAAAGTTTGGACAGACGTTCGTAGAGTCATAACACTACCAGAATGATGGGAAAATTTTCTGTCGGGGTCCGGTTTGTAAAATCCGTAAAAGTAAGGAATTCGAGTCATAAATCAGAACGAGACGACCGCAGAAGTTTCGACCAATGAAAGCTCTCCCTCCGGAAAGAATTTTTTGGTTGATAATAATTTCATCTAGAAAGTAGACTTTTGAACGTTTTCTGAGGAGTCAGACAGATGCGAGAACGACACAAAATGGCGGGGTTTTGTTTTTAATTTCATTTTAAAAAACAGCTGAAATGTTTGGGAAAGCCGGAGGGTAGAAGGGAGGGGGCACGTTTGTGTTTTTCCGGGGAGCAGGATGTAAAGACTGTTGGCGTCCGACTCCTCTTTGTACGTGCAAAATTAATTTTTTCCAGTCGTTTCCACGTGTGTTGGGACGCTTTGATAATTTTTGATGTTGTTTTATGTTTTGTACCCCCCCTCTGCCCCCGCCGCCGTTCTCTTACTTCTTCACGTCCTTTCGGAACATAATTTTTGGGAGAGAGAAAAGGTTTTTTGGAAAGGTGGTTCTCATCTCACAAGTCAAAGCTCTGCCTGGATGATGTGGAAGGTGGGAACGGGAGAGAGAGTATACCCGGGGGGCGTTTCAGTTTCCTTTTGAGAAATGTCCTCTTTTCCTCGATCCTGACATTTTTATTCTTGGCTAGGCTTTAATTTGATTGTTTTCACCGTTTTGAATCATCCCTTATTAGTTTTACCCGGAAAAGGTTGTCAGTAAATTAATTTAGAAGCTTGTAGGATTAATGAACGCTTATTCCTGTCAGTGGAAGAGGAATTTTAGAAAGGAGTGGATGTTGTTCTGTAAGAAAATTTTTTTATCCAAACTGGGAGGAGAGGATGAAAACTTAAAAATGTCCAAAATGGCTGTCGTCGTCGTCTTCGGTCTTCGGATTTGTTTTGAATTAGGTTTCAGCAGCAAGTTAGAACATGATAATGGTCTCTCACTTGCTGTAGTGTGTGATTCATCTATCTCCCGGAGCTTTTTGTATCGGTTTTTCTGTCTATTTTGTACTTTTTTCGATTTGTTTTAGTTTATCCCCCGCACTTTGTATTTTACTTTGTTTTTGGTGCGGCTGCTGCTGTTTTTGTTGTTTAGTTTCTCACATTTTTCATTTTCGAATTGTGCAGTCGTCATAAATGCTTTTAGCGGTTTTTTTTCCATTGGACTCCTCTTTGTCTTTTTATGCAGTGTGGATTTTTCTTTTTGTTCTCTTTCTGTATTCGACGTTTTGTTTCCCACAAAAATTTTTCTTTGTGAGGATACAGCAATTTGTTTCTGTTATCGGACTACAAAGACTAACATTAATATGGAAGATGTGCTTTTGGATTTTGAAATTGGTTAGTAAGCTGGGTTTGAACAACAAAATTTTGGAGAATGGTAGTGCAGGTTTGTCAGGATCCGAAGGTTGTGCTTGTGTAAGCAGTCAGCGACACACAAAAAGATGAGAGAGGCAGTTCTAAGTGGACTTTTTGAAGTCGATGAATGGTACCACTGCCAATCGTTAAGCAGACGGAAAGTTAGCAATTTGTGGGGTTAAGGCTAACTTTAGGGGTTGTTACACAGGTGACTGTAAAAGTTTTACAGTGTTTCGTTAGTTCATTTCCGGTTTTGCAATTAAGGTTTTTGAATCCGTGGAAAGGACTCATTAAAATTAAGGTTTTTGGAAGAAGTGCACTTTAGGGGAAGGTTTTGAGCTCACCTGAGTTCACTTGATTGTCAGTTTTCTCATCTCGAAACTTTCACAGCCTCTCGAATCATCTAAAAATTTGATTTTAACTTGTTTCAAAGAATTCACTTCCGGTACATTAAAGGCCAATGACGGAGAGGGATGGATACACGGATAGAGTTTACGGATGTCGGTGAAAATTTGGTTTAATTTGCCCGCGGCCTTTAATCCACCCCCGCCCTTCATCCCCTACCCCTGCTTCTGCTTCAAAAAATATTTGTCTTGTCAAAGCCGACGATGAAAACACAACAAAGTTTTCTAATTGATTCGAAAATCAGACTAAAATCGGAAAGTGTAATTTTGAACGAGTCGAACGTGGCGGAAGGTGGTTCGGGGATGAAGAGAGGATTTTAGCAGTGAGAGGAATTAGGGGTAGTTTTGAGGGGGGGTGGGACGGGAAGAGGAGATTTAAACGGGGTTTCACCTCCGATTCGCCGGAGTGAGGAACTGAAAAGGAGGTCAGTGTTCAATTGCGAAATGTAATAGAAATTCTCGCTTGGTTTTCCGATCGCATTTGGGAAAGTCTCCGGGACGGCATTTCCGGTGGTTTTCCAATCGATTTTCATTTTCAAGAATCTGCTCTGGATAAACAAAGTTTTCCTTCTATTTTTCTGTTTTTGTTTTTCTCTCATCGAAAGACATTAGGAAGAGGATTTTTGGGGAGGGCTGTTGGTTGTGGTAGAGAGCTTTTAAACTTTCGCTGACTTGTGTTCTTCCGGAGGATGAGCAAATATTCTCTTGACCGGAGAGCTTGGAATGGGTTTTGATTTTTCCTGTCGTAACGGAAGTTTTTAATTGAATTGTAGGACCCGAAGAGATACTGAGACTAATTCAGTTTTAGACTGAATTCACGAGGGAATCCAAAAAGGAAACTGAAAGTAAGGGAACAGGAAACGGAGTCGGTCGAATGGAGAACTGTAGTCGGCGGTCGTACTTAAAACTTTTGTCTCGGCCTTGTTTGAATTAGGTTTACATAGAATTAAGAGTAATGTGACAAGTTTGAGGTTTCCCTTGTCGGCCGTCTACTTCCTCTCCTCCAGCTAAACTTTTACTTATTTTTTGTCCCCCCGAAATTTCACTTTGGAGACTTTCGGCTATATGTTTCAAAACTCTTGGGAGAGTTTTGCCAGGTGAAACCAGATGTCTGGTACATTAAGTTAGCGAAAGGAATTTTTTGAAAGTTTGTTAACCTTTTAGAAAGTTTTTTTTTGTGTGTGAGATGGTGGGAGGGGATAGCACGTGGTTTCTTTTTTGGTTCATTTGGTTTCATTTTGGGGAATGAAGTTTCCAAAACACGCCTTAAGAGGAGATAAATTGCTTTTGATTTTTTTTTGGGGGGCTTGGTTTGGTGTTTATTCGTGTTGTTGGGTTTTGAGTTTCCTTTCCTTTGATGTTTTCCTTTGGATGGGTTTTTTTTTGAATACTTTTCCTCGGTTGATTATCTTGTAACTCATGTTTGAAACTTTCCTTTGACGTTTCTAATTAGACCGGTTGATGTTTTAATTGGTACTCTCACTATGAAGTTCTGTCTGGTGTCATGAATTCGATTTTTTGTTTGACGTTTCGTCCATCTTTTTGAACTGGGCGTCAACACTGTTTCACTTTCTTCCTTTTTGCCTTTTCCAGTGTTGTTGTGGGCTCATTTCTCTACTTGTACCACGCTTTTCCGGTCTTCAGCCTAGTTTTCGTCAAGAAACCCTGAGGCTCCTATTTCTTCTTCATCCTGTCATGCTGTTTAAGGCCTTGTTGTGTGATTTTCAGTTTCTTAAAATGTTTTTCTGTCTCTAGGATGTGGGAGAGTAGTGTAGTTTAAGTTCCTGACTTGGACGCAAATGGTCGTGGGTTCGAATCCTCCTCTCGCATCCTGTTACACCCAAAAATTAAGGGTGAAAAACGGGATTAAAACCACCACCACCACCATTTTTCTGTCTGTATGAACTACCTCTCTTAGAAGATTCGTTCGATTGTCATTATGAATGTTGGTACAATCTTAGCGTCTCTATCAACATGGCGTCATTATACTGAAGTGTCATTTCGTTTAAGATGTTTTTATCGGGTAAGACCTGTAACATTCTCAACGGGACTGATCCTTACTACTGTACTGATATCTTGTATCCTGCTTATTTGTTTTCTAGGTTCAGCGAGTCCTTCAGTTATTTTCTTACAACACATCAAATTTCCGTTTGCTTGATGTCTGTGTATTCCTCCTCTGACTCCCAAGATTTGGGTGTTTCTCTTCCATTATTTTTAGTTACCACGCTTTGCTGGTCTTCAGCCTGGTTTTCGCCAAGAAATCCTGTGGCACCTGTTTGTTCTTCATTCTTTCTCGCTGTTTAGGATCTTTTTGTGTGATTTCTAGCTTCTTAAGATGCTTTTCGGTCTCCAGGAACTACCCTTTTGGTTTTGTGTTGTGTATTCCTCTCTATACTTTTATCATGTTTCTTAGAATTTTCTTTCTTTCCCTCTTTCAATTTTTGTATTTTTCCGGTTTGGTTTTCGAAATTACAGTATTAGAACTCCGTCCGCCACTTTTGCCCTCATTTCCTCTGAACTGGTTTTTTGAAGTGTCTGATTTCCATGGGTTGTCCCTCACGAGTTTCGAAAATTTTCATTTCCATGTTTTGCCTTCTTTTACTTTTCACCCTTTTTCGTTTTTTTTTACTTTTCTAAAATGTCTCTCCACTCTTTTTTTATGGCCTTCTCTTTCAATTTCCTTTTTAAGGGCGGTTCTCAAACTTTTTCATGGAAGGGCAAGGGTTCTCAAATATTATAACTAGAAGCGATCTTATTCTAGAATGGGAAAAATTTTTAAACTTTCGATTATAGTTATAAACTTTAATTATTTTCTAAACTTTGGGAGTTGAAGAGGTGGAGTTGGCGGGGGGGTGAAAAGTGGGAGTATCTGAGCACAAACTCATCTGAGTTTTTCATATCGAATTTTCATTCTCAGGGTTTTTTGCACTTTCAAGTATCTTCCGATTCCCGGAAAACATTTCTCTCTTCTCTCTCTATGCTTTTTACTTCAGGAAACTTTTTTTTGTACTTTTAGAAAAAATTCGAATCTCAACTTTTTTTTTCTGAGTGTAAGAAAAAAGTGTTTTTAGGAGATTTTTACCCATTTTGTTTTTTCGTTGATTGGATTTCAATGGTACGCTTCGATGGCTTTTAACTTTTATGTACTTTTTGTTTTTCTTTTTTTTTCGCATTTCCGTTTTTACTTTTTTATTTATAACACTTTTTGTTTGTTTTCTTGTAGGTTGTGATAGTTTGTTTTATAGAATTTTAGATTTTTGTGTCAAGAGCAAAGTTGATGTTTGTTTTATTTATTAGTTCATACTAGGACCACATTGGTTTTGACCATTTCTCTTTCTTCTGATGTCCTGCTAACATTCTCTCATTTTCTGACTATGTTCTGTTTTCCTCTCTTCCGTCCAGACGTTCCCAAACTTTTTGTGTCATACCCCCTTGCCATGTTTTTCGGTTTTGGGTAGACCCCCTAGTTACTGATATTGATTTTTGTAAATTTCTCACTGTAGGGATGTAAATAGGTACCATCAGTGTAGAGTTGTTATCCAGTATCATGTACCATTTTCATTTCATGGACCCTGCAATTTTTTTCTGGCTGATGTAGACCCTTTTAAGGTTATTCTAGACCCCAGGAGGTCGATATAGACCACTTTGGAAATCACTGGCTCATTTCATCCCTGTTTTGCTGTTTGTGTCCTGAAAACTAGTGTTTCTAATTTCTTCATTACGGTGACTCCTCGTTTGTATGTCCTCTGTTTTGATAGTCTCCATGAACAATGCCGGCTCTGTTTTTCTACTGAGAAAGTGTTTGAAGATGGTCTGTCTCCCTCAATCCATTCTCACTATTGTCGGGCGTTTAAATTTATTTTCATTAATTTTGCGGTTAGCATAATAAGGTTTATGTGTACAGAAAGGAATCAAGAGTATAAGTGTCAGAAGAGCCGGTTTCAGCTCGTAGACTTTTACTTATATTAGTAGGCAGTTAAGTGCCGTGGTCCAAGTCGAAAGTGTCTTATTAATGGCTGTGTTGTGTGTCTGTTCCAAGGGTTTAATATTTGTCACTGATATTTCAAATTGTCTTGGTACTTTTTTCATAAATATTGCACACTTATGATGACTTTGTTTTATTAAATGTCTCACACTACTGTGTAGATTTCATAAATTCCGAACACTTATAAGGAGTAAACTAAAAGGAACTTTTGTAATGGCTTAATTTCAATAATATTGCACACTTAATGAATTTGTGTTTACTGACAGGACTTTAGGTTGGTTGACCTATTAGTTTAAATTAATTTATCCTCAGAATTTGTTACTGTTTGTAAGTGTAAGACATTGAAATTTAATATAATAGATGTATACTAAACAGAAATAATATATATAAGTAATAGAAATAGAATAGATAGAACAGAACATAATAGATTGGAGTGGAAATGTTGGCATATGGTAACTTTGATATATTAGGTTGACAATTGTGCGAATGTGTCAGGGTGGATAGATATTCGTATCTAAGTACCTTGTTGTACATTGGTACGTCACAGTAACTACCCAGTGTTTTGTAGTGTTTCTACTCTGATAGTGGGTGGTTAACATGTCGGCTTCACGGAAGTATGAAGCGATGTTATAACATAAATCGAGACGAAGATGAAGAAGTAAATTTAAATCTGAAAAACGACTACTTAGTGAGAAAATATGGGAATCATACAAGCGGTTGAACAAACGATAAAACAACAAAAACTAGAATAATTGAGAGGAAAGGAACGGATTTGTTTGTTAGAAAAACATCAAAAGGTGAGCGAGGAAAGGTTAAAAGGAAAAAAAGAGGAACAAAAGGAAACAAAAGTGAAAAATAGGAAACATTTTAACCGCGAAAAAATGAAATAGGTCAGTCAAAATGGCTGAGAGGGGAGGATAAGCGTGGAAATAGAAAACATTACAATGGAGGCCAAAGAAAAGTTCGAAGGAAATGAAAAGTCTAAGAGGAAGGGAGGTGGGTTGGAAAAAAATTCGGTAATTACTCTGAGAACTTTTCAGAGTGAAAGCTGAAAACATTGACCTTTTAGGAAAAGGATGTGGGAGGTGGGAGCAGAAGAAAGGAAAAGGGAAAAAAGGCGGGAAATCTCTCAAAAAATATTTACAGATTTCAATATTAAGTCTGAAGTTCTTAAAATTTAAATTTTTTTTTTCCTAGCCTCTTTGGAACCTCTCGCCTGGAAAACCCCCCGCCCGCGTAAAAAGATTCGTGAAAGCCTTCGATTTTTGCGGGGAGATAAGTTTTTAGTTTTCCTCCCGGGAAAAAGATGAAAAATCGCCTACATTTATTCAACTGGGTGAAAACTGCTTGATGAAAAAAACTTTTCCTCATTTTTTAAAACTGAATGAAGGAAGAAGAAGCAGAAGAAGAAGAAGGGTGGAGAGAGAGAGAGAGAAAAGTTTTCGTTATCCTCTTCTACTCCTCTCGTTTCCTTTTTCCGCCGACCTTTTTCTTCCTTTTTTGCCTATTTGAACCGTTCCTGTTCCTCCCTTTTTTGCTCTTGTTTTGTCCTCTCTTGATTCAAATTTTGTGAATAACAAGTTCTCGATCGGGGAATTATTCACGGATGTTAAGTCAAAGGAGAAGTTTTTCTTCTTCTTCGTCTTCTGCTGCTGCTTCTTCTTCATTCTTTCAGAGTTGAGAGAGAAAAAGGAAAAAGACGACGGAGAATTTCATTACATGTTTGAATAATTCAAAAGAAAAGAAAAATTATGTAAATTAATTTCGTTTTCCTTTCAAAATATTTAATTGTAATTAAGGGGGTAGGTGGAGGGGGTGAAGGAAGAGTACGAAAAAGTGGAAAGATGAAGAGAAATCAATGAAGGATGGAAAAGGAAACATTTGATTAAAGAGAGAGAGAGGTGAGAGGATAAAGATAAGGGATGTAGAGGATCGGAGTTGAGGGTGGCTAAAAGGAAACTCCGCATAGGACGGTTTCCATGCAGAGAAATTCGGACGAGAAAGAATATAGTGTTTGAGGGGAGGGGGGGTTGAAGAGTACGACAGCATCATCAAAGTGTTTTCGTTTCGAATTTGCTTTCTAGGCTGTAGCCTTAAGCGGTTGCTTTGGTCGTTGGGTTGCTAGCAACAAGGCCTTAACAATGAGCTCCTTTTGAGTTTATTAGGCGGTTGGGATGACAATACCCAAACACTCGGGGATGTTTCACTCAGTAAGTAATTAAATTATTGCTGTAGTTTGGGGGTGAAATATCACGTACGGTGTTTTGAAACACTGTGTTACTGTTACAAAAGTCTTTTCCGACCGAATGTTTCCTTCAATTAACTTCTTTGGTCATTGTCACGTGGATTAAGACTCAGTTTCCGTTCCATGGAAATTTAAAAATCAAGTGAAATGGGACCTCCATAAGAGTGTGCAGTACTTTTGAAATTAGAGTGTGCATTAGTGTCTAACTGTGTTCACTATTTATGAAATAGATTTCCTCGACGCAGTAAATGACAGCGACAGGGTACATGCTACACACCCAGATAGTTTTCAGTTTCGGGTATTCGTGAGCCCTCTTTGCTGTAGATTTTTACAGTATGAGTATACCAACCTCGAATGGTTTTTCCCAAGTGTGGGAAAATCTTTTTTACGGATTTAAACTATTCTGGAGGTTTGAATTAGGTCGGAGTGACACTCTTTAAAAATTAATTTTGGGGTGAGGAGGAGATTTGTAGCTGAAGTGGGCGGATGAAAATTTCAAAATCAGACAGACAACCTTGAAAAGGAAAAGGAAGAAAGGGTGACGCTTTCAAAAGCTTTCGTAATAAGTCCTCCTTGTTTATTGTTAATGATACTAGCATGAGGAAAATACATTTTCCTCCGAAATTCGATTTTCCTGGAAAATTGATTTCGCGGAATCGTTACCGGTTTCGAGGAAACCTGTGAAATCAAAACGAAAAACAAACACAACAGACAAACTTCTTCTTCCACCCCATACCCTTCATAAAATGGTTATATTGTAATAATAGTAATGGTGATGATGGTTTCTTGAGGGATGTGGTAATCGTAAGTTGGAAGGTAAACATCGCACAATTTGAATGGTGTAAACACAAACTCGTTAGCAATTTTTTTTTAAAGGTAGGAATTCTTTAACAATCTAAGCTCTCTCTCTCTCTCTCTCTTGAGCTGATGATAAATATAATATCAAGATTGTGACGTCACATCATTAGCATCTTTCAAGAACTATAGAGGAAGAACAAGGCGGAGTGATGGGTCTTAAAAGAAGAAGATGAAGTAGATGGGAAAAATTTTTCGCTTAGCTTAAGTCCTAATTAGGCCTATTAAGTTCTCTCTCTCTCTCTCTCTCTGTCTTCCAATGATGGCGAGTGAAAAGATTTTTCTAACAAATCAAGTTTTTTCAGTTTCCACCATTCGTCCTCATCTCCTTTTCTTCTCTTTCGTTTTTTTGTTCATGAGGAGAATGGTGGTATTTTGAAAAATTTTTATCATAATTTAATGAGAGTAGGGTTTATACTAAAACCGGTTTTTCAATTTTCACACTAAGGAAAGGTATACATACAAATTAAAATGGAGGTTCTAATGTTCTTTTGTTACTTATTATTATAGTATTTCTAAAAAAATATGCGTAGAATACTCAAAATGTAATTCTTATATACAAACCCTTACAAAATATATAATTCCTGTAATCTATACAATGTAATGAATAATTAATTAAGATATACCCAAACTTTCTATGCAATTTCTCAATTTTTAGTGAATATTTCAGTATCATAAAATCATATTCATGAGGATATATACAAAATACAATAAAAATATTTAAAAATAAGAACACAGAATCAGGGCTAGTATTTAGCAAAAGCCTCTCCCATTTGTTTCCTTAAGTTCCTGTTGTATGCAAGGGTATACTATTTAGGTCCAAAAATTTAGGACTACAGGAAGTATCTGGTTTTTGCCTATATTTATTTATATATTAATATAAACTAATTTGTATATTGATATGTCTCTAATCAAAAATTACATTTTCGGTCTTATGTAACTAATACTAATAAACTAACAACTCACTATACTTTACCATGTTCGAGCTATACTTACAAAACCTGCACCCAACAATTTATACTTTATATATTCATTTTCTTTTTATTTCTTTTAAGAAGCGTGTCGTTTTAACCAGGTCCTCCTGACTTTCGCAGTATAAGTGTTGCCATTTAGATTCTTCCAACTCTGCTGTTTGTCCTTTTAGAACCTGGCAGTCACCTACCAAATGTTGCACATTCCATATCCCTCCACACAGCAGACATGCTAGATTTGTTTATAGACCAAAGCATAACAGCTTCGCATTACAGTTTGAGTATTTCGCCACTGATGGTACTACACTGACTGATTTGTATGATCCTGAAGACCATCTTCCTACAAGTCTCATCGCGTTCTCATGCAAGTCCGCGACCTGTCTGAGACCAATCGAGGCGTGTTGTGACATATTGGTTGGTCACCATCATAAATATATAATATATTATAGTATATATATATATTTTCTTAATATATTTTGTTCTATTATTTTTGGTGGTTTCTGTTACTGCTGAGAAAACCGTAACCGGGTTTCTTAAACTTTGTCCAAAAAAGATTTTTACAAACCGTAAATGAGATAGCCAAAGATCGTTGGCTAACCTCGTGTCTCTGTTATCGTTAACAAACAATTTATTTACTTTATTTAGTCAATTGTTTATTACCTTTTAAGGGAATAAAAATTGGGCTCGGAGTCAGTCAACGTCGCCTAAGTTCCACACTCAACCACGTGATTTGTTTAAACAAATTAAGTTTCCTTAATTGATTGGGAGGCTGGCTCCTCATTGTTAATAACATCCAGCCATTAACGTTCTCGGTTTCTTTTTTTGGGATGATGGAAGAGGAGAAGCTCGGGGGTGGGGTGGGGTGGTTGATTAATACAAATAACAGAGATTTGAGTTTCTATTTAAGGTTCCATATCCGGTTTTCGAGGAGGAGAATTTAAACTCTTTTTTAATTAACATACGTTAAAAATATTTGTTGAGGAATTTTAGATTCTTTTGTTGGCTTCCTCTTTTTGTTTGTTTTGGTTTTTATTTTATTTCGATTTCGCTTTTTCATTCACTTTTTTTTGTTGTCTGTCTGTCTGTGTGTTCTGTGTGGGAATCCTTTGTTGTGTTTTTGAGCTCGTTTTGGGAGTTCTTCTCGCCGTTCATTTCCTTTTTTGTTTTTCCTGTTTGAGATCATTGATACGTTAAATATTTGAACTTGATTCTCCCTCTCCTCCCATCTACCTCCTCTGTGAATGTTGATGTGATTGAGTTTTTGTGGGAACCGGATGTGAGGATGAAGCTTGTTGGGAAGTTGGTGGTGAAAGGAAGAAGATTTCGTTTTAAAAAGTAGATAAAAGCTCCGAGGCGGTGAGAAGATGCGAAAAGAAGCTTATGGAATTTGTGTCTTTTAAGTTTACAGGTTGATGGTTCGTGGGTGTTGAGATCCCGTTGTCAGTGTTCTTAGGGGCGTTTTTCCTTTTTTTTTGTTTGCCCTTTTTGGATTTTCCTTTTGGTGATTTTCGTTTTGAGTTGCTTCCTTTTGACACGTTTTGTTTTTGATTCTCATCCCTTTTGCTTCGAGTTTTTATTTTCACTTGGTAACTATGTTGAATTTTAAATGTTTCCTTTGATGTGATTCCTTTGACGTTTGTTTCGTTTTCTTTTTGATTTAGAGCTTTGAGGGTTCACAGCTCACCGTCAGCGTTTCTTCTCCTTTTTATTTGTGTTCCTGAATGTTTGGAGATTTTTGTCAGCTTTCTCTTCTCAACCTATTTATGTTATAATAGTTTGAGACATAAACTCAAAGTTTTTGTTTGCGGGTATTAAAGCAAGCTCCGGAGGTACCAAACTCTGCCCGTTCAAAACTAACATGAAGTTGGTACTGAAACGGGACATAGAAAGTAACTCCTGACATCACCAAAAGCTTACGGATCTTCATAAATAGATGTCTTAGAACAGGGATGGCGAACCTTTTTCGATGTCCGTGCCACAAAGTCATAAAAATTCTTTTTTAAATAGGTGACGTGCCTCAATAAAATTTCATCCGAAATGTTAGCGTGGTGAAAACTATACTAAGTATAAATAAATAAACAAATAACAGCAATTCTTCTTTAAACAATTTTATCCAATACGCATGTTTATATACTTCGAGAGGATCCATGTAATATTTTAATACTAAAATGTATAACTTGACGGTTGTAGTTATCATAGGTATGCAATACTACAAATTTATATACTAAAGTATAAATTTAGTGCAGATGAATAATTTTTAATTACTTCTAAAAGAAATAATTTTGTTTTTGTGCGTGCCATCAAAATTTTCAAACGTGCCACTTGTGGCACACGTGCCATAGGTTCGCCATCCCTGTCTTAGAAGAATGCCTAGTGTGTTCTGACCAAATGCTCTATCCAACGAAGATCTATGGAAGTCAACGTAAGAAGAACCTGTTGCGATATTTATCCAAAGAAAGGAATGGAGGTGGATTGGTCATAGACTAAGAAAAGATCCAAAAGCTATTAAAAAAGGAAGTCCTGAGCTGGAATCTCAAGAAGATCTAAGACACCATAGAGAAGGTTTATAGAGGAAGAGGCTGGAAGAAAATCCACTGGATAACGTAAAGTCCTCACATAGGTCACGTGACTCAATTTTCTTGAAGAAGTCTAAAGTCTAACAAAACTAACCAAATGGAAATGGAAATTAATTATCGGTTAGACTTCCGGTTTTAATTTTATTATGAAACCAACAAGTCTGAACTTGTTCGAGTTTGTCCAGACCAAAAAAAAGAGGACACGGAGGAGACGGAGAAGAAGAAAATCTGACAGGGTAATCAGAAAAAATGATCTGGCATGACGTTATTATAATCGCCCACTTATTGTATCAATCAATCAATCAATCAATCCATTCGATCGATGACTCACGGTTTCGGTCATGGGTGGTCCGCCACATGTTTTTGAATCGATTCTTCTTTTTGGAAGTGTGTTAATGGTCGTGGCTCACGGGAAACCCGCGGTATTTATTTGTTTATTTAATTTTTGACCTAGTTTGTGTCTCATTTTCAGATTTAGCTTACTCCTACGAGCGAAGATTTTCTTTTCTTTTCGTTTTTCTTCTGCCGTCTTAATTTCATTTCCTTTTTCTCATTTGCCTTAAAGCTCTAAATTTAATATTCCTGTCGTTAACAAAAAAGAGAGAGGAGGAAAAATTTGTAGCTGTAAATTTCCCAAATCTGGTTTATTTTAATGATTAGGATGAAGATTTCCCAGGGAAGAAATTTCTCCTTTCGCCCTCCACCACCACCACCACCTTTCCTACCCCCTTCCGCTGAATTTTTGTTCGAGTAGAGCACCACGTGGCAAAAACATTAAAATTCGCTTTTCCTGGAGCTATTTAAATTAGTCCTCTAACACTTTTTCCTCTATGTCTCTATCCTAACTGAATTTTAATACGAAGGAGGGAAATAATTTCGAAAGCCTATCGGGGGTGGAGGAGGAGGAAGGGGTGGAAAAAAGCGGAAGTTGAAGGAAATCGCTTTTTGCGAAATAATTTTTTTTTTTAATTCGCGGACCAGTGCTCGTGAATGCTCTCAATATCAATTTCCGGGTTCGTTTTTGCTTTTTGCGAAATAAACGGACTGTCGAAAATATTCAAAAACATGAATTCGGGCCCAAAATGGAAAAGCATTAAATTTTCAAAATGGCGAATTGATTCAAATCGGTCGAATGATTTTTAAGGGTGGTTTATTAAAGAAATTGATGGTTTGGCAAAAAAATGATGGCGACGTGGAGCTTTTCCGGAATGAGTTTTTGGGTTTTTAGATTTTGGTTTGGTTTCTTTTTCCGGAAGGAGTTGTGAGGATTGACTTAGAGGTCGGTTAACTTGTTTATTAATTTAAGGCCTTGGTACTCAAGCTTTTTCCTTCCCGGGCCAAATTTCTATTGTGACCATTGCGACTGGGCCACACGACTTACCAAAAAGAGTCCACCTTTAGGGTGACATCTGCATGTACACCTGTTAGTCTGTTTCTGTATGTATTTTCTGTATATTGCGTAATGTTAGCAGTTTCTGAGCACAGGCCTGAACATTTTCGTACTGGTCAGGCACTATAGTTCAGACTTAACAATGAGCAATCGACCTTCTCACAAATTTTCACTAAATTTCCACTGGTCCATTGACCACTTAGTATAACTTGGTGGGCCGCTGTTTGCGTACCAAGAATTTAAGGTAACAAAGTGGGTGATGGTGTCTCCCCGATTTATCCCAGCATCTGAAAGGAATATTTGTTTCATTTTCTGTTGCGCTTCAACAGCACTATGAAACAGTAATTGGAATGAGCGGGAGAAAAATTTCAAAATCAGTCAGACAACCTTGAAAAGGAAACGGTGTCGAGCGACGCATTCAAAAGCTTTCTTAATAAGTTTTCCCTGTTTATTGTGATATTGTTATGAAAGGAAAAAGCGACGGCTGGAAAACAAAGGCCCGGATTAAGAATAAACGATTCTTGAATCCTTTTTACATGTCATTAACTAAGCACACTTTACTCAAACTTGGGCTAATGAATTCTTGATGAGGAGGGAGGAAGGATACAAAAGCCGAAAAAGCAAAAATGATATTCTCGAGGACTCGAAATTGGGGGAAGGTAAATAATGAAAGGTATTTGTAAGCTTTATCTTGATTTCCCCCAGTCGGCCATTTTGAAAGCCCCCGCCAGTCAAATTTGCTTGATTTCTTGAATTTTTGAAGTTTTGGGGTTGGATTGAGTGGTGGATAGTGATGGACTTGACTGTGTTAACGGTTCTTGTGTTTTTGGTGTTAGACGTGAGGATAATCTCGAATCCATTTCTTTTCAAATATTCGTCATCGGTCCGTTTTCAACATGAGGGGGTTCAGCTTTAAGCTTTTAGGGGTACCAAACATCTCCAAAGTACATCTCAACTGGTTTCATTCTCTTTACTATCATTTTCCTTTGTGGTCTCTATTATCATACCTTCCTTAGCTCATTCCTACAATATTTCCTCTCCCTCCCCCACCCTACTCCTCATCTTCCTTATCCTTGGGTATATGGGAGGTTTGGGTATTGGTCCCAACAACTTATAATCCCTTCCTCGGGATAGGTAGTCGCTTTATTTGGGAGTATAAAAAAAATAACAAGCACTAGTCAAAGATGGTAGTAAGCCATGAGAAAGAGCTTTTTTTCCTCTCGAAGAATGTTTTCTTTAGTTAAATTGTTAACATCGGTCGACACGACTTCCACCAAACTTACATCCACTTCCCAGTGACGGGTCGACTACAGGCCTTAAATTATTCCGTCTCATGATCGAGGTTTCGGGTGGCTAAAACAAGAGGCGACATTTCAAGCCCACGTCTTCCTCCTCCGCCTCCGCCTCCCCGCGCATCAACCCGGATTGAAGAAACACAATAATAGATCCTCTCGTAAGTTAATAATGAGCTTTTTTCACCCTTTTAAAATTCAAAACATGTTCAAATCCAATTTTTCACGAACAAAGAGACGCTGTTTCCTTTCTCTCTATCCTCCTCTCTCATTTTCTCTTCTTTTTCTGTCCTTTTTGTATTCCTTGCCACTTTCCACGTTCACATATGATTCTTTGTTTATGGCTCTCGAAATTTTTGCTTCCTTAAACTTACGGTAATATTAATAATCATACTGAGTGATGACGAAAATGAGTTTTATCGATCGGTCTGTGTGAAAAATCGTTTTGATCACGTGACTAATTACTTTGCGTAAGGGTAGTTCCGATTTTTTTTTACGGTTGACAGGTTAGCACGCGTTTCGGGGTTGAGGAGGTTGAAGGTAGTGCGGGGGTAAGGATAAAAGAAAAAAATCATTTTCACGGAAATAAAGTTCTGGTACGAGATTTTGTTTATTGTTGTGGGCGTTTTTACGATTCTCTTTAAAAAAAATTTGTGTTTTGTCTTTGTTTGTTGTCTGTTTGTTTAATTAGTGTATACTCGATTGTTTGTTTGTTAGTTTAGTAACCTAATTAACGTGATCAAGGTGACTTTCTTACTGATTTCTCTGGAAAGGGGTGAGTTTCTTTTTTTGGGAAAGAAGATGAATTTTTTGAACTTCTTTCAAGTCAGACACGCGATCTTGTCTTAGACGTCAGGATTTTCGTCTTTTACTTCATTCTTTGTACGTCTCATTTCTCCTCCGACCCATCCATCCGCGTAACATCTTTTTAGCTTTCCCCTTTTGACTCGTTTCACCTTTTTGGGTTCAGAACTTTTGAAGGAGTTGTCTGAAGTTGGGTCTGAAGTTTTAATCCTGTGAGAAAGTTCTCGAACGTAAAGGAGATATTACTAATTGTTTTGTCTTCTTTTTGATTTGACGTCAAAGTGGGTGAGCTGTAGCGATTCATTGTATAAAGAATTTTCTGGCGTATGATGTTGGCATGATTTTGGAAGAGGAAGGGTTTGGGGGATGCTTTTTGAGTAGAAAAGTTTCAGTTTTGTTTTATAAAGCTTGAAAGCATCTTCGTTTTGTTTAACATGACAAATTCCTTTGTAAACGAAAGTTCTGATTTTTTAAGTCCTTTTCTCTCCCGCCTTCCTTCCTTCCTTTCTTCTGAAATGTTAATCAATTTAAAAAAATTCAAGATGGCTGATTTTAATTAATCAAAACAAACTTTACAAATTTTTAATAGCAAAAGACTTTCTAAAATGAGAAAGAAAACAAAAAATGTTTAATACTTTCTCCCACCCACCCCTTTCACCCTGTTCCTTCTCTCTCTTGATAATATAAAAATCGATTTGTAATTATAGTTGTAGGACTATATAGCAGCTTGGTAATGGAAAGTGCGGTTGCTTCAACGAATAAAATTTTTGTCTGGGGAATTTTTTTTAGTTCGGGGGCGTAGACTTGGCTCCATCACCTTTATTTATGTGAATTTGTTTTTACTTCACTTAAACCGGTCCTGACGTTTCTTTATTAGTCTCCATTAGATATTGTCATGTTTGATCTTCTGTCAACAAGGTGCGAAGGCGAGGAAACACGTTTCTTTCACCTCCTGTGTTCTCAGTTTTAGAATTCCAGTTTTTTCCTGTTTTTTTGTCCTGATTCTTCCTTTGTAGTTGTACACCTACGTTGGGTTGTCTGTTTGTTGGGTTTATTTGTACGAGTTAGCATAGTTGGAAACGGATTTTACGAAAGTTAGGTACGATTTGAGTGAGAGGGTCCCTTAAAGTTTGGAGTGTGCATCACTAATAGTTAGTGTTAACACAGCGAGGTCGAATGTCCTTTTATAATACAAAAAATGTCTTTATAATGTATAAGAATATAAATATACAGGCGGGAGGTCTGATGTAGTGGTTAATGCGCTCTACTTGGGGAGTTATGGTTGTAAGTTCAAATCCTCCTCCCGTGTCGTGCTATACCCAAAGTTGAAAAACGGGACTAAAGCTAAACCGTATTTACTTTCTTAGTGTCCTGTCGCTCTTTTCCAGAGCATAGGGCCTCTACGAACCTTCTCCAACGTACCCTATTTCGAGTGAGGGCTTTCAGCTCTCCCCACGACTTCCTGCTCGCCTCCTGTTCCACAGACCTTCTCCACGATGCCTTAGGTCTGCTCCTTCCTTGGGGGTTCCATGTAAATGCTTGTTTGTCTTTTCCACTTTCGCTTCCGGATGTGAATGTCTTCGTTGGATATTACTTTCGACCAAAATATTTTCATTATTCGTCTAAGGCACCGATCTAAGAAGGTCTGTAGGCTTTTCGTGATGTCTGGGGTTACTTTCCACGTCTTGCAGCCATAGAGGAGGACTGACTTAACGTTTGTTCTAAAAATTCGGAGGTTTGTTGTCCTGGAGACATGTCTACAAATCATAATCTACAATCTTACCAACCGTACTAAACTAAACTAAGATATGATGACAAATATTTGATCTTAAAACTTTATTTCATTTTGTACTTGGAGGTACTTTAAGGAGTTTAAATATTTATTAAATACATGCACGGCCACAACAGGAAATCTGTTAATTAGTATGAATATATATAAATTAGTAATATAACTTATAATTATAATAAAAGTATAAATGGAAATGTGCAGAATTTATTAAAAATATGCTTTTACAACTTAGTGTTAGTTTTGAAATAAATTTTGCCTGATTGAGTGATTAGCTTACGAATTAAATCTTCCGTAAAGTGGGAATCATTTAAGAAATAAAAAATTCCTACTAGTGTGCATTATTTGTGAAACGAGATCCTCCTGAAAATATGAAAAATAATTAAAATTTGAATTTAGACGATGTTTAGGAGTTAATGAAGTCAGTGAAAACATAATATTCCTGTGGAAAATATTTTACGCACGGGAGGGGAGATGAACACAAACACAGATACATTTTCCTTGCTGTATACATACGGTATATTAATTATAGATATTAATTAAATTAATTAAGGGACGGACAAGAACAAGGTCGGGTTATTTCCAGTATCTATATGGAATAGATTGGGTCATTTTTGAGGGAATGAAATATCGACTCTTCGGTCGCCATAATGTTTCCGTATCGTTTGCCCCCTGCTACAGGGTGGACGGGATGGATGGTGGTGGAGTTGGAGGAGGTGGATGCTAGGACTCTGAATCAATTTAAATGCGGTCAGCTGTGCGGAAATTTTTGTTTCTCTCTCTCTCCCCCGCCATTTTCCCCGCCTTTGAAGTGCAATAATTTTTACAGAATTGCAACATTTTTATTATTCCCTTTTCTGTTTTTTCCGATTTTATTCGAGGCTATAAAAATTTATAGTCGTCAAATAGGTACTTAAATCCGCGCGGTCCTCCGGACTATTTTTATTCTGTTTGTTTGTTTGTCTCGAAACGACTCACCACCGCCGACTCTTAATTGCTGTTGGCGAAGAAAGAAAGAAAATGGCCGATCGCGACAGATTCCCCGATCAATAATCACGGAGTGGAGAAGAGGGAGCACATAGGGTTTTGGACGAAGAGAAAAGAAAGAAATTATGGTGATCGGAAATGGAGAGAATATAAATTTTAAAAGTTCGTCGTCCTTCTCTGTCTTCGGATTATCCCCCTACCCTCATGGTCCTCCCGAAAAAGGGCGGTCTCTTTGTTCGAATTCAAATATCGTTATGCTAATTACGGTTTTTGTTTTATTTTATTTGTCAGATGGGGCAAGAGGTAACGAGCCCTGGCAGAAGAGAGAGCGTGTAATTTCCTTTTTTGCTTGACATTTTTCGGCGGTACGTCGTTATTTCTGGCGTTTCGCCATTTTGATTACGTTGGAGGATTAGTTTATTTTGTTTTATTTATTTATTTTTTTCAAAGGAGGACCCGGAAGAAAGGGTAGTAGATAAAACATCACGTCTTTTCAGTCCAAGTAAATGGAATCTAGCTGTAGATATTTATCCTATTGTCCTCTTCAATTCCCTTTCCGGTTCCGGTGACTTTGTAAAGAAACAATTGAATATTGGGATTTCCGTTTTTCTATCTATCCGTTATCTTTGTAGATATTATTATCTTAAAATGCCGGAGTATAAAAATGGAAGCACGAGATTTTTTGTTTTGGTCGTCTGCGTTTTTGTTTTAGCGTTTTGACTAAACTATTTCATCAATCTCTCGCTTTGTGGTATGAATAAGCTAAAATCCTTTTAATGTCTCTTATCTTGCCGTTTTCCTCTCCCGACCGACCGCACGACCATAGCAAAACGCTGTCGTTTTAATCCGTAGTCAAACGACCCCGAAGCTAACGAATGTCCTCCCACCCCTCGACCGCAAGGGAAAAATATAAATAAATAAATAAATTAAGCAACAAAGGAAAGAGAAAATATAAACAAACGAAACAACATGGATTATAAAGTGTTGATACCGTAAAAATAAAATATTACAGAGAAAAAGAACCAAAAAAAAATTTTTTTTCTTAAAAACTTTGGATTTGGTGAAATGTCTGAAATTGTTTCGTGAGGAAGGAAAAAACTCAAGCGGAAGTGAAAGTGAGGGTTTTGGAGGGAGGTTGGGAGAGAGTTGGAGGAGGAGAAAGTTGAGCAAACGTAAAAGACGATCGCCCAGGGCCAATTCGTTTTTGAGAAAAGAAAGGTTGAGGACCGAAAAATAAATATTTTTCAAAAACAAAATGGAGGAAATGCAAAACGAAGTTCCTGTTGAGTCGAGTTGAAATTTTATTTTTGTGTAAAATTTGTAAAAGAAATTTGAAGTGGGGTACAGTTTCAGCAAAAAATTTCTTTTTAATTAGCTCAGGTAGCTGACTTCTGTTCTTAGATGGGAAGGTCGGTAGATAGATGAAGTGTTTGATTCTCTAGAGGAGGAAATTGTAAAAATGTTAAACTGAAGGAATAAAAATTGGAAACACGAGTTTCGAGGACGAATCCAGGCTTAAGGCAGAGACAAACTGGACGGAAAAGAAGAACGAGAAGATGAGAGAATATTGGCAGAAAAGAAGGACAAAAGAAAACACCAGAAGGAAGAGTAGGGGTTGAAGCTAATATGGTCTGATGGAATATAAAAAGAAGAGGAACAGAAGATGCTAATAGACGTTAAAGTAGAGGAAAAAATGGCTACCAAGTGTGGTAGCATATTCAAATTCTAGGTGGAAAGGAACGAGGAAGACGTGAACTGGACATTGAAGAAGAAGAAAACTAGATTAGACTGGTTTGCAGATGTCGAAAATAACATAAAAAGTCACAACCAAAGTGTGCATTATTTTTGAAATAAGCTCTTTACAGTGTTTTTTACTTGTGAGAGAATCTACTATGGCAACAAAAGCAAAGCAGATGGGTGGAAGTAATGTTGAAGGGAAGGACAAGTCTTGATGAGAACACTAAAGGAGACAGATTCACAGAGATTGAAGATCAGGAAGAATTGATAATCACAAACCAAGACCCGGAAATACCAAAGAGAAGTATGAAGAGATCACTCGATGATCAAAAGATGGCGAATCGGGAAAAGATCGATGCAATCTTGAATAAGAAAGCTGAAATTGCTTGAGATTCCTGATGGAGGGGAGGGGAGGGGAGAGAAAGATCTGTCACATGCTTGAAACAAAAATGAAAATTGATTTCTGTTTAAGGAACCTGACAGGTGATACCTGGGAAGAGTCGACCCTGGAAATAGTTAAGAGAAACAGAGAAGAATGTGTCTTTTGTCAACATCAACCTTTGACATATTCACCACACGCCCATAACGAATAGACTCGGAGGTGGATCCGGAATCAAGCGGCAGGTTGTCATGTTCGAAGACAGAAAGACAGGACAGATGGAATTAATTGTTCGAATGTTGTATTTGACTCGGTGACACGATGCTGGATGTCGTCATGAATAGTAGACGTGGGCCGACGTGTGCAAAGGGAATTGATAATGAAAACCTATCATCAGGTTTCCAGGTTGTGTCAACGTTTTGGGTGTCTCAGAATTGTGGAACAGAACTCGGATTCTGTGTTTCTTCCTGTTTGTGAGGTTCTTTCTTCCCTGTTGAGTAGGCGTCATGTCGGCTTGGAGTGATAAAAGTGGGGGTCAAAGGTCGGTGATTTTTCGCATTCGTTCGTGCTACTTTGTGGAAGTGATTAACCTTGTCAGCTACATCACCGCCCTCTTTTCCTCATTTTGTCACCTTTCCTGTGCTGGGCTGTGTGTATTAATGACCGAAATGCTCTTCCGGTTAAAGAAAAATGTCAGCCAGAAGAGAGAAGTTTGGAAAAGTCTGGAGTGACAAAATCTCATTATCCGGTTGAGTTAGTCGACAGAAACCTCAGGTAACTTTCTTCGCCAAAGTTTTTTTTAAAGTTTCTCACCCACCACCCCAACATCCCTGTTCTTCCTCTCTCTCGAGGCCCTAAAAAAGGAAACGAAAATTTATTCTTCCGAAAAATTTTCCGTTGAAATCCAAGCACCGAAACGCAAAAAACCGGAAGCTCATCGCCGAGCTTTAGTGCTTAGCTTAGGAAGTGATTTTTAATTGGGTTTTCAATCAGCGATTCGGTCATCATCTGCCTACGCTGGAAACGAATGCATTGTTTAATCATTCGAACGGTTTTTCAATCCTTTCTCTCCCGCCGTGTGTTTTCCTTCCCCACCTCCCCACCCTCCCGTTCGAGCTGCGTGATAAATCCGAACGTGCGTCCACCTGCTTTCTCTCTTTTATTTAACAAATGTTGAGCTCGTTCTCTTGCGTTCTCGTAGAGGAGAAAAACTATAAATAATTTGAGTATATGTCGAATATAAATAATTTCCCACTTGGAGGTCTAATCAAAAGCTTCGGATAATTTTTTTTGGGGGACCGGAAGCGGAGGGAAAGGGGAAGTAAACGCGGAAACTGGTAATGACAAGTTTTTAATAAACGTTTTTCATATTAAAAAAAGAAATGGGTTCGGAGGTGGGGGTGGGATCACAGTAAAAGCAATTTTCCTCTTATTCTTTGTTTAAACCGGAAACGGTTGTGGAAGGGGTAGTTTTCCCACACTTCCTCTTCCTCCCGATCGAGTTTTGTTTCGCCGATGAACGTGGAAATAATTGGCAGAATAAAGTGATCCAAACGGACTGTTCCAAGGTTGCATTGCGCCTGAAAATTGAATAAACCGGAAGTGGTCGTGAAAATCTCGACTGGGTGTCGAAATAAGTTTTTTAAAATACTCGGAAGGAAATGAGCGAAGGAATCTTCTTCATCCTCACTTGGGAGTTGAAGGTGTTAGTGATTTGTTCGAGAGAAGCCGAAGTCTCAGAGAAGGCTCTGGAGACGTTTGAACGGTGTTTTGGTCTTCGAAGCCCCAGATGACGTTTAAATCGTTTTCTCTCGCCTCCCCGAGTCCGAGCTTTTTATCTCTTCCCAGTGTTTTCTGGGGGTGGGAGGGGTGTCCTTAGTCTTTCTCCACACATCCATGCATGTTAAAGTAAACCTTTTAACACCAAAAAGGAAAATGCCGTAACCATTATCAGACCATAAACGACCTCGGAATGAAATCCATAGTCTGTATTTACACAAAAGCTCTTTTTTATATTTACGCTTGCGTGCGTTTGGTTTATTGTCCATAATTTCTTTTTCTGTTTTTTTTCCGAGTCTTTCTCTTTACCGTAACGACATCAATTCTATAATAAATGAGTCATAAATAAGGGAGGGCTGTTGGGCTGTCGGAAGGCGGTGGGAGGATGGGAAACTCCCAAGTCGCGTCAATTTCGCGGCCACGATAAAAAAACAAAAGAAAAAATTGTTTTTTTCTGGGTCAGACAAAGGAAATTATCGTTGTGTTTAAAAGGCGGTGGAGAGGAGGAGAAGGGAGGAGGAACAGAGAAAATTAGATAGAGAGTGGGAAGGAAAACCTTTTTAGATAGACGTAAGAAGTTAGAAGTAAATTTAAAGTGCATTAAAATAATAGGGACGGCCGTAAATGGCGGTGATAATAACCGTTTGAAATTTGGCGCGAAATTGTTATTTGGCCTGAAAATGTTTTCCCCAATTATCTGAATTCTTTTTCCTTTTTTAAGTATAAAAGGTTTATGATTTTTGCCGAAGTGAGGAAAATGGAAATTGCATTACGGGAGTCGTGAAGAAGAAAAAGTCGGGAGTGTGATTTATTAAAAATTTTTCTGATGGGATTTTGGAGCCGGGTAACATGTAACAACAAAAACAGGGTGACGGAGAATGGGAATTAAGTAAGAAAATGAAGGAAGTGTAAACGTTCATAATTTTCAAAACCGCCGGAAGGGAAGATGGTGGAAGAGAAAGAATAGACGGAAGAAGAACGGTTATTAGTCTGTGGGAAGAGGTGGGGAAGGAAGGAAAGAAAAATGAGGGAAAAGGTGGAAAGACAAAGAATTGGATGGAATTATTAACCGTGGATGAAGGAAACGAAGACGAGGGAGAATGACAAAAAGAATTTTTGAAAGAAAGAAAGGAGAAGGAAAAAAGGCTCTGAGAGGAAAATCGGGAGAAGTAGGAAATGATGGAAGGAGATTGGAGTAAAAGAGGAAACAAATAAAAGGCGGAAGAAAAACAGTGAATTGCCGTTTCCGGATGTTTAATCCAAACATCCTAAAACCCAAAAAGGTCAAATTTGCCACCCCCAACCCCTCAGTTTCCATCAATCCTCTCTTTCATTTTTTAGGACGAGATGTACGCCATATCGGTTAATAGGATGGGCAAGTTTTTTGATTTTGTGGACTTTTAGCACGCCGAGCCAGATGTATGAAGCACTGTTAGTGTATAACTTTAGGTCATTACACCGCATTATATTCGTCATGTCACTGACAGCCGCAAAAATTTAAAACTCACGTGAGAGGTATGTTTCCGGTATCAAAACGGAAGTCAACGACATCAGAAAAAGATGAGAGGGTTGTATGTATCTTACCGCAAACTTTGAATCTGAAAAGCTGTAGAATACCTACTCGTGTATATTGTTATACTCATGGCATTGTATATCTGTGTATGTACATAAAGCCTAAATGTATTCTTTTGCACATACAACTAACTATATCAGTAGAATTGTTATAATACTCCAGAACTCGGTCTTGTTTTTCTGTCTGTTTTCTCACTCTATGGAACTGTATGATAGGGATGGACAGGTTTTCTGTATATAAGATTTATCTTGGTATAACTTTTCTTATTTTAAAAGTGTGTTGAGGTCGACTATTTGTCATACGGCATAGTTCAAGGGGAGAAAGGGATATACGCATACTGTATTTGCATACTGTGTTTCAGTATAAGGTGTAAGGTATTAAGTTATCGCTAGAAAGATTTGTCTTCAGCAATCTCTTGAAAGTTCATGATACGCGGAATTCCACCCCCGATCAATATTGGCCTCGCGATCGATTTGTTGGTAGCCTTTACTGTATGGGATACTCACTCCTGAAGACATTTAAGACCCACTCAATTCATAAGTATTGCACAGTCTTTTCACTAATTTTTAGGTGGTCCCTCTCAACTTTTTAAGGTTTGTGGGAGTATGTCTCTTTCATCTCGCGCTTCTATACACTTGGCAATGAAACACTTCAATAATGCTTAGACGTTTTACAAAATGCCTGGTTTGAAGGTTTGTCGGTAGTACATATAGTCAAATTTGTTGACTTTCGGGAAAGCGTTCAACTCAAAATCCAAACTCGCGAAAAAACAAAAGAAATAAATCACGAAGCTGTTGACGCCAAATAATGGGGGCTCGGGGGCTCAAGAGGAGGCAAAATCCTGATGCCGCCCCCTCAGAAACAAGAACGCAAAAACCGACTTGGATTTGGAAATCACTTTCGAAAAACCTTTTTAAATTCGAAATCCGATTAATCTTTCTCGAAGGAAAATGGCTCCCTCCCTCTTACCGAAGGGAAATTTCCGGTTTCGAACGGTTCTGAAGGAACGCGTATGTTGGACGGACGAAAGGCGGTGCTCCTTTACCTTTTGACACTTTTCATAGATCTAACATTTTGAATTTGGAAAAAAGAAAATAAAATTGCAGAGACAACAGGAAAAAATTTCCGGAGGGGGTGGGAGACGTTCGCTCAACCTCCACTCTTTTTTTTGTTCGACGACCTTTTTGAAAGTTCTCGAAACAAAGGAAACGGAAAATGTCACATCGAAAAGGCGAACGCTTCTAACTTTTTGGACTTCTCTTCCTCCACGTTCGTTATTCTGTTGTTGTTGTTGTTGTGTGCGTTTCCTGCAAGTGAAAGACATGTGCGTTTTCATGCACTCACTCATTCACTATCCTTATTTAGCTTTCTCTAACTCGCGACAAGTTTTTTTTTTACGGCGTTTAAAACTTTAAAAATAAAAAAAGAGGCGAACGCCTGAAAAAAATGGAAAATAAAAGGAAACAGGTTTTCTCGCTTCCAAGAAAATGTTTCCGCCATTTTTTAAAAACATGTGTTTCTTCCTTGTTTTTTTTTGTTGCTATTTTTTAAAATGGGTTTTTCCCATTTCCACACCGCCTTCTAAACTCTCATTATAATTTGATCTCTTTTCCGTTTTGGAAAATAGTTTTTTACCGAATTGGGACCGGTGCCATGTTGCCAATATTTTTTCTGGGTTATTGGAAAATTTTTATTTTTATTATTATTGGAATTAATTAGTTGGACTCATTTCGAAACTAATTGAGTATCGATTTGTAATAACCAGTCTGTTTGCTTACTGTCTGTGTTGGTGTGTCAGTGGTCGGCAAAATATGATTCGACGGTTTTGCCGCCTTCGGCAAATTTTGTTTGATGCTGTGGCGACTACGGACATGACGCTGACAAGCTAGTCACAGGGGATGAAATTTGTAGGAAAATGGTCTAAGACTTGTAGAGGTAGTATTGTAGTAATAACTACCCAGGTGGAAGCCTTTGGACTTAGTCACAATGACTATTAGCCGTGGAGGACTAAGATGGAGTGCTGTGATGTGTTCGAAGAACGCGATTAGCCGCGAGAAGACAGTCAAGATACAGCAGATACTCTGCAGATTTCAATTCGACTTGCTTTATTTCTTGCTTGTTTCATAAATACTGCACACTTTTATAAAGTTTTCATTTCATAAATACTGCACACTGGTATTAGGAGTAGAGGAAGGCCTGATGTAAGGGCTAAAGTAGTCGACTGTAGGAGTTGTGGTTGTAAGGACAAATCCTCCTTTCGTATACTGTTATATGGAAAACGGGACCAAAACTAAAACTAAACTAAACTAAACAAATAATATGGACTTCCGGGGGAATTTTCATTTCTCAAATAATTTCGAGGAATTGATACCTTCGGAAACGATTTTCAAACCCATCAGTCAGCCATTAGCCAAAATTAACTCAACAACATTGAGCTGTCAAAATCGAAACAATCAATACCAACGAAATGACCGGAAGTTCTAAATACCCCCGAAAATAAGGAAACTCGATCTACCATTTTTAGAAAATGATGATAGTGAGATTATACCCGAAACGAGTTACCTGCCAAGCTACCTGTCAAAATTTCGACATCGGTTATAAACAGGATCGAAAATCTGCTAAACCAAAAATCGAACAACCGGAAGTCTCTAATTTTTCCACCTCCTCGGGTTCTTCTTCTAATTGAATGAAGATTTTGTTTTTAGGCGTGATACTCATTGATTCACGTCCGCCCGTACGTTGCGTATGTATGAAGATATCTTAGTGAGAGTAGCCTCGAGGGAAGGAAGTGGTAACTCGGTAGGCGAAATGAGGATTTAAGCCACGTGAGGAGGAAGCGTGGCCAAGCAGATGTTGTCCGGAGGAACCGTATAAATAATAATCTTTTCGTAATGATATTTATTATCATTATCATCATTATTATTTATTAATTGGCGACGCGAGTAATCCTACACCCGAGAGTTTGTTTTTATGTTTACTCTCCAATATTTATGTTTGAGACGGATGGGGGCCCTTATTAATTTATTTGTAAACATTCCAGCGGAAAAACATTCGGTTTTAATTAAGTGGAATTATTCCTAACGGCATGTTTTTAAATCAATCCTCCAGAAGTCCTCTGGAGTGGTGGTGGTGGGTAGGATGAGTGTTGGTAGTCACGAACAAAATGTAACGGAACTTCCGGTTGAGACTAACGCGAAACGGTTCATTTCTCTGGATAAGGGATTTAGATTTCCATCGGGGAATTTTTGTCCTCCACAAAAATCAAAACTACTGTATGAGAGAGATTATGCCTCCTCCACACCCCGCCGCCGCCAAAAAGGTCAAAGGCTTATTTAATAAAAATGTCGCATTGCCAACCTTTGAACTGAAAAAAAAATGTCACAAAAATCCGTCATCGAGTCACTTTCGAATGTTTTTGTTCATTTCTCTCAGCTTTTTCATCCTTTTGCTTCTCTTTCACTTTTCTCCCTACACCCCCAAAAAGAAAAATTCTGCCGCCATCAAAGAAGAAAAAAGTTGGCATCGCAACGTCATTCGTCTTCGTCGCAGGCCGTGTCTCGTGTCAGAATTTTTGTCGAAACAGGTTCGTGACTAAAAAGATTTCGAATTTGAAATGGGAATCGGTGTTTGGGATTTTCCTTAGCTGAAAGCTGAGAGCTTTTTCATTTTTAAACCCCTCCCCGGAAAAGGACGACAAATTTAAAATGACTTCCAGATCGTTTTGAGGTTGGTGTGTTCGGGATGTCCTCTCTGATTTGGTTATGATTGTGTGGAGGGCTTGGTTTCATACTAAAACGTCTTGTTATACGATGATTGTTGAAATTGATTTTTCGTTGTGTGCATCATTTTTGAAATGGGATTTGATTGGCAGTGTGTGTGCAAGACTTCTGAAACGAATCTCTTTATTTTTCATCCAAAGGGTGTTACCTATGGATTGTTATGTTTTGTAAAAGTTTTTAGTGTTTGTAATATTTATAAAATGCATTATTCTTACAAGTGTGCATTACTTTTGGAATAGGACGAACCTGGTTTGTATGGAATCTCGATTTGAAATGGTTTGTTGGTCTTTTGATCTTGATTTATGGTTGAGTTGTTAATTTAAAAAATGGTTTTGGGTGATTCGGCCACTCAATAATTTTGTTCCCACTCAAGTTATCTGTGCATTATTTATGAAATAAATTTGTGTAGGAGTGTGCATCAATTTTGAAATAAATGTTTTCTCCCTTGCAGGGTATGTTTTACTTTTGGTAAATCTGTTGTCACAGTTTGTTGTTTTGCTAAAATGAATTTTTCTCACAAGTGTGCATTACTTATGAAATATGAGAGTTAGCGGTGTTGGTAATCCTGATTTGTTTTGATTTTGTTTTGGGGTTGAGCGGTTTATTTAAGAAACCCTTCCAACAATTCTTTATTTGTGCATTATTTATGAAATGAAAACTCGTTTGAATCGTGCGTATTTTTTTAGGAAACGAACTCCTTTACGAGTGTGCATTATTTATGAAATAAAATTTAAATGAGAGTTTGCATCATTGAGTGCTTTAATCCTGGAAAGCTTGTTTTTGGAGTAAATATTTTGTTAATGTTTGCAGTATTTATAAAATGAATTCTTCTTTCGAGTGTGCATTACTTATGAAATATGGGAGTTCAGGTGTTGGTAATCCTGATTTGAAGTTTTTTATTTGTTTTGATCTTGATTTATGGTTGAGTGGTTTATTTAAGAAATGTTTTTGGATGATTAAGCTATACAACAATTCCTCATTTGTGCATTATTTATGAAATGAAGACTCCTCAGAATCGCGCAATTTTTTTAGGAACCGAATTTTTTAACGGCTGTGCATTATTTATGAAATAAAATTTAAATGGGAGTTTGCATCATCGAATGCGTTTTCCTTGTGAAGTTAATTTTTGGAGGCCATTTTTCGTTAAAGTTTGCATAAATTCATAAATTGAATTCTTTCAAGTGTGCATTACTTATGAAATTTGAAGGCCGTGGGTGTTGGTAATCTCGATTGAACGATTTAATGTTGTCTATCTGTTTCAATCTTGATTTATGGTTGAGTGTTTTGGATGATTAACCTTCCCAACGATTATTTATTTGTGCATTATTTATGAAATGAAAACTCGTCAAAATATCACATTTGTTAATAAATAAATTTCCCACACAAGTGTGCATTATTTATGAAACGCTTTCCCCTCTGGAAATGTTTTTAAATGTAAAACGAACTCCTCCCAAAAGCGTGCATCACTTTTAATTTAAATCTCAAGTATTGCGATTTTCGTTTTCCTCGTGTCGTAGTCAAATTTCTTTTTGCTGACACGTCTCCCACTCGTTGCTACTAATTGCTGACGAATGCTTTCAACTCCTGGAAAGGTCGTTCACGTGAGTCGGAATTGCTGTTGGTGGTTTCACGATTGCTCTCGTTACAAAGGGAAAGCGATAAAAATTTTTCCGTTTGCTCTCACTTAACGCTAACTCGAAATAAATATTTCTCGTCTTACTTTAGTTTTCCTTTGATCTTTCCAAATTTGAAATTTTTCCTTTGTTTATCTTTTTTCATTCTCTTGAAGGAATTTCCTTTTTACTCACTGTTTTCTGACGCTCCCGATTCCTTCCTTCCTTCCATCTTTCTTCTTCTTGTTCGCTTCTTTACATTGAAATTGTTTGTTTGGTTTTTACCTTTGGCATGACCTCGTTTCCTCGTCATTTATTATTAAGTCTATTGACACGTTCGTTTTAATAATTGAGTAGTTTTTTCTTCTCCCTTTTTTCTGACTTTTGTTTTCACGGTTTTTTGCCTCTCTCTATCCGTTTACGTGTGCAGGATGGGAGTGTCTCCTGATCGGGACTAAAGAGTTTTGTTGTCTTTGTCCTGGGAGGTTTTTCGCTTATTTGTTTATTGATTTTCTCTCCCGGAAATGCTTTTTTGAGTTTTGGAGCTGACCTCGTGTAGATTTTTTTTTTGGGGGGGTTTTGTGTGATATTTATGTACACCACTTGCGAACAATTTTGCTGCGGTTTATGTTCATATTGTTGCCGTTCTTTTTTGTGTTTGTGATTTCCAGTTACAATTGTGCTAAGAGGTAGCTCAAATAACGGGTTATACGAACACAATATATTCCTCAAACCAGTGGCGTAGCTAGAATTTTTGAGCCCGTGGACATGATCGGAAGACTTTTGGCCATCTAGAACCGCGGGAAGTAACTCTGTGGATTCATTTTGGTTTTGCTTTCTTTGACTTCCAACAGGCCTTTGTTCTTTCACTTTGCTGATTCCTACTTTCTTGTTTCCAGTTTTTATCTCCTTTTCCCAGAAACCCTAAAATTTTGCACAAGTGGTTTGGTTATTGCAATCTCAGCCATTTTTACTCTTATAAATGTAGCTGGACACTTGTTCTGTAAATCTACTGTCATCCATCCTCATTATGTGATAGCGAGGATCAGAGCTTCCAATCCCATGGGCCCTTGCGATAGCTGTAATTTGGGTTACGAACAATTTTTTTTGGTTCTACGAGTCATCATCGATTTTTGAAGACATTAATCGAGATATTAGGTACAGGCAGGATCCGGGATGGGATGGATGAAGTCAATCGAGAATCGATGGGTTTGATTGATGAGTTAACATCGAAAATTATTCCGAGATATGGTTCGATTAAGCTATCGCATCATTTCGATGTCTCGTTAAAGTCCTCGAATCGATTTATCTCAAACGACGAAAACGTCGGCCGCGATACCGGTATCGGTATCGCGGCCGACGTTTTCGTCGTTTGAGATAAATCGATTCGAGGACTTTAACGAGACATCGAAATGATTCGAGTTGTACGCGAGACCGTTTCCGAAAGAAAGGAATTCGGTCAGGTTTTTCGATTTCCGGCTTTTTTGGACCTTCCCCCAAAATGGGATGCTTTGGGAGGCTGAACACAATTTTGGGGGCTGGGAAATGTGTTTGAGTTTTCATTTTGAGAAGCTTTGTCTCTTGTCGTAACAGCGTGAGTCGAAACCTGTCCTTTTGTCATTCAATTTGTTGTTTTGGGGTTTTTCTTGTTCTTCGAAATTTCAAACAGCGGGACTTCATTAATGATAAATGAAAAGTTTTTCTAAAGACAGGAAACGAATTCAAAAAGCGTTTCGCATTTCCTCTTTTTTCCTCTCCCATTTTTTTTTATTGAGCGTCAATCTATTTTTCCATCTGCGTCGTCTTTCTTTCTTCATTCTTTCGTCTATCTATCGCTTTCCTTTTCTTCTTCTCTCCCCCGCGTCATCTATCTTTATTCTTATCTCCAACTTTTTTTTTGATAGGTTTCAACGTTCTCGACTATTTTGTTTCATTTTTGTTTTCGTTTCCTTTTTCTTCTTAATTTCGCTCGTCTGTCATGATTCCATGACGTCATGGAATACTCGTTTTGTTAGCAAACGGAAGGATTTCGTTCTGTGAGAGAAACGGATTCAAATTTCAAACGAGTGTGAAAGAAGAATGCGGAGGAGATGAGGAGGGATAAGTGGAGGAATGAGAAGAGAGATAAGTGGGTAAGAAGAAGTGTGTTTGGTATGAGAGCAGAAGACGGGGTAGGAAGTGGAGGGAAAGGGTCGCGAATGTACTTCGAATACATAATTTCGTCATTCATCCTTCGGGAAATATTGGGAGTCGGGGAGGAGAGGATAAAAAAAAGGAGGAAGGAATCCCTGGACGGGGCTCGGACAAATTGGTTTATCTCCAATCAAAATCCTGTGTAAATAACCGGAAAGTGTTTTGGGTTTCCGGAAATTTTGAATTCGTCACCGAGATGGAAAACTCTCCGGATTCTGCATTTCTTAGTTTCTTGTGCGACGTTATTTGTTTTTGGGGGGGAAGAAACCCGAAATGGAAACGATTCAATTATTCTTGTCAACTCGCGGCGGTCAATTACTAATTCTGGTGGGCTAAGGGCGGGAGTTTGGGTTCTGGGGGGACAAGATGACTGTTGGGTTGTTTTGCCTTCTTCCTTTTTTGTTTCTTGAATTTGAAACCGGTTTTGAAATTTGTAAACTCTTGGATGATGGATTTTGTTTTGTGTTTGTTTTGAAATAGTCTGATTGCTTGATTTTAAAAAATTGAGGTTGGACTCATCTGCTGTGTTTCGTTTAATTCTAACCAGGCGTTCTGGTCTTTCCTGATTAGCATACAGTATATATGTGTATATATATAATTCAAATAACAAATAGGCTAAATGCCTCCTATCGTTTAATTATTCATCATCATTAACGTCACCATTGTTATAATTTACTAATTTTATATTTTACGTTTTTTCCACTTCCAAATTTATTTATTTATTTAGTCCAGCTCAATTTTAATTTAATTTATTATATATTATTATTACTAAAAGTAAACTGAGCTGATTATAATACAAAACAAATTATAATAAATAAAAATCTGCCCAAATCCCGAAAAATATTTTGTTAATAAATATCTTTACAATACAATTAGGCCTATAATTAATGAATGATAGAATAAATAAATAAAATATAATAATAATATGTTTAATATATAATATATATTTTCGCCTTTTAAATTAGGCCTAATGTAGAGTTAAAGATTTTCTTCGTGATTTCTTACAAAATAATTAAATTAGAAGATTGAGGAGGAGAATCTGCTTCTTCGGCTTCTTCTTTGTGTTCTTTGACTTTTATATACATAAATTGCCAAATTTTAATTAAAAATAAATTTTTTATAGAAGATTCAAATTTGTATTAGTTAATAACGAGGAGTCGTTCAACTATCTGTGGTTGAAACCCACAAATTGTATTACTACGTGTTAGAGAGAGAACGAATTAGTGAGTTCACTAGGGGCTTACCTTTTGTATGATGCTCGTTGATGCTGCTGATCTGGGCCAGGAACTTGTAGCTGTTGGGAGCTATATTGTTGAGACTTGATGGTTCTAATTTTACGAGAGAACACGATCGAACTAGTAATTCGTTCAATGAGTAAAATCTGAATAACTGCTGACTAGATATGACGCGGTGTCTACTAGGAAAACTCATCTTGCACCCTGCAACTTCTTCTTTGACGTTGCAGGGGTTACCAAACCTAATTATGACCTAACATTACATCTTATCTCTGTCGTTTTAACTTTAAGGGTTTCGTCCAGGAAACAGACCAGTCTTTGTCTACGAATTAGGTAGATAAGATGTAAAAGAGGGTAACAGTAGTTCTTAAATAAATAATTTCACTAGTTAAGTTCATCTTTAGCTAGAGTTCATTTCATAAGTAGTGCACACTTGTTTTTTTTTGTTGGATTTGGGTTTTAACTACTCTAAAAGTAGTTTGTGTGTTCTAAAGTTATGCGATTCAAACAGACGGGAATTTAATTAAGCATCAGTATAGGTACCAGGTTTCGAATGCCTGAAAGATAGTCGAGGATGTTATTTAGTAACATTGACTGGAGTAATATGAGAGTCAACAACATGACACATTTCGTGTGGGTTTTGCGACAATATTCAGCTTAGAAACAGACTTCATACATCTTTTGTACTTTATCTAGTCGACTTTGTTAACTTTATCTACCTACTCTGGGTTATAAGTCGTAAAGCTTTTGACTCGAAAAACGCTTAAAAGAAGACGGTGGTGGGGGGCGAGGGAAAAGACGAAAGACTTTATACACAAAGAATTCAAATTGGGTTTGAATGACGGAAACGTTGGTTCGTGAGGAGTGGTGGTGGAGGGAAAAGGCTGAAGAAAAAGAAGTCATTTCCCTTTTATCTAACGGCTGTGTGTTTTTCTTTCTTTGCCCTCCACTTTTGAGAAAAGTAAAACAGAAGAAGTGAAAAATGTCGAGTTTCGACGTTTGCCATTTTTTTGCTTTTAAAGTTTCTCTCCTTTCTACACCCCCGCCGCCGCCGCAGCTTCCCTTTTCCCCGCACCCTTAAGGAAGAAAGAAAAAATTGAAATTTAACATTGACGGCGGGGATCGATTTGGGATGTCGCACGTCATGCAGGAAATTTCTATTTCCCGTTAGATAAAGAAATCTGGAAATCTTTCAATTTTCGAGAGAGAAAAAAGGAGGAAGAAAAAGTCTTCAACAGCTTTCAAATTATTTGACAAGTTTAGAATTAAAATCGGAGACGTAAACAGTGGGAAAGAAGAAGAAGAGCCAAACAGTCAGAAGGAGTAAAGGGGGTAAGAAAAATTCAGAAGTCGAAAATATATATTATAGACAAAATTTCGAATCTTGAATTCTATATAAAGCCTGGGATTTGCTGAAACTCTCTTTTGGTTATTGCTGAGCGTAAATAAGATGTCTTGTTTTATACACTTTAAATAAAAACCTGCGCAATGACTAGGCATTTTATATAATGACGGATTTCAAACTCTGTCGTTGGTATATTGTCTGGACCAGTAAATAATGTCGGTTCTGTACGTTATATCAAATATATATGTTGCGGTAAAAGCGATTGATTAGACGAATGTATATAAAATACGGCGGTTATTTATAATCGCCGATTAAGATTACTTAATGTGATAAATTACTGGGTATTTATCACATTTACCGGGTAGTTTATAAAATTTCAGACTCGTGATCTGAGCAGTTTTTATTAAATTTCCAGTTACAAGTTGGAGATTTTATAAACTAACTGGTAAATGTGATAAATATTCTGTAATTTTATATTTATCAACTTGGTTGGTGTTATTTAATAACCGTTCGATTTATCACTTTTACCGCAAATAATATACGTTATTTGAACCCGAGAGTGATATCGTAAATATGTTCCGGTGAAAGTGATCAATTAGAAGAATGTATAATCAATTTCCAGGGATTATTTATAAATCGCCAACACTGCTTGGTTAATGTGACGAATGACTGAATATTTATCACATTTACCGGGTAGTTTATAAAATCTTCGACTCGTAATCTGAGCAAACTTTTAATAAACTCCCCGTTACGAGTTGGAGGTTTTATAAACTAACCGGTAAATGTGATAAATATTTTGTAATTTCATACCCAAGCTTAGTTGGTGTTATTGAATAACCGTTCGATTTATCACTTTTACCGCAACATATATTTGGTGTAACGTATAGAATTGACGTTGTTTTCCAGTTCAACTAACATATCAATAGGAAAATAAAATGAGTAGTTATAGTATATAAATAGATAATGAAATTTACGTCAAATACCCAACACAGCCACGGATTAGTATATATACCAAAGTAAAAGTGATGAATTTGGCGAAAACATAAACAATTCCCAGCGATTATTACTAAGAACCAACCATCTTCGTTAATGTGACAAATTACTGAATATTTATCACATTTACCGGTTAGTTTATAAAAAACCCAACTCACAATGGGAAATTAAATTAAAGTCCCCCATTACAAATTAAATATTATACAAAATAGCCGGTGAATGTGATAAATATTGAGTAATTTGTCACATCAACCAAGTTAATTGGTGATTATGAATAGTAACTTGTAATTGTTTATATTTTGGCCAAATTTATCACTTTTAAGGTATTTAAGACTAATCCTCGGCCCTGTTTGGTATATTCTGTAAATTTCATAATCAACTTATTTACTTTAACTATTTGTAAATTAGATGGAGCGGAAAATAATGTCTATTCTATACGTTACACTAAATAAATATGTTGCGGTAAAAGTGATAAATCACCAACTAAGTTTGACAAATATGAAATTACAGAATATTTATCACATTTACCGGTTAGTTTATAAAACCTCCAACTCGTAACGGGGAGTTTATTAAAAGTTTGCTCAGATTACGAGTCAAGGATTTTATAAACTACCCGGTAAATGTGATAAATATTCAGTCATTCGTCACATTAACCAAGCAGTGTTGGCGATTTATAAATAATCCCTGGGAGTTGATTATATATTCTTCTGGTTTATCACTTTTACCGGAACATATTTACAATATTACTTTCCGGTTTATATAATGTATTAATATTAGAAAAGAAAAACTTTTCTTCTGTATCGGGGAGTCATTTTCACGGAAATTTTCAAATTTAACGTGTGTATCGGGGTGTGAAACGGTGGAAAGGGTAGTTAGTGAGCTGGGTGTGGTGGTGGGGGTAGTTAGGGGGTGGAAAGGATCACAGAATGACCCAAGAGACAGGGGAATCAATAAACGAAGTCATCTGGTTCATCGAATTTTTTTGTTGCCGAGCGGCAATTTTAATTATCGAGAAGTAGGGGTAGAAAATGAAAACGTTTTTCCTTTTTCACAAAACCGGAAACGGGAGCAGACGTTGATTGTTTAATATCAAACGATAAAAAAAAGGAGTCACAGTGAAAATTAACTTTTTTAAAGTTTATCTGTTATTTTAATAAATTTTCGTAACTTTTTTTCTGCCCCCCGTTATTGTTGTCTGGTGTGTTTATCTTTGTCTGTCAGTCTTCGTGCTGTCGTCATTATTATCGTTGTCATTTCGAGATGTGTGAGGTTGTCGTCTTGGGGTTGAATCATAATCACGTCTCGCGTGTTTGTTTTTGTTTTATTTTATTTAATAAAAATGAAGCTGGCGTTTTTATCGAATTCCATCAACGTTGTGAGCCGCCACCCCCGCCCAATTCCACTGTCCTTTGTTTTTGTCCTTTCCCGCCCATCACCAACCTTCCCCCCGAAGCCGGAATGTGTGTGCTGTGAATGCATGTGTGGTTTTTGTTTTGGCGATGAAAATGGGCTTGTCAGGATTCGTTCTCGCTTTGGGGCGTTGGTTAATTTAAACGATATCAAAAAAAAATTTTTTTATTATGACTTCACCTGTCACCATCAAAACAATTCTCTTTGAAGAAATGCCTGGGGGCGGTTGGGGGGGCTCCCGGCCGGGGCTTAATTTTTCCTTTTTTCTTTTAATTTTGAATTAATTATCGTTTTGTCAGGGATCTGTTTTTTGGAATTTTTGGAGGAGCAGGGGGTAATTTTACAAAAGCCTTTTGAGTCGTAATCGGTAGTTTGAGGTAGCAGTGTTTTTAAATAGGTTGCTTAAAGGGTGGCTTTGATGATGATAAAAATAATCACGGGAGTAGACAGTAGGCTTTCGTGCTTGTAACACTGTCTAGCTGTTGGAATAAGTTCGAAATGACTCTTAGTTGGGTTCTTGAAAAACTGAGACACGGAAAAGCTTTCGGATGCTCAATCTGGGTGCTGGTTTCGTTCGGTGTAGACGGAGTCTGGGTTCAGCCTTGATTCGGTGCGAACAGCATCTAACTTAGGTTTGAATTCATTTTTGGAGGGTCGTGGTTAGCTTTAACTGTGACTCGTGTCAGGTTGAACGGATTTCGTTTTGTTCAGGACTGAGAAACGCCGGAACCAATGATAAGCGCAACAGCCAATTAGAACTCTCGATGGTATTGTCATCCATGCGGAATTTTCTAGAAACCTGCGGAAACTTGAAACCATATTTGCCTTAGAATCTAAGAAAATGCGAGAAGGTTCGCCAATGCTAATCTAGATAATTCGAGCATATTCTTAGCTTATGGGATAACATATATTTTCTGCTGTCGTCGGTGCCGGTGTGAATCTTTTGTTGGATGGTCATTGTGAATTAAACGTTGTGAATTTAAGATTTATTGTTGATGACTTATTTCGCTGTAGACATGGACTTTTGTAAGTTTTAAGATAAATTTCAGCTCTTGTGATGAGCTACTGTTGTTCCTAGTTTCACGTTTGGACAGCGTGTCAGTTCATGGGGCAATAATAAGTCAACAGAGTCTAGATAAAAAAAATTTTAGTTAATCTGTGATAAGTGAAAAAATATACCGGCTTACTAACATTCTCCATTTTTAACTACTTCCATCTAGCTGTAAACTTTTTATCTAGTTCAGTACAAAGTCGTCTAGTTTCGTTTAACAATTGCGCAGGTTTGCTTTTAAAACGAAATTGATTTATCGCCGTCGTATTTTTGCATACAGTACACGTGTGGGCATACGTATTTAAGGAGTGTCTGACGCCAGGTTTCTTGTTTCTGTCAGCAACTTGTCTGACTACCTTTTGACATGTTTAAATCTTATCAATGATGTCATTTGTTGGTTGGTTTGTCTGTTTGTTTGTTGTATATTAAAATCGAGTCTCGTTTTATGCGGGTAAATGGAAGAATGAAGAGAAGGAGGAAATAGGAAAAGATTGTCTCATTAAATAAATGAGAGAGGTAGGAGGAGGAGGAGGAGGAGGAGGTGAGTGAGGACTAAAACGGTTTGCTTCAGTATTAAGAAGTTGAAGGAAGTCGAATAAATCAGAGGTTTTGAGAGAGAGAGGAAGAGAGATTGTTCAGTTGGCGACTGTCACAGACATTGAAATGTTTGTCAAGGCCGTGAGGGCGTTTTCTAGATGAGAGAGGCTCGTTTTTGAGAGAGTAGAGGTGCGTGATTTAGATTCACGATTATTTCGAAAAATCAGGTCGGAGCTAGAAGGAGGTAGAGGTAGAGGGAGTGTTTAGAAATGGCGGGAGTGATCAATCTGGCTTTTCCTAATTCCTTGCATAAATTTTCTCAAATCTCTCAAAATATAATTTGATAAAGGGAAATTTCATCCCCCCTTCCTCCCTCCGTCCCTCTACCCGGGAAAAGTTGGTTAAAATGAAATTTGACGTGAAATAAACAAAACTTTGGCAAAACGAACGTTTCTGGGGAGGATAAAGAGGCCAAGTTCTTTGGGGAGGACAAAACGTTCGATAAAAATTAATTCCTCCTCCTTTCCTCCTCTACCTCTCTCCTTCTTCTTCTAAAACTAAGAAACAAGTTGAACAATTTTCTTCCTCCTCTCTCTCTCTCTCTCTGTCAGCAGCAACAAGTCGAATTGATTTTTTCTCCCCTCAGCTTTCTTAAACGAGGTTGAAAATCGAACGCATGTAAGAACCGGAAATTCAATTCTGCAGTGAAAGATTTAAACCGTGTAATAAGAGGAACGAAAAGAGAGAGAGGGAGGTAGGGAAAAACCGCGTTCTTTCCTCTGAATTGATGCGGAAAAATGAGGAAACGGAAGGAGGAGAGAGGAAAAGGTGAGAGGAAATCAAACAAAATCAGGAAGAGTGCAGGAAACTGGATGGAAAAAATTTTTTGTTGAAGAGTTCACCCATCGCAACGACATTTTTACTATTCCCATAAAATGAATATTGAGTGGTTCGAAGGTTTTCCATCCTCTCCCAAAACCTCATTTCATCTGTGACTTTTGTGCTGTTGTATGGAAAACGCAAACGTCCAGCGAAATATCTGGGCTTTTTTTGGTAGCCGGAAGTTGGAAACCAATTTTGTGAAGGCTTTTCATTGTTTCCGGTTTAAAAATTATTTTGGTAATGCTTTCATAGCTGTTGGAGATGTTATAATCATTGTCTTCTTGTTCTTAACTGTTATTTTCTTCTGCTGTCGTTCTAAGTCTGTGACACCCGATTCTTCTAACCCAGTGATGGGCAAAATGGCCCGCGGGCCAACTCCGAGGGTTTATGGACATGGATAGTATTAATAGATGGCCCACTACAATTACGTTTTGACTGTCGAGAAGTTCCAAGTAAACTTTACGTAGTAGAAAATCTATATATAGTCTATAGAATAAGATAAACTAACCGCGTAGTTTGGGTTGCAAATTTATGCAGCCCTCCAACTTTAGTTCCTGTTTTATATGCGGCCCGCCAAAAATTTTAAAATTTAAATTGGCCCGTTGATAATAAAAGATTGCCCACCCCTGTTCTAACCCAATTTTCAGAGAGATGTAGCTTGTAGTCAGTTCTTGAGGTTGAGACAGTAGTTTGTTCCCTAAATAAAAGCCATCATTAAAGCTACCAGCTAGTAATTGGAGGCACTTGGGTATAGAAAAAGCCTTGGGGACAACAGCAAAAAGTTTAAAGACGCATCGTACCATGAGGAGATCTTTCAAACAAGCTTCTAATCCTAAAATTCTTGGAGTGTGTCAGCGTCTTACAGTCTGTTTTTGTGTTGTGGGGACTTTTTTTTAAATAAAAGTTTTCCTACGGCACTGAGATTTGAATTAAAATCGGTACAAGGAAATGAGTGGGACATAGAGTTATGGTCTCAGAGCTGAGCAGAGAAGTTCTTCTCGTGTTACATCTAACAAAACGAACACGCCTGTAACTCTGACTTTGTTGTTATGTTTATGATTGATGGTTGCTTCAACTTTATTTGTAAATATTAATATAATATATATTATAAACTTGTCATCAAATATACACAATCCTGCGAAAATTTGCGGGTATGACTAGGTACCTGGTTCAATTCAATCACACACTGTAGCCAGGTGACTGCAGAGTACTGAAGATGCAAATTTTATTTATGAGATTGCTCCGGTCTGAAGTGTGATATTCAGGTGTCTTCAAAAGAGGACAATGGGATGAGATGAATTGAAGACATTCAAAGTCCTGACAAATTGGTAAATTAATAATTGACGTCATTTTATTTATTTGTTTATCTTTTATGTATGAGTTTGATCTATTATTATTGTTATATTAATATTTATATATATATATGTAGGTATATAAAGCGAAACCATAACTCAAAACCATAACTGAGACAACCACTACTGTACAGTCGTGTAGACATTTATCCTCAGGTCATAAAGATGTGATTTCATGCTGTATGACCCACGTGCACACGTGTGTCGAAGGAAATTCGTTTTCTTTAGTAGAAGGTGGGAGTAAGGTTGTTTGACAATGGTTTTCCATTCGTCGGACTCGGTTATGAAAACGAAAGGACGCGGGGTTGGGGGGGGGCGGTGGAGCTTTGGAGCTTTCAAACAAATGCCGCCATTTTTTTTTTCTTCTTCTTCTTCGTCTTTTTTTTTGTCAATTTCTCGTAAAAGTTTTTCATTGAGTAAGAAATATTGTTGTTTTCTTTTTCGTTTGTTTTCTAGCCGTAAAAGAAACAATCGGTGGAAAAATGGGTTCAATTTCCTCGATATAAATTACTTTCCTTTCGTTGTTCGCGCGCGGGGGGAAGGAGGAGGAGGAGAGGAGACGTGAAACGGGAATGAAGTGAAAGGAAAGGCATAGAAAGTTGAAGGCGGGAGGAGGTGAAGGTGGTGGAGGAGGAGGAGTAAAATAAATCTGAGGGAAGTATTTTCCATTATGATGTAGGATTTCTCATAGAAACTCGCATTGAGGTTCCTGTTGCGTTAATCATTCGAGTTGTAACGTTGGCAATTCTGCCAATAAAATTTCCTCTTTGATTCCTTTCTCCCGTTTCTCTCATGTCGTTTCCTCCCGACGCATCGAAACATGTTGTTACATGTGTTCGGATCTGTTTTTGTTAATGCGTACTTAGGCGTGCTTGAAATTAGTTAAGCAGACTCGAGCGGAAATCGACGAAGTGTTTTCGCGCTTGAGGTCGTGTTCGTCGGAGGAAATTTTTGCTTTTGGTAGTGTTTTTTGTTTGTCGTCGTCGTCGCTGGTGTTGTTGATGCATGTTGAAAACTTGATAAGCTCCTAAAATAAATTTCTAAGTGGATAGAAAGCTCTTGAAAGTTCGATTATGAAAGCTCCGGAAATTTATAATCAGACGTCGTACATCCTTCAAATCGGCGGCCCTCCGAAATGTGGCTCGTGTTGTGTAACGTTAATGCCTGACGATAAATTTGAGGTTTCTTGAAAAATTCGCTGAATTTATTTTGTATAATTTATGTAAATTTATATATAAATATATACGGAGGGGTTGTGTTCACGCGAAAGATGAATATCACGATAAATTGTTAAAAATTCAGATTAATGAAAAGCTTTGCTGTTCACCCAAAACGTGGGAATATGCTCTGTAAGTTTCTAAACGCACAACTCTAAACCGCATAAAAGAAGACATGATTGTAATTGATTATCAGGATGATGTTCCTGACTTATCCATACCTCATCCGTTCCTGGCGACCTGCGCTCGGTACCCTATGAATACATTTTGAAATGGGGTCATTATACTGAAGTGTGCATTATTTATGAAATGGGTTAGTGCATAAGTGTGCAATATTTTTGGGTTGAGTCAGTGGAACGTGTGAAATATTATTCGAATAATGTTTTATGGGTTTTAAAACATCGTTTCAATTTGTTCTTAATATTCCATCGCACAAAAATTCGCATAAAACCAGACCCGAGTGTTTATTTTACGTGACACTCGGAGCTCGTTTCAATTCGAATTTTTTGAAAAATGATGTTGGCCATGTGAAGAAATTTGGAAAATTTCGAATTTAATGGCCCGGAATATTTTAAAGGTTGCTGACCGCGCCCTCGTTTAAATCGATGCACTTTGTCATTTTTATCGCATTCCCTTTTTATGCCCCACGTGGGTCTCATCTTTCCACGGGTTTGAGTCAAGGGCCCGGACTCACGAGTTACAGACCCGCTCGATACGGCTGGGGAATCTCTCTCTCGCATCTTGATTTATAAATCAGGAGCGGAAAGCTTGGCATGAACACGTACAGACAGAAAAAAACCGCAAAATATTAATCAGTTTAGATGATTAGGGTTTCAGCAGTGGGGGTGAAGGGGGTGGGGGTAGGCATATGGAAGCAGCCATAATTTTAAGATTAATCGAATTCTAAAATGGATTTTCCAACCAATTTTTACGGGATGCTGTTGTTGTGAGGCTTCTCTTCTTCTTTTTTCTCTCTCTCTGAAAAGGAGAGATTTTTCTCGCGTTTGATAGACCTTCCTTTTCCACCCCTGCTTCCAAAAACCTTTTTCCTTCCTTTTCCCTTTTTTAATGGTAAGATTTTCCTCTAATCTCCGGAAAAGGATGGATTAATATTATAAAAGCCTTTTCTACTCTCTCCCCCTGCCAACTCTCAAATGCCAAGTTTAATTTAAATCGACTCAGCCTAAAAGCAGTTTCCTAATAATTTTTAAACGAGTTGGTGTGTGGACTTGCCCCCCTCACCCCTCACCCCCGGCTGACTCCCCACCGCCGAAAAACAAATTTTACCTTCGTTTTATTTAAATTTAATTTATTTTTAGTTTTTGGGTAAACAAATTATAATACGTAAACAAATCTTCCTTTGTTTTAACCCCCTACCCCTCTTTCAACCCTGCCAACGCCCCTGAAAATAAATCAAAATGAGAAATCGTGTTTTTTATATATCCAAATCCGACACTGAAAAGGAAGGATGTGCTGTAAGTTGTGTATGTGTGAATATGTGGGAATGTGTGGTAGCATAACTCAAAAACGCGTAAAATGAGTTTATACGAACTTGGAATAATTATGGTTAGGGTGGTTTGGTGGTTACTTAGGTGTAGCAAATGGTAATTAGTGTTAAAAGGAACTAAAGATGAAACTAATAGAGATGCGCGCGCATCGGAGTGTTTGAAAATGTAAATAGAAGTAGATGGCGTTGATTTGAGTAGTTTTATGGTGGTTGTGAGAGTGTTGTGTGCTCTAGTTGGCTTGTTTGTGAAATGGTTTTGTTTATGAGTGTGCAGTATTTATGAAATGAGTTTTTTTGTAGAATGGGTTGTAATGTTTTGGAGATACATTGAGGGGTATCTGAGAGTTTTCTTTGTTTTTATTTTAGGTTAGACCAGGGGTGGGCAATCTTTTTAATTAACAGGCCAGTTTAAATTTTTAAAATTTTTGGTGGGCCCCACATAAAATAGGAACCAAAGTAGGAGGACCCCACAAATTTGCAACACATGAACTGTGAGGTTAGTTTAGCTTCTTCTGTAGACTGTGCATCTACTAAGCAAAATCCACTTTAAACTTCTCGACCGTCAAAACGTAATTGTAGCGGGCCATCAATTAAGACTATTCATGTCCATAAACCCTTGGTGGGCCGTATTTTGGCCATCACTGGATTATGTCATCTCCAAACCTCGCTAGTTACCTCTAATGTTTTCTTCTTCTCTTCTTTTCTAACTATGTTCTGTTTTTCTTTCTTCCTTCCATTTTCTTCTTCAGAGTGTCTCGTCTTTGTATGTTTCCTCTTGTGACCCCTTACTTCTCTCAGGTCTTTCTCAGTTTTCACGAACCATTTCGGCTTTGTTTTTCTGCTGAGGAAATGTTTGAAGACCTGGCTGGTCAGTCTTCCTAACTCTATTCTCTCCAAGTGTCCGTAGAAGACTATTCCTCTCTTTCGGATCAGGTATATAGTTCGCAATTGTCACGTCTCCGATATTTTATTCTTTGACAGGACCCAGTTTATTTGTTTGTGTTGAGGACTGAAAACACGGGAGCAACAGCAAATGAGATCTCTAGACAGGCATTGCCATATAGCGACAGGAATGTGCGTAAATCTCTAGAAACCTGCAGAAACCTTGGAACACGGTTATAGCCTTAGAAGATTCACGAAGTTTTGCGAATGCAAATCTAGAAAATTCAAGCACATTCTTAGCTTATGAGAAAGACTATATATTCAGATGTCGCTGGTTCGCCTGCAGAGTCTCAAGTCAATCTTTGTGAAGTGTGTTTGAATTACTGTTATGGTTACTGTGGTTGAACTGTTGTGGATTTAAGATTTATTTTTGACTGATTTTAGGCTTTCGTAAGTTTTAAAGTAAATTTTGCTTTTGTAATGAACCGCTTCTTTTCCTGGGAAAGTGTTTTGTGCATCGCAGACAATTTATTTTCATTGTTGCTGAAACTTTATTTCGGATGGTTCGAAGCTCAATAGCGGAAACTGTCAAATGACCGGGAAACAATTTTTATATATCATATATCCAAATTCGGAATCCTTCTCATTCGTTCCGGCTCATTTTCACCTTTCGTTATTTACCTAAAAACAAAAAAAAAAGCAATGAAACCATTGTTGTCATAAATTGATTGTTTACCGATTTTAAAACATAAATTTTTATGTATTTTATATTTTGAAAACGCAAAATGGCGCCTAGGAAGAGATTTAGTATAAAAAAAAAAATTTTTTTTTCGGTTCGACTCCAAACGACCTCGAACACAACAGCAAAGGAAAAACATTTTATTTTAAAGTCTAATTTCACGTTTAGTCAAATTGCTTTTGGTAATAGGAGTAGGGTGGGACGGCGGAGGGTTTCCCTTCCTTTTTCCGACCCTGCCCACCCTTTCCTTCACCTTCGTTTCAAGTTTTAACTTTTCACCTTTTCGACTTTTGTTTCCCTTTGTCTTCTGGCCGGAATTCCTGACTTCCAACATTCAAGAATCTTCCCTCGGTGGAATAACTAAATAATTTGGAGAGATTTTCATTTTTCTTTAATTTGGTATCGCTATTAGTTAAACGTGAGTGCCTCGTGTCATGTTAGGATTTGATTCTCTCTCTCTCTCGTTTTTTTTCTTTTTTAAAAAAGAGTTTTCATTCTCGAGGAACGGCTTTACGTGATTTCAATTTGATTTTGACGTTGGCAATTTGGAAAGTTCGATTGTTTTTTGGAAAGTTTCTTTCTTTTCTTCTTTCTTTTTCCTTTTTGTTACTTCTCTTCAGTTTCACATCCCCGTTTTGATAGGGGTTGATGGGGAACATTAAAAAGGTGTCATAGTGTGGTGATTGGTATATGATCTCTTCAGACGTTCACTGAGATTCATTTTTTAAACCGGAAACAGATTGTTTTGTTGAACGTTATTAATTTTAGAATTTGATTTGAGATGTGGGCTTCAAAATCAGCGAAGTTTGCAAGTCCACATTCGAAAATATCGAAAACGTTCATCTACGAGAACGATACTGAATCACAACCCAGGTTTCGTGACACAAATCTTCAGTCTGTCAACGCAGTTAGGTGAACGTGTTACTCAGTGTTCGTTTTTAAGTATATATTCTCAAGAAATTTGTTGGGAAATACGAGTTGGACAAACTAGCCGGTAAACGTTATGTATATAGAAATGGGATGTCTTGTTGTATAAACTTTAAATAAAAACCTGCACAATAACTAGGCATTTTGTATAATTACCAATTTCAAACTTTGTCGGTGATATATATGGCTAAACCGGTAAATAATGTCACTTCTGTACGTTACTCTTAATATATATTTACGGTAAAAGCGATTAATCAGACGATTATATAAACGATTCCTCCCGATTATTCTATTGCAGGGATGGCGAACCTATGGCACGCGTGCCACAAGTGACACTTAAGTTATAATTTATGATATAAACTTCTAGGACTGTATACCTATCTTAGTATGTTAACTGGAACCATTAAATTATACATTTTATAATATTATTAAAAATATTATTATTAATATATAAAGTTGCGTACTAGATAAAATTGTTTAAAGAAGAAATGCTTTTATTTGTTTACTTATTTATACTTCACCACGCTTATACGCTGTTTATAGTCTTCACCATGCTAACATTTCGAATTAAATTTTATTGTGGCACGTCACTTATTTAAAAAAGAATTTTTATGACTTTGTGGCACGGACATCAAAAAAGGTTCGCCATCTCTGTTCTATAGTTTATGAAATCGCTGACTCATCTGGGCAAAGTTTTATCAAATTCTCAGTTACAATTTGTAAATTTTAAAAACTAACCGGTAAATGTGATAAGTATTCAGTAATTTCATAGTCACCGGGCCTAGTGTAACGATTTTAAAATGAAATAAAATCAAAAATCAAGTACGGGCTAATGAGACCTGTGTAAACCTGTAGGAAAAGCGAGGTTGACGACAAAATGTCGTCGTTCGAATCTGAGTTCGCTGACGTTCGTTGTCATTTTGTTGCTATAATAATAAATACTTCGCACTGTAGTCGTTAGTAATTTGTACGTAGTATTTAGTAGTCTAATGTAAAAATAACTGAACTCGTGTAGTGTAAATATACTTTTGTGTTGTAGAATTTTGGTTATATTTTGTTTTTGAAACTTTGGATGTGATCTGTGGTTTACTGGAAAGATTTGGCACCCAACAGGAAGACAAATCGTTACACTAGTTGGTGATTATGAATAATCGCTGGGTTTATCATATTTACCGACGCATGTATGTACGGTGTAACGTACAGATTCACAACGTTTTCCGTTTCATCTAATGTATGAGTGGGGAAATAATAATTTACAGGATATACCAAACATAGGCAAGGATTAGTATAGATACCAAAGTAAAAGTTATAAATTTGGCGAAAATATATCCAATACCCGGTGGTGTTATCCTGAACTCTATGACGTGCACAAGTCTCATGTAAACTTTTTCGTTTCTGTGGATCTGACTCTCGTGCTGCCTGAGCACCAATATTTTAAATTCACAACATATGAACTTCAGTGGTAATCGTCCACATGTGTAAATAACCATAAGATCGCCAGCGCAATAAGTTCCGAATATGACGTCACCGGCGCTCAGCCAATAGTGTTTGTGAATATTTCATGGCACCACTATGGGGTCATCGGCGGTCAACGGTTGGCGTTTTATGGCCCCACAGTAGGCCCAGCGGACGTCATAGTGATGCTTTACAATTTCATAAAAAGTGTCGCATAAAGGTAGAGAGAGAGAGAGTGGTGCCCTTTAGTAGACTGAAGTGAGTAGAGTAGAAAGAGATTGAAAGAGTAGATTACTACAGAAAAATGAGAAGTGTAGTGAAAGGAAGATAACAACAGACTAATAAAGAAACAGAAATGATGAAGATAGGAGATGGAGGAGGAGTTAAAGAGCGAAAAGATACTCGGAAAATTTTTAAATATGGATGACTGAACACTCGTTTACATAAAATCATCAATAAAAGGAAATGATTTTGATTTCAGTTTTTTGTTACGTTTTCAATGAATCTAAAGAAAAATCAAATAAAATCTGTCGGAATCAAATCGATTTTAATAAATAAGAATCTGATGGAAATAAAAATGGCGACGAAAGTTGGAAATTTGGAGTCAATCACTGAAAGTGTGAGCGACTGAAAAGTAGTCAGCGTAATAAACCTTATTGCTTTCGATTTTTGCTGATGGGCACAGTTTATTTGTTTACTAACTCTGTTGTCTTGTTTTTTTTATTTATATTAATATAATCTTCTGCTACTTTATCTAGTAAACAAAAATCTGTCTGTCTGAGTTTGGAGTCTGCCCCATTTTATTTATTAGTACAACCGAATTGTACATACACTCGTCTCCGTTTTTTATTCAAAAATAATGCACACATTTGATTAATGTTAATTAATACTCATAATATTAATATGAATGATTTGAAATATATTTCGTTATTATTACTTTATTAAAAAGAAGTCATTTTGTACGCAATGTACGCACTCAGGACTCGATCATTTCATAAGTAATGCACACTTTAAAAAAATAAATATTATGAGAGTGAATGAGAATTAATTATTATGTCGATTAGCTGCTTTACATCTTATATATACTAACGTAAAAGTGATAAATCGGGAGATTATATAAACAATTCCCAGCGATTATTCATAATCACCAACAAAGCTTGGTTAATGTTATCAATTACAGAATATTTATCACATTTACCGGCTAGTTTAGAACATCTCTAACTTGTGATGTGAAATTTGAATAAAAGTTTGCTCAGATTACGAGGTGGTATTTTACAAACTAGCCGGTAAATTTGATAAATATTCAGTAATTTATCACATTTACACAGGTTAGTCGATGATTATGAATAATGGATAGTAATATATATCACCGTAAAAGTGATAAATCAAGCGGATATATATATGTGATTCTCGGCGATTATTCATAATCACCAACTAAGCTTGGTAAATGTGATAAATGACAGAATATTATATAATACCGGCTAGATTACAAAATATTTAATTTGTAATGGAGACTTTATAAAGGTTTGTTAAGGTTACGAGTTGAATATTTTAAAACTAGCCGGTAAATGTGATAAATATTCTGTAATTTGTAACGTTAACCAAGTTTAGTTGGTGATTATGGATAGTAGCTGGTAATTGTTTATATAATCTCCCGATTATTCAGTTTTACCGTAACATATATACGAAGTTAGTCTTCGGTTGATATAATATATGTCATAGCTCTTTGCATACTCCTTATCTGTCGGGATGGGACTGTCAGACACTAGGTGGTCAATCGTTTTTGATACCCCAGAGAAATACACTTATGTTACTATTATGTCCTTTCTTTGTACTTTTTCCTTTATTTTCTCCTCTCATCCGAATTCTCTGTCGGTTTCTTCTTTATCCAATCATTGGTCTATTCTTTAGATCCTTGGTACTCAAACTGCGGCCCACCAAGCTCTACTGAGTGGCCCCATTGCCCAGTGGGGACCGAATGAGTGTAGATTTGTGAAAGGTCGATTGCTCATTGTTAAGTCTGAACTATAGTGCCTGACCAATGTACGAAAATGTCAGAAATGTGCTGCCTGCTAACATTGTTTCTTCTAAGGCAATGTACAGAAAATACATACAGAAACAAAGTGACCTATATTTTAAGTCATATGACCCAGTCGCAATGGTCACAATAGAAGTTTGGGCCGGGAAGGAAAAAGCTTGAGCACCAAGGTCCTAGAAAAAACGTTTAAAGCTTGACTGAGTACTTGTTGCCTTGGAGTCGAGAGTAGGGTGAGGGTGGAAGTTAACTTAGAGGATAGGAAAGGTCATAGGAAATTGCGAAACAGTTCCAAAACGACTTCCGGTTGTAGATAATTTAACAAAAGAGAAAAATAAACAAAAATAAAATGCCGAAAGGCATTTAAGCGTTTTATTCCTTTTTACAACCCTCGGGGCTAAATTCCGTTTGTCCAAAGTCAAGGTACGAGGATAAGAATAAATAAATAAATAAAAATAAAAATCTTTTGTCGTGTCGAGCTTAGGAAAATTTTGCACGACCTAAGGGAAATGTTTTCAGCAAATATTTACCAGAGCAAAAAGGGAAAAAGGAGGAAAGGAAGAGGAAAAGAAACAATAAAAATTTAACTGACAAGAGAATTTTTCTGTTTTGTTTTTATGCTCGGGAAGTGAAATTTCAAGAATTCTTCTTTTCACTGTGTAATCATTTGAAAAAAAAATGGAGGGAAGAAGTGATTTCCGGTTCTGGGAATTTTATCTTTTTTGCTTTTTGCTTAACTTAACTTACTCCCAAACTAAGTTGAGGTATAAATATTTCATAGATAATGTCCACGGTCATGAAGGGTCTACTGTATAAATAATACAGGAATTTTTTAAACTAATACAGCATACCGAAGAGTCACTCATTTCATAAATAATGCACACACTCCTTTAAGAAATCCATATTCAGGATTTCGGTTTGGTAGGAGTGAAGAGTAAGTTTTTGATTGGTATTTGAATTTCCCGCGCTTTTTGGCTGGGGGAGAAGTTTAAACAAACGTTGCCTATAGAAGTGTGATATGTTGTGTTTGTGTGTGTGTGTGTTTTTTTGTTTTGTTTACGGTCCCGCTGTGTTTGTGTTTTTATGTAGGTCACAGTGTGAGGTTTACAGAAGAAAGGGGGCTGTAGGAATTTTTCAAAATTCAATTTGCTGTTTTAAATTTTATGAACTGTTTACTTTTCCTTCTCTCCGCTTTTCAGTTTTTTTTTGTTTTTGGGTTAAAGGGAGAAACATTTTGTTTTTAGGTCCGTGTGAAAGGTTGGTAGTGTTGGACAATTGATTTAATACGTTTTCCGTTTTTAAATTGGTTTTCGTATAGGATGTCCCCAAAATTACAGGTTTGGATTTGCCGCCATTTTTACAGTGAATTGTTGGCAACACTGAAAAAGAAAAATTTGGAAAGTGAGGGTTTAGGGTAGGAAAACGGACCCCGAAAATTTTGAATTTAAGAAGGCACAGTGATTAGGCTTTAGGTTAACTGTTTAGTGAATCACAAAGTAGATGGGTTAAGTAAAGAATGTAACCCATCTGTTCCAAATTTCTGTCGGAAAGCCTTAACAATAAAAGAAGACGATGAGCGGGCTAGACAAGGCCAGCCAGCCCTTAAAGAAGAAGAAATAAAACATCAAATACATTACACTATACACAAACATGGGTAAACACCTACACTCACAGATGAACACTTAACACAGCCGAGGATCTCGAAAGTATTGCCACTACAGGCAGGTCTTCCAGAGACTCAGCAAGGCTACACCGTGACAAAAATGAAGGAATGTGGGTTAGGGTTGCATACGCACTGTCGTCAAAATTTGCCGCCAGCAAACTTTGAAATATTTTTCAATGATTTAACAATAATTTCAGTGACATTCTATATAGTATAGCGCTCCATTTTTACTAACCCCAAACTCACCCCTCTAAATTGTTTTTATTTCAGGATTACCAACACTTGACTGCAAATTCAGGTCTCGCGTTAATTCTGAGACACCCTATACTCCATATCAACATTTGGGAACCTTTTATATTGTAGTATATTCGCTACTTTAAACGTCACAGAACGCCAACATGATTTTTGATTATCTTAGTTGGTAGAATCTGACTGTATAGTAGATGATTTTATGTATTAATAATGTTTATTAATGTGTTGGCCTAATTTAATTTTTCTTGTTTCTTTCAGGTAAGAATTTAGTTTTGGTTTCTTATACCTTGAACGACAAATGGAAAGTCTTCAGTTACCTTCGGGGAGATGTTTAGTTATTGGAAAAGCTGAGGGATTGAGGTGAATTTGTCACGTGACACAACGCAGGGTAGTGTATGTATAAGCAGTGGAGAAAATTTTTAGATTTAGGACATCACTGAATTCGTGATTTCAAATTTTTGCACCAGTTTGTGAAAAGTTTATGAGTACATACACAAAAATGTTTTGTTTTCTTTAAGTATGTTGCTGCAGGGCGGAACTAGCGGGTGCTGGTTCTCGATCCCAACAGCGAGAGTGACCGAGAATAATGAAGACGTACGCGTACGCTGAGTTCGTCCCTTATACCTCCTTGGAAGCTGAAAGGGGAAAGGAGAGGTAGAGAAAGGATCCCCTGAGCAGCTTACCTCAGGACTACCGCTATGATGACGCGATCGAGTACTATCACTGAGTTATGAAAGACCACCTGAGTTTGCGAAATACTGCGGATGAACTGCTAGACAGCTGCGAATCTGTCAGCATTCAGCTCGCATGGCGAACGTTTTGACGTATTTTCTCAACTCCGCCTCCTTCCGACGCCTAATTCCAAAATTAGCGCAAACTTACTTTCATGAAATTAATTTTCATAAATAACGCACACTTGTATGAGAAATTGATTTCAGTTGTAATAAAGTTTAACGCATGAATTCGTTACAAAGTCGTGCATTGTAATGAGACGAATTCTTTACAAATTGTAATGGTTATGAAAAACCTGATTCCAGGTTTTCTTCGAGGGGAGGAGGAGGGAGAGTTTGGAAAAGCGATAAGAATCCATTTCACAAATCGTTGACAGTTTCGCAAAGGAGTCATTTTATAAATAGTAGACCTGTAGATCCTGTTTCATTTATAGCTTTGAAGAGTTTGTTTGCTATAGGTAATGGACACTTTCAAAACGTCACGATTTTATGGAGAATCTATTCCTTCGTCGGGATAGACAAAAATGTGAGTTACTTTGTGGGCCATTATGGAACACGGGTGGTCCGCTCATCACCTTTTGGCGACCGGTTATAAGCAACTCGTTCTTTGACGTTAATTTGTTTCTGGAGGGTGTTTGTGACATGATTTTTACTGGAACTACTCGATCCAAAAGCTTTTGTAACTTTCTCACTCATCTCTTCCCTTTCTTGGAGATTCCAGTGAAAAAATAAAATCGGATGATGATTGGACGTCCAAGACTAAGACCAACGGTTTTCGACTTGATATGATTTCTGCCGTTTGTAGTTGTAGTAAAATCGGTTTTTGATTTTCCCCAACTGAAAAGACACGGATGAAGAAGATGGAGTAAAGGAAGATTGTTATCGAGTGTAGGTTCTTGGAGAAAATTAATTTTGTACAACAGGGACAGAGTTTTAAAGGATTCTTTCATATCGAAGATGAGTCGATAATGGATTGGTCGATGGTGGAACGAAACCGGAAGCTTGGATTAACTCAAGTCTGAAATAATTACTTTTTAATTAATCCCGAAAGGCCGGAAATGAGTTTATTATAAAATGTTAAGATAATCCGAATTATAGGTATTCTTTATATACGCTTCGGAGAATTGGAATTTTGATTTTTATTTATTCGATTTTGGTTTTTGGTTTAGTTTATTTTAGTGATGGGCCCTTTAAAACTGTGCGAAATTTGTGAAATAAAGTCGCTTCAACTGGCCTGTAGTGGTTAAAGTGCTCGATTGTAGGCATTATGGCCGTGAGTTCAAATTGTATCCTGTTATATCCTATACCTACCCTTCCTTATCTACTCTACATTACTATTCCTACCTTCCTGCCTATTCTATTTTCCTCCCACTTCACTCCTTTTCCTGTCCTCCTGTCAACTCCTGCGGATTTGACATTGGTCCTCTTCCCAGTAGACCCCAAATCCTATCAACAACTTATAGTCCCTTCCTCGGAGGCAGGTAGTCGTTTTCGTTGGGGATAACAAAATAAATGTCTAAGGGTGGGATTACAACTAAAATTTATAAAATGGCTGTTAAAAGAAGTGTGCATTACTTATGAAAAGGTTTGAGTTGGATTTGTGGATTGGTTTATTGTCTTGGTTTTTGAGAAACATGTTTGATTTGCAGCTTTTTATACCATATAGACTAGTAGGAGGAGTAGTGTAGTGGTTAAAGTTCCTGACTTGGACGCGATGATCGTGAGTTCGAATCCTTCTCCCACATCCTGTTTTACCCAAAAAGGGTGAAAACGGGTTAAAACCAAAAAGTCGTGTAAACTAAATGTTGGGTTTAAGTTGGGAGCAGACAGTCTTTTCTAGGACAGTGGGTCAGTTTCGAAGTCTTTGGATGAATTGAAGACAATTTTAAAGATGAAGCTCTAAGAAAGTACTTTTGTAATTACTAGCTGGAGGAGTTGGTAAAGTCGTTGAGAGATGTTTGAGTTTATTGGATGGTTTTGCTGACGTACTTCCGGTAAAATTGTCATTTTCTATTTAAGTTTGGATCGGTTGTAGTGTTATTTTTGACATAGATACTCGTCTTTTGTGGTTTAGTCGTCCAAAATCTTCTTGAAACTCGTTTTGGCAATTGAGAGAATCACATCCGGCACAAGTTCACGTCCTCCATGACCAACTAAGAACCTGCGTCAACAGATACAGTTCTCTAAAAGAGAACGAAGGTTGTATCTGTATCACTTAAAATTGTAAGCTGTGGACTAATCTAGACATTTGGTCTAGAGGGAGAACATGTTTTTGTTGGACACACCGGAAGTCACTTAAAGCGGCCATATTCGAGCGAAAGTTATTTTCTCTTAAGCTCAACAGAAATTTTGAATATATGAGAGGACGTTTCTGACGAAAGTTTCAAATTCTGAATGACTGAAAATGGTGGACTTAGGAAAATCTAAAGCAATAGGGCCTGTGGTGCTGTGGTCAAAGACTAGAGAACTTATGGTCGTGATTTCGAGCTCTCTCCCAAATTCAGCTATAAAACGGGATCACAGAACTCAGACTTTACAGAGCTTTCAAAGCATTCAGTTTCCAAAGATGTGAAATCGCCATATTGAAATCGTAACTCAAAATTACCTCAATTTCCCCTCTTTTCCGTATTTTCTAAAACACTTTCGAAGGGAGCTGTCGAGTTGATAAGTGGTTACTTTGGGGATTTCACCGGCCGAACGAAACCAAACAAAAGCACAAAACACTCGGAATTGTTTACTTATTTCCGTGAATCAATCGGACAAGAGGAAATAATAATTATTCAAAGAGTCGTTTTTATTTCTCCGATGGGGGAAAGTCGGGAAAATCCGGGGAAAAACAAGAAAAGTTGTTAACAATCGTACCCAAGGCCGCCCAACTTTCTCTTAAAAGTTTTTTTTTCTTCTCTTTTAAACAACGTCGAGGATCAGCGTGTTAACAAGCGAGAGAGACGAAGGGAAAATATTCCCTCCTCCCCAGGCGGAAGGCGGGGAAATTAGTCGCCGAAATGTTTTTATTATTGTTTGTAAATACTTTTGAAGAAGAAAGTTTGTGAAAGTTGGAAAAGCTTTCACGTCTCCCTCGAACAAATGTTATTCGCGACATAAAAAAAGAAGAAAGGAAAGTCGTTTATATTATAATATTATGAATAGAAATGTAGGGGTTAAAACGTGTACAGGTTTTCGGGGGTGGGGGTGGAAACCTTGGAAAAGGAAACGTTTGCCAATACTGCCAACTGTTTTGGACACGTAAGACAAATGAGATCTACTACGTTCCTCCTCCTTTCTTTTACTTAAGTTTTCTTCTTTTTCGTTTCATCTTTTTTCTTCTTTATTTTACATCCCCCGCCACTCCAACAGATTTAAGATGTTTCCTTCTGTTGAGCGAAACGGGGCTGGGAGGGAAAGAATGGAAAGATGGGAGGTGGAGGAAAACGGGGGAAACCGTTAAACTGTCGAAACATTCGAGTGGAATGAAATTTTGTTTTTCCTTTCCATTTCTTGCGGAATGCCCCCCCGTAAAAGATTCAGTTTTCGTTTATAACGACTCTTCCGGAAATAACCGTTTTTATTGTATTTATTGCATTTTCATAGCTGGGGCAGAAAAAAAAAATTTTCTCTCTCCTAGAAGGCCGTGTGTAAGCTCGCGGCGATGGGAAAAGGGAAATGGAAGAGAAGGAGAAATGGGGTTTTGTCAGCTTATTAAAAATTAATGGAGGATTTTTTTTTTCTTCATATTTTTATTATTCATCAACGGATTTCGTAATAATTTTAACGAAGTTGAAATTTTAATGAGGCTAATTTTCGAAAGCCCAGGGTCGGCCAAATCTGTTTTAAACGGAAACGAAGCGTGAATCCATTAAAACGATAATTCAATTTAATTTTTTATCAGAGATTTTTGTTCGAAACGTTTAAAAATGATGATGGACCTGTTTGGGATTGAGAGGGTTTGGGCCCAGAACTAAGGGTTTTGATTTTGTCTAGAGCAGAGGTTGGCAAACTGCTGCTCTTTTACTCCTTAACTGTGGCCCTTCCAACCAAATCGGTGCGCGCCGGGAGTATTTATTTACTAAATATTATCTTTGTATAAGTATGATAGCAGGTTTTGTTTAATGTATATATTCGCGAGAATTAAGAACACACAGTCATTAAGGCTACAGGCTGCTGAGCGCTTTAGTAGTTTATGGAAGTGTGCACTATTTATGAAATCAAGTCATTTCTTTATAGATATTAAAAATGTTGAAGTGTTTGTTTGATGCTTTCTATGGTGTGTAATTCATTTCAAAAGTAATGCACACTTTGATGTAGGATTCATTATATAAAAACATTGTCGGCCTACATTTTAGTATAGAGTTCGTTTCATAAATTCTTTAAGCCAAGGCATACAGTATTTAGCAAAGGCAAGCTCGAGAGAGTACTTTTAGCCCTAATTATCTCATTAATTATGTCTGAGCAAAGCTTGTCTCAACAGCAGAGCTTTAAAATTGACTCTGAACAAATGTCAGGTTTGTATGGTTTGAATTTGACTCTTTTGGATGACGGGTGCAACGGAGTGATTACTGGTTACTGAGAGTATTGAGATGACCGAGAAATAGTGAAATAAGTACGCATACCTGAGTTCGTATCTTGTATTTGTTTGGCAGCTGAAAGGGGAAAAGGATCGGTAGTGAAAGGATCCCCTGAGCAGGTTACCTTTATCAGGACATCGTTAGTGGAAATGGTCGCGTACTTTCACTGAGCTTCGGGAAAAAGCTACGAGTGACTGTGAAATACGGCGAGAGAATCACAATGACTATTTGAGACTGCGAATGAATGAGAAAGACTGTATGTCACTGCGAAAACTGAAAATCAGACGGTATGAGCTGTGAACCTGTCAGCCTTCCACTCGCACAGCGAATGTTACTACGTATATACTCCGCTCCGCCTCCTTCCAGCGCCAACAACTAGTTTGCTGATCACTGGGCTAGGCTGTTTGCAAATTAAGTCTTCAGTACTACAAGAAATGACTAGTCATAATAACACACACAGTATTCATTTTCAGTCTATTAGACACTGCTCAGAAAATGTTTAAAACTTAACTTACACAATTATTATATTTTTATAATAACACATTTTTAATTCAAACTCATTGGAAGAAATTTTGCTGACCAGTCAAACCATGTAATTATCCAGACAACCTGAGAATCGCATAAAAACAATCCCAACAAAAATCTAAGTCATGATAGTATCAACCTCACAGTCGGAATTTATTTTTTGATTCTTCAAATCCATTCACATTCATTCATTCATCTCGTTAGTGTCTCTGGTATTTGAGTTACTTTTTTAAAGTTAGCTCAATGAACTACTTTTACGTCATCCATTTGCGCTTACTCTTAAAGCCCAACAGAAGCTGAAAAAGAAATTTTTTTTTATCGTTCTCAAAGAATGCTGACAGTGATTCTAGAATGGATAGCAATAAAAAGTTTTTTTTATAAATTTTCAATCAGAAATAAAAATAAAAGTGGTGGAAAGAGAGGAAAACAACAAAATAAATCAGGATTGGTTGAAATCTCGGTAATGACGTCATTCACGACCAATCAAAATCGTGAATTTTTTGGCGGGTCAGTATAAAAAGTAATTCTCACGTACCTCGTTACTTTTTTTTATTGTTTCCTCGACGTTTAATTTTAGCTTTTGAATTATTTTTGTTGTTGTTGTTATTCTTAAATAGTGTGAAGACTAAAATATTTTTTTTTGTTAACATTAATAATAATAAAAATAAAATTTTGAAAGGAATTTAAATTAATTGAAAATGAGAATTGCTTTCTTGTTTTCGGTACTTCCGGTTGTTTTGAAAGAAGGAAATTGTTGTACGGAATAGGTTGAATGAAAGTGTCGGGGAAGAAGGGAAAAAAGGCGGCGAACGCGTTTTCAAGTTTGTTAAAGTTTAAAACATTAAAAACCGGGGAATTTGAGAAGTGTTCACGAGTGAATGGGAAGATGGCGGAGGGGAGGGGGGAGGAGGAGGAGAAATGCTGACATGTTTCCCCGGAAATTATTTTCCATCCGTGTTCGAGCTTGCGGTGAATGAACATTTTTGAAGTTTTGAAGCAATTTGATCCGGTAAAATTGGTGGAAAAGCTCTTCACATCCGAGAGGTTTTGAGACGATGCTCGAAATCCGACATAAAAGTGAAATTTTCTTTCTTTCTTACTTCCGGAGCTTGTCGGCTGTTGGCTGCTTTTTTTTTGCTGTCGGATTTACTTCCTCGCTTTCTTTTCTCTCTCCCTTCTCTTTACTTGATTTCGTCCTGTCGGAATTCTTGAAAACCGTGGAAAGGTAGTGATGAAGAGTGAAGCGAACAAAGTTTGACCTTATTATTAGTGTTAGCGATAAAATGGCGTCGACCGGAAGGGGGTGAAAGTGATTATTGTTAATGACAGCATAATTAATGAAGTTGATGAGTTTCCTGTCTGGAACGGTGTGCTCAACGTTGCTATTTTCATTCGTCTCCCTTTTTTTTGTTGTTGCTCCTGCTGCTGTTGTTGTGGATTGACCTTGCGTCGCGCGTGGTAGTCAGTCTCAAGTAGGAGAGAAGGGAAAGCGAGGGAGATGGCGGAAGGGGTGGTTTAAGCTCGAACGAGGGTAGATTTGGAAATGTTATTCATGTGAACGTTGTCGAAATGGCGGAGTGTTTGGAATACTCAGATGCCTGGTGGTTGTTTGTGCACCAGACTCTGATCTATTTGCAAATGGGTTAGCCCAGAGGGAACATTAAACGTGAAATGATTAAAAGGACGGGGCGGAGGTGGATGGTGGGAGCAGGGTGAGGTGGAGAGGGAAATAGGGAAATCGAGAGAGAGGGCTTATGCTTTATTTGTTGGTGGATCCTCCTCCTTCCTCTTCGAATTTGGTTAGTTCCTGTCTGTTTCGAAAGATGACAGTAACGTTCGCCAGATTCAGGGAAAAATTTTCTTCTTACTTCTCCAAAGAGTTTTAACGTAAAACTGTATTTCCTCTTCAGACCACCCCCACCCCGTAGAGTCAATAGGCGTAAGGGTAGCGGAGGCAAGGGGTTGGTGAGGAAACCGTTCGTTCCAATCCTTGATGTTTAATTTCCGGACGTCTCTACCCCCGTCTCTGCCTTATCTTTCACCTCCTCTTCTGACATTTGTTTGGGTGGAAGGTGGGGGTGGCAGAAGACTTTTTTCTGCTGTTCTGTTTGAAGGACGTGCTTCTCAAATTTTTTTTTGTTATCGCTTTCTGTTGTTTAGCTTTTTCTTTGGCGACAGGAAACGCAACATAGTCTTTTTCGATTTATTTTTAGACATTTGTATTCGAGTGATTCGGAAGGAAAGATTTCGTAGCTGTTGGAGTGTTCAGACTTGTTGTCTGAAGTGATTTGTTTGCTTTATTGTTGATTTAGGAGCATCCTTGGGTGAGGTGTTTAAAACCAGAGGTTTGTAACACCTGTTCGCTTCTTCTTTGTTCGTTTTTTTGGTGTTTGTGTTTCGTATTTCTTCTGCTTTCCTTGTGGTTTCCTTGGTGGTTTTTCTGTTTTTTTGTTTTTCGATCACGCCATCTTCCGGGTTCGTTAGTTTCAAATTTTCTCTTCCTTTGGTGTTTTCTTTTACTGGCAATATTCTCTCATTTTCTGACTATGTTCTATCTTTCCTTCTTCCGGTCTATTGTTCTTGTTTTCAGTTTTGGTTTACTGGAAGTATTTTTATGTTTTGGAGAGTGTTAGTCAGTTTTTGATTTTCTTGCTTGCCGAAGAGAAGGTCGTCCTCCTACCTCAATTTTTGTTTACTCTCGCTTCTGATTCCCAGAATTGGCGTCTTTACCGAAGCTTCTTTGGTTCATCTTTCTTCTTGTGTCCTCATCAGGTGTCCTGCTCTTCGATTTTAGCTTTTTGATAGTTTAAACTACATCTCTAGTCCCTATTTGTTCCCTGATGGTTCTTCTATTGATCATATTCAATAGTCTAACACCTTTAAAGCTTCTTTCAGAGTGTATGTTTGGCAACCATAAAGTTTCTAGAATTTTCCCTCGTTTTTTGATTCCCACTCTTATTTTTAATAGCCCAGAATTTTTTCCACGCTGAGTCAATTCTTCTTTGTACTTCTTTTCTAGTCCTGGGATGGAAACTCACCAGGTATATTGCTTTGTCTACTAGTTAAGCGGTTGCTGCTTCTCCCTTTCCGTTACTTAACGATGCTGTCTTCATTTCATTAGTCTTCAATCCTGCTGTTATGGATTCTATCGCTAATTGGTATCATGGGTTTCACTGGTTGTTGTAAACAATACCAGGTCGTCTGCGAATCTCAGGTGTATCAGCCTACGTCCATTTTTATTCAATATTGCTCCAGTTAAGATTTTTAAATGTTTCCTGTAGTACAGAGTTAAACCTAGCTGGGGAAGTGGATCACCCTGTCTCACTCCTCTCTGTGGAAATATTTTTGTCCATCGTCCTTCTCGACATGTTGTTGCTGTATATGCCTTTTATCAGCTTTAAGTTGAGGAGACATCCGCCATTTTTCTTTAATAAAAAACTGATTAAAAATAGTTGAAGAGTGTTTGCTTAATTTATAAAATTCATTTTGTGGACAATTTCCGGTTCCCTCATTTTCCTCTCTTTCTGAGACTATTATAGTCATTATAATCATCTTTTAGGGAAGGAGGGAAAGAGAAGAAAGGAAGAAGTAGATGAGGAAGAAAAGTTTGTTCTACTTAATTTGATTCTTTTCATTCGCTTCTATAATGTAAATCACGTGGATGAATTTTTAAAAAAACTGAAATTTCAAAGAAAACTTCTAGAATATTAAAAATAAGAGTAGAAGGGACTTCCGGTTTTTGGTTAAATTATAGACTCGATGTGTGAGAATTTAATTTTAAGGGATGACACGGGAGAGTTGAGGGGTTGTTAGCGAAAGTCCTCCCTTTTTGCTGTTTGTCTGACCCTCGTTGTGTGAATCGTAGGAAAGATTGCGTCAGTGATTGTTTGAAATAAAAATGAATTTGAAATGTGCTTTTGCTGCTGCTGCTGCCGCTGCCGTAGCAAAGCTTTCCCTCCCTGAATTATTGTTTATTATTGTTATTAGTGTTTCGTCTTGAGTTTTAATTTTTTAATTTCCGTCTTTTTATATTTTTTTTGTTTATTTTTTTATTTTTGTTTTGTTTTTATTGTGTTTCCAATTTTGTCTCTCCCTCGTTCTGTCGATTTTTATTTCAAATTCAGTTAACTTTGGTTTGATTTTTTCTTTTTGCTGTAGTGACTTTGTGAGGGAGTAGGTTTTGAGATTTTTGAGGTTACTACTATTAAGGTTAGTAGTTGCGTTTTTGTTTTCAGAGTTTCTGCTGCTTTAGAAGCTGTTACTGATATTTCACAGCTGAAATGGTCCTTAGTGCAAAGAAATTCAGTTTTGAGTCAAAAACCATGTCATAAATATTGCACACTTTGTAAAATAAATCGTTTCGTCAATTTTGCACTGTAATTAATAATTAATTTCATAAATAATGCACACGGTTTAGAATCAGGAATTAAACGTTTTGATCTTATCGTTAGGTGGAGGTCGTAGGTCGTGTTCCGAATTGATTTGGATGGGTCAGTCCGGACTGCACACAACCTCTGAAGAAAATGGCTGCTGGCTAGTGGATGGAAGGGTTGTGAGGGAAGGCAGTTGTCTGACTTATAAAGTCACAGGGCTGAGAAGATCCCGGATGATTTTAAACGCGTTCCCGGATCTTCTTTGTAAGCCCTGACGATGTCCTTTAGGGGTTTAGGCGGTACGAGTCCGACATACTTCCTCCCTCCTACCCAAAGGAAGGTCTGATACTCATAAGAGTTCTCCTGGAAAGGTCGGTGGAGGTATTGGAAAGAAAGGAGGTGGAGTTTGATCGTACTGGTATCTATTTTAAGAACTTGAAGATATGCGGAAATTTTTTTCGTTGTTGCGGATGAGATACTCGTTCGGTTATATACTCGTCAGTCGCATTTATACAATAAAATCCAACCTATACAGTCGCGTTTTGTTTATATACATCAAGGAACTCGCCTGTATTCTTAGGTTTTGCTGTTTTTAGATGAAAAACTACAATCAGCACAACTTCAAACGCGTCCAAAGACAAAATTTTCGAAATGACTCCTGAATAGGCTACTCCTCTCCTTTCTCCCAACCTTCCCGCTTTTCATTTAATTATTCCAACCTGCCTCCATTTTTCTTAACTCAATTTCAAATTCCTCTTCCGTCTTTCGAAGTAACGGTAGAAGGTAAATGGCATCGAAACGGGTTTTCCTCTTTGACTCTCACCGCCCATCAAATTTTCATCAGAACTGTGTGAAAGGGTAAATTGGTTTTACGTGAAAGTTTCAACCCCCCACCCCGTTCCGACACTTTTGATGAGGCGACGACACAAAAAAAAAATCGGAACAACCGCTTTTAATGTAGTCGTAGCCATCTATCTTACACTAGTGGAAGAGAGGAGGAGGAGTGGAGACATCAAAGGGGTTGGAAACCGTAGCCAGAAAGGAAAATGGAAAATTGAGAGGAACCGCAAAAGAGGAAGATAACTGCGGCGAGTAGAAGGTCGAAAGAAGATGGAGGTAGAAAGATGTCAGGTTTTCGGAGGAAGGAGGTGGAGGTGGTGGTGGTGTTTGGGGGATAGTTAAGAGAACGAAATCGATAGGAGGAAGATTAAATAAAAAATGGCGCGAGAGTTTGGAAGTCCGAGGAAAGAATTTCCTTTTCTACTTTCTGGGGATATTAGTAGAAAGTTTCGTTTTCTTTTTTTCTTATTTTTGCTGAATTATTTATGAGATTAGTAAAAGGGAAAATTAAAAAAAATGAAATTGAAGTTGGAAAAGTTTTTAAGAATTTTCTCCTGGCGATTTCTCTTTTCTTCCTTTTTTTTGCACGTGTTGACTTTTTAAACTTCTCCCTGGAACGTTAGCAGACATGTTTGAATCGAAAGAAAAGGATGGAAAAAATTCCAGTGTTTGGGTTGTAAGCAAAGATAAATCTACCGGAAGTGGAACTGTTTAAATTTTTGGGAGGAGAGTGGAAGGGGTTGGGAGGATTACGCCGCCGGTCCATCTTTTAAAATTCATGTCCATAATTCTCTTTTATAGACTTTTTATAGTCTACTCTCTTAATAGAGCAATTATTAATGTTATAGTCGACCCATAATGCTGAGGACAGTGGTTCTGCTTTGAAACCATTCAGACTTTGATGGAACCTGACCTGAAGCTATTGCTAACAGTGTGGTTTGCAGGTGGATCATGGTTTACTACAATCTAGCTCACTGTATCGTACTGATCACTTACTCTGATTGAATGGAAGTTAATGATTGCAGATGATCTCCATTAGTGTGCATTATTTATGAAATGAGCTTTGTTCTGATGTTGTGTGTTACTTATAATATGAAGGCCTCATTGAATTGTTTTTTAAAATTCAGTTGGATTACTTTTCAAAGTGTGCAGTATTTATGAAATAAAATTTTCACCAACTTATGAATTAAATACTTGTTGAAACTGTGCAATATTTATGGAATACAAGTCGGGTTAAAGATCTTGCCAAATGTCTGATAATAATTTTTTTCGCTGAGGTGTGCATTATTTATGAAATATTTTTACTTTCGAGAAATTTGCTAATTTTTGGTGTAATATCCTTGAAAAGTGTGCATTATTTATGAAATGAGTTTTGTTCTTATGGGTTGTTACTCATGTAAGTCAATTGTATTATTTGTGCAGTATTTATGAAATAAAATTCCCATCGTTCTGTGCACAACTTATGAATTAAATGCTTGTTGAAACTGTGCAATATTTATGGAGTATGGGCTTCGATTAAAATCTTGCCGAATGTCTGACTAAAATTTCTTCGCTGCGGTGTGCATTATTTGTGAAATATTTTTGCTGTCGGGAAATTTGCTATGTTTTTAAGTTAATGTCCTTAAAAAGTGTGCATTATTTATGAAATGAGGTTTGTTTTTATAGGTTGTGTTAGTCATAAAATGAAAGCCATGAGTGTTAGTTATGAAATAACTTTTGGAAAATTCAGTTGTATTATTCGTGAAAGTGTGCAGTATTTATGAAATAAAATTTCCATCACTCTGAGCACAACTTATGAATTAAATGCTTGTTGAAACTGTGCATTAGTTATGAAATACAAGTCTCGCTTAAGATCTTCCAATGTCTGACGAAAATTTCTTCGCTGTGGTGTGCATTATTTATGAAATATATTCATTCGGAAAATTTTCTATATTTATAAATGTGAGTGTGCGTTACTTATGAAATGAGTTCTTTAAAAAATTGTGCGCTATTTCGTTAGGAATAAAGTAAACAAGGTAGTAGGATGACTCTCATAGCACGGTATTGCTTTAAATCGGACGCAGATTTCTTGATATTTGTAGAGAATGGACTGTGCACTCATTTGGCGCTCACCAGGCTGGCACTTACCAGTGTCGGATTGTCTGTTTTGTTCTAAAAGTTTTCTTTTAAATTTTGTAAAATGGGAGAAAGCCGAAGAAGTTTTAGATTTATAGTAGAACATCAACCTTTTTGGGAGGAAATAATTTAAGCAGAATGAAAAATTAAAAATTTGGCGGGAAAATAGGATTTACTTGGTGGAGATCTCACCCTCGTGGTGAAACGTCGGTTTCCGGTTTTGTTTTCCTCCTCTTCCCTCCGAAAAAGAATTTTCCTTTTTGGGAGTTTGGCAAAGTCCGACAACGCAACGCCAGATGTTAAAACCTATAAATTTGTCACATTCGGTGAAAGCCTTTCTCTCGCTTTGCTCCCATTTTCTCTCATCTTTTCTTTTTTCCTTTTCTTTTTTTTTCTTCTGGTTCATCTCTCCCTTCCCCCTGGATATCTCTCCTTCACCTGGATAACCCACTTACATTTTTCTCTCTTTCTCGTTCGCGTTTGACTTATCTTCTTCCCAATTTTCTCTCCCCTTGAGTACTATTTCTTGACTGGACCTGATTCCGGCACACAAATCTTTTAATCTGAGAAATATCGGAAATTTTTTTCTTTCGGGGGGGTATTGAATTTGCCTTCTTTCGCATCTTCATCTTCTTGCTGTTGTTGATCGAGTTGAAATGGTTCTGGGGTAATCCAGAACGAATTGAAACCGGTTTTCTTGTTCTTTTGATGCTGACAAATTTTTCTTTCTTTCTTCGGTGTCTTTTCTTCCCTTTTATTTCAGGACTTGAGAGAATTTTTGTTCTTTGTGTGGTTTTAGTCCCCCCGATCTTTGGGAAACAATGTCTTGAGAGTTATAATGAAAATTTTTTGGTGCAGAGAGAAAATTTAAATTTTTGGGAGCAGGGAGGAGGGAGGAAGGAGGAGACAGTTAGCGTGTGACTTGAGAGACTTTGAAAGAAATTGTTTTAAAAGTGAAGTCATTTTGAAAGTTTTAAGCTTTCGCGAGTCAAGGTTAAAGAGATTTGAAGGCAACAGCAGTTTTGCGAATCAACAGGAAACTTATAAACTCCTTACTCAAAAGGGGTTTGGGTAGCGCGTGAAATTTAAAGTAATGGTTCCCGAGGAAAGTTTGAAAGAAGGGTTGAAATACTTGATTGACAGGTTTAGTCTGACGAGTATTGTACAAGATGGCTGTGATAGACTTCTAATATGAGTAAGCGAAGTACGAGGAAAAGTCGAAGGTAACATGAACAAAAGCAAACACGGTGAGCTGTCGTACAAATTGTGGCCTTTTGCCCTCTTTCCAGTCTTTAGAATCGTTTTTAGTTACATCAGGCTAAACACTAAAGCTACAGAAGTTTCATTGCGATCATGCCTACCGTCATGGGTCAATTGACCGGTCTTTGAGTTTAATTGTATTTCGAATTGCTTAATCCTGAGATATAGACATTTTGAAAGGCTGTGAATTGTACTTGATTGTTGAGTAGATGACGTCAGCGAACACGTGTCGATGAAAATGGCGGATATGTACTTTACAATTTCAAAATTGAGTTTTCGAGATGTGTCTTATTACAAATCGTATGGGTCAACTGAAGGGTCTGATGGGTTAGTTTTAAGGTTCGTAGTAGGTTGTACACCTCAGTCGTTACTCAAGAAGGCTTTTCAATCTCTATTATCATTTCTCATCTCCTTTCGCTTACTTCTCACCTCATATCGGTTTAAATATTTGAAAATCCTCTTTCCCATCCTAACACCCAACCCCAAAGTCGAACGCACAATCTCACCCTCTCTCACAAAAGATGAAAATGCAATGAAATAGAAAAAGAAAAAAAGAGCAAAAGCATAAAAACCGAATTACTTCCGTTTCCTTTGGAGTAGAGAAGAAAAAAAAAGGTAGAAAAGTGTGAAAACCACGTGACGAACGCATTTATTGCTCGGTTTGATTTTGTTAAAGCCCATTTGGCTCTCAACAGAAGAAAAGAAAAGAAGGAAAGAAAGAAGCAAAAGAAGATAAAAAAGGGAAAAACCTTTCAAACGAAAAAAAAAATTTCAATTTAAACGTCTAAACTCTGAAAATCGAATAAATAGAAGACGAGTATGAAGAAGAAGAAGAAGGGGTTAGGAAAAAAGGCGCGCCTAGGTAATTTTTTTCTTTCTTTTTTTGAAACACCTGAAAAAAAAATTTTTTTTTTCTTCTTTCTCCTCTTCTTGTTCTTCTGTCGGAAGTTAATGATTTGTGAAATTCGAGATACCGTATACTTTTCCTCTTTAAAAGAAAGAAAGAAAGAAAAAAGGAGGTGGAAGAGGAGGAGGAGAAGGTGGAGGAGGAGATGGAAAGGAAAGTTGAACGAGAAACCCATTTCTCCAACTTCTTCTCTGTTCTTCTTCTTCTTCGAGACGGATTTTTTAATGATGTGGGTGGAAAAACGTCTTCATCAAAGACTTTACTTTTCTCGGGTGGTCTCTTTAATAAAATTAAAAACTTTTCCTTTTCCAGACTTTTTTTTTTCAAATATAATTTAAGGGCCTTAAATTTCCTTTTAATTTTATTATGTTATTATGTATGTGTGAACGCCCATCCCGTTCGCGTGGTGTTCGTTAAAGTTTCTTTTGGAGGAGTGAGAGAGCTGACTCCGTCGTGTTGAGGTTTCGTTCTTTTTAGGTTCTCTCGGGGGGTTGTTTATGTGCTGTGTGGGAGACATTCTTCGAAAAGTTTGGCTTTTGTAGGTTAGAGCACTCGGCTATCACTCCAAGAGCCGTGGTTCAAATCCCACCTGGTGCCTGTTTTTTCCCCGCTCTTCCTTACCTAAAATGTGTTCGCTCAATCGCTTCACCCCAAAATTCCCTCTGAGGCTCACAACTTTGGTAGTAGTGCTCAGTCAGCAAGTAAGTCTTTAACGAAAGTCACTCATAATCAAAACATATTTTCAACTCAGGTAGTAACTTGCTACTTCAGGAGTGGAAACGTGGTGAAAAAATTATTATTACTACTCCCTAAGACTGACGAACTACCCCAATCTTTCAGTCTCATCCCTTATGATTAAAGACAACTTAAACGTCACAAACCGCTGGACTCACTAACACGCTTCTCGTAGTTCTACCTCTACCTCCCTCCTAATTCCTTCCTACTCCTTCATCCTAAAACCTTCCTCATCCACTACCCCGACTTCCTCACCTTTCTTTTTGCTATCCCGTCTCCTTCCTACCTCTCCTACTAATGATCAAACCCAAAATCACTCCCAGCTTCTATATCCGTTCCTGGAACTAAAGATGTTGGTGTGTTCCTCAGTCAAAATCCTCCCCACAACTATACCACCTACAAGGTGTCTTGAACTAGGAGATATGTGGTAGTTAGCAGGGTAACAAATCCTACTTATTGATTTATTTATTAATTTTCTCTTATTTTATTTGTTTATTTAATTTTTATTTATGTTATTTATTTGTTTCTTTACTTATTATTATCTTCATCAGTATATGTTTATTTTTCAAAAGTTACGCACACTAGTGATTAGTTATTTTAATAATTTCTACACACTTCTGTGGGGGATTCATTTTTCAAAAATTTTTGTACAGAATCTCTTTCATAATTAATGCACAGTTGTAAGAAGAATGCATTTTTAAAAGGATTTAATTTATAAAACGTATAACTAACAATCCGATTCTATATTTTTGTCTAGTTAACTGCCAGCTGTCTCTATGCGAGATATTAAGTAGTTGGTCTGGCTGTACAGTGGCTTTATACTGTCGGACCAGGTTGTGTCGTTGTAGATGGACGAATGATGGACAACACTAATTCCGAACGTATATGTATATTGATATATAAAATGTTATTATAACTATAATTTAGAATCAAAATGGAAAATGCAAGGATCCTGATGGTGCGGAGCTCCTGGACTGAATGAATTTAGCTTCGGTTGTCGGCTGCTTCATTTCACTGTACCCATTCCGGAATTAGGAATGTGACGAACGCCACAATACACTAGGTCTTAGCCCAAGGAATCGTATAACTTAGAGGTGCGTAAATTAGGGGTCACGACCCCCGTGGGGGTTACCAAATTTTTATAAACTGCATTGTGCTTTATGTTGTATAAAATTGTATAAATGTTGTATAGAAATTATTTTCTAAAAATCATAAACAAAATTAATTTATGTCAGATTTGATGATGTTTTTATTCGATGAAATGTGAGCCTGTATCTCAAGGGGTCGCCAAAATTTTTCCATATACTGAAGGGGTCGAAGTCGGAAAAAGTTTGCACACCACTGGTGTAACTGATTTGACAAGAGGCACAGTAGAGGGGTCAGAAACTTTTTTCGGACGGCGGCTTATTTTCAAAATAAATTTTTCTAAACGGGCCGCACGTTCAAATGTAACCTTAATAGTGCGTTAATATCATATATTAGTATAAATATTATTAAAAATATAAAAAATTTATTTCTTATTGATATACTATAATAGTAAAGAGATCTACTTAAAGAGATAAAATTTGACAATTCTTAAAAGAGAGGAAATAGAAGATACATGTGTTAGTATAATTATAATTATATTGGTGCTTTGGTGGGCCGGAAAAAGGTTGCAGGTTACCAACCCCTGGTCTATAGAATAGAAGAGCATTGGACGAAATTTGATTTTAGTTATAATTTGTTTCGTAGTTTGAAAGAAATTTTCTCTTCAACTTCAGGCTTTGATTGCTTTTGTGTTGCATTTATTATTGTTATAAAAAAAATTTTTTTTTCTGGTGCTGCTGTTAGTCAGCGAAACTCTTTCCCTGTGTAATGGAAACGACGTTCGCTTAGGGGAGATGTTGAAGACAATTTTTTCACGCTGATATGACAAGAGCAAATTAAAAGTAAATTGAATTTTTTTCTTTTTTTTGTGTCGCTTAGCCCCAAGGAAGAAATAAAAAAAAATTTTTTTTATACAATATAAGAAGTTTGAGCGACGACAAAAACGGATTATACTGTTGCGAGAAAGAGAAAAGCGGGGCAGAAGGAGGAGGAGAGTGTCAGACAGAAAAAAAGATTCGAAAGTTTTCGGAAGGAAACGGGAAAGATGGATCGTCTCCTAACCGAAAACAGTCAGTCCTGATTCAAATCCTCCTTCATCTCGAAACTGTTCGTTAACTGAACCTTCTACTTTGAAAATGGTATAAGTACATTCGTTGTTCTTTTTGGGAATAAAGAAACCCCGTTCCGCAATAAAGTAAGGAGTTTAGTCTAGGATACCCCTTAATATATAAAAAAATTGGACTTATACCACTTTCATAATTAGTCAGTCGATCTTACTTAAGTCTTAATCCTGTTTCTCACTCTTGGGTATAACAGGATGCGAGAGAGGATTTGGACTCTCTAACCACTACACACAGACCACGTTTGATCTTAACCTGTGAACCAAGGAGGTCCTTTTTCAATTATCCATAAAAATCTGCTACAAGTGTTTTCACTAGGACGTGTCAGTACGTCACTCTCGAATGACGTAAATTAATTTTGTTTAACGTTAACGTGATTAAGTATGACGGTTTTATACGTTCCATCCGGTTAACAAGTTAATATTGAAAATTATATCTTGGTTTTTGGCCGGTTCATCAGTTAATTCCAAGGAAATTGGACTTATACCATTTTTATAATTAATCGTTGAGTCGTTTTGAAATTATCAGATCACAGAAATGTTTTTAATAAATTAATTTTAGTTAATTATGAATGAGAAGCCACCACAAAATGAATTGCAAATTGTTTTTTATAAAAAAAAATACTGACTTATACTACTTTCAAAATATACAGTATAATTTATTGGGTTTAGCTTACATGCGACAACAAGTAGGAGTGGTATGTCTAAAAACAGTCCAAAATTAGCTGTTGTGTACATATACTAAACGACATGATACATACTTAACAATAATATACCCGGGTGACACTTAATGACTACTAACCATTAAGTATATATAAGCTTCATCACTTTACTCCTACCCCCTACCCCCGATCTTCTCCTGTCCATTTGTCTATTTCTCAAGCGGAGTAATTCCCATCGCTCAGAGATGATAGATGGATGGCAGGAGAGACGGATGGATGGATGGATAGATAAATAAATAAGTAATCGGGGAAAATGGCGGTGGCGTTCGAAAAAACAAAAGCGAAAAATTTTTGGAGAATTTTGGGGCTGGGCGGGGGGTGATTTAATGCCCTCCCTTTTTTTCCGTTTTGTGAGTTTTTATTTGGAAAACCCAAAAGCTGAAGTGGAAACACCGACAGGGTGGAAGAACGGACGTGGCCGATTGAACGAACGGGTTGAACGTGGATCATGGTGCTGGGAAAACGTGTTAATCGGTAATTAGTCATTTTTGTTTTTGGGGGATGATGGGTGGTGGTGATGGTTGGAGGTGGGATTCTAACTGATGAAGTGAAAATATTTATTTATACAATCGGCCGTTTTTCGAATTTGGTTTAATCAATAGACAGGAGTGCATTTTTAGGCGCGGTGGATTCTTGAAATTTTTCTACGCTCATTCTAAAAGATCTTTTGTTTGTGTGTCACGTGACTCAAAAGAGGATTGTGATTTAAATTTAATTAAATTAAATGCTACCACGTGTAAATAGTCAGTGCGGTAGTTTCTCTCTTATTAATTAATTAATTAAAGTGGAGGAGTGTCAATAAATGAATAATTTAAATTTATAAGATGAGGAGGTAATGCTTGAGGTGGTTTTGGATGACCAATCAAATAGATTAGTTTTTGAATTATGAGAGTTAACTTGAGATGTAGAACAAAGTGCGTACAGGGTGTGTTGAGGAAAAAAATGGAGGCGAAATGAAAAGGACAATGAAGAAGCCGTTTTATGGTTTCTCAATAATTAAATATAGAGTTATTGATTTAAGTGTGGAAGACAGTGGAGGGAGGGCACGGTAGTGCTGACTTTTTGAGCTTTCGGAAGCAGGTTAGTAAGTTGAGCTTAGTTTGAAAATATTGTCGGGAAGGTGGAATTTGTGATTGTTTCTAGACGACGAGATTTAAGTTTTGCGTGAATTTGTTTTTGTCGTCTCGGGTATACATGTGGAACCCTGTTGTTACCTTTAAAATCTTGGGTGGATTGAAGTTTAGTTGAGACCCAACAGGAATGCTGTTTTATAGTCGTATATACTAAAAGTTAATATTTTCAAGTTGATAACTTGTAGCATAAGTAACCTCAAAGCTAATTCCGCTCACTTTGGCTTACAGTGGGGGTAGTCATCCACTCCAAAATGATGAGAGATGTCCAGTTTTTGGGCTCGTCCTTTGTTTGAACTTCCGAACGGGGAAAACCCTGCAGCTGGGTTGATTCTCCTGAGTTCACCAAGGTGAAAATGAACACTTCCTCAGATTCTCAAATTCGGAGTATTTTTTTAAAATCAAATTGGCCGGTATTTATACCCTGAGGAAGTTATACAAAAATTTTGAGTAACACATCCAGACATCCTGTTGTCCCAATTTACCCTTTTTTTCTAGAAAATTCTTGACTTTTGTTGGTATTAATACATAACTGTGGCTATTACGCTGCGTCAAATTTTTCTTACCTTTCCTACACATTCGCAGACTTTTCTCGCAGCTAAAGGCATCCTCAGTGGTAGAGGAATCGGGAAGAAACTAAAACTTGGTCTTTGTGAGGGAAATTTAAAAGTCAAAAAAAATTTGGTAGTCAAAAGTTATTACTAAAAAGCTAAACCTAAGAAGTTAGGTACTCAAAATTAATTATTAACAGCGGCAAAAAGCCTAAAACTCATCATTTTAGCTTTTGCTTGGATGGGTCACCATTGTATAAATTAATATATATTCAGGTACACATGAAAATAAATGAACTTCTTGGACAGCTCCATCTCAAAAATATTGCACACTTCTAGGACGGCTCCATTTCAAAAATACTGCACACATCCAGGAGACTTTTATTTCAAAAATACTGCACACTTCTAGGATGGCTCCATTCGGACCTGAATTCCTGTTTTCTTGTTTGAATTCTTTTGATTGTTAGTTTCAGCCATTTCTGATGTTTTGCTTTTCTGGCAATACTCTCTCACTTATTGGCTGTGTTCCGTTTTCCTCTCTTCCGCTCATTTCGTTTCTCTTTTCAGCTTTTAAGACTAAATTTTATTTACAATTAAAATAGACTGGAGGAGGAGGTTTGTGGGAGGAGACGAAAACAATCAAGATACAGTCCAAAAATTAACGCTTCTAAAACTCCTTGAAGAGAATCTTAAGGAGACAGGGTGGTGGAGAGGGAAGGTCTCTAACTCACCATTAATCAACCGATCCTCACTGACGTCTCAATAGGTTTCCGTGGGAAGAATTTTCTTTTTCGAAACCGGACAAAGAGAGAGAAATTAAAACGAGAGACAGAATGGAAAAAAGGGAGGAAAACAAAATATATACAGTTCCTCCCTCCTGTCTCTTTTGGGAGTGGAGGGTTGAAGGTTGGGGGTTGTTTTTTATCCTGACGCCAGAAAGAGTGAACCTAAAAATTGGGTTCATGTTCACCTCAACGTAAATAAACCGGAAGCGGGAGTGCAAAAAAAAAAGTTTACATATTTTTATTTACTCTAAATATGACTCCCTACCCTTTCCCCGCAGCTTTTCTCTTTTCCTCCGCTTTTCCACCATTTTCCTCTCCCTCCCACCCGAGGGAAGCTAATTTGTTTTTAACATGAAAGAATTTTCTTTTTAAAATTAAAAAGCTTTGTTTCTTTCGCCTTCCTTCCTTCCTCTTTCTTTTATTCGCGTTCCAAAAGTCGAAATCTTCTTCCAAGACTTCTCTGTCCTCCTCCTCCTCCCTGCCTCTCGCTCCTTCCAGTCCCAATACCCGTGACTCTCTCTTTCTTTCTCTCTCTCGCTCTCATCCTTTCTTTTCTTTTTTTTCTCTGGGAGGTTGGAGTAGGAGATAGGAGGAGGAGGAGGAGATGGGAGACTGATTCGAGGAGAAGAAGAGAAGAGGAAGAAAAATTTTCATTAGGAATTTACAAGGATTTTTTTTAAGGCTTTACCGACGACAAAAAAGCTTATAAAGCTTAAAAACTGAGACTTTGGTCGTGTTTTGTTTAAAAATTTCTTTTCTTGTTTCTTGTAAGTCGGAAGCTTTGGTCTTGTTTTGTTGTTTCTCTTATTTTTCCCTTTTTTTCCGCCCGGGGTTTTTGTCAAAGGAATTTGGTTTTTCTTTTCTTTCTTTTCTTTTTCATTATTGTTTCGAGTCGTAAATAAGTTTTGTGAAGAAGTTATTTTTAGAATGTTTCGAAATATTCCCCTGAAGATTATTTATTGCTTGGAGTATTAATAATTAATATATAAATATTATTAGGGTTATTAGATTATAAATGAGGGACTCGGTGTACGAGAGGTAGTGTAATTAGTGACTTCTCTGGAACTATGATAGCTTCATAATTTTTATGATTGAGTGATTAGTTGGATAAATATTGCACGTATCCATGAGAAATTCATTTCAAAAATACTGCACACTTCAGGAGACTTTCATTTCAGAAGTATTGCACACTTTTAGAACAGTTTCATTTCAAAAGTATTGCACACTTCTTGGACAGCTCCATCTCAAAATATTGCACACTTTTAAAACGGTTCCATTTCAAAAGTATTGCACACTTTTAGGACTGTTTCACTTTATAAAGACTGCACACTTGTAGTAGAGTTTTATTTCAAAAGTTTTGCACAATTCTAGTACGGCTTCATTTCCAAAATATTGCACACATCCAGGAGACTTTTATTTCAAAAATACTGCACACTTTTAAAACAGTTTCATTTCAAAAGTATTGCACATTTTTAGAACAGTTTCATTTCAAAAGTATTGCACACTTCTTGGACAGATCCATTTCAAAAATACTGCACACTTTTAAAACGGTTCCATTTCAAAAGTATTGCACACTTCCAGGAGACTTTTATTTCAAAAATACTGCACACTTCTAGTAGAGTTTCATTTCAAAATATTGCACGTATCCATGAGGAATTCATTTCAAATAAATTGCACGCTTTTATGAGGCATCCGTTTTATAAATATAGCACAAATACAGGAGAGACTAATTTCAAAAATATTGCACGTTTGTCTAAAATTCATTAAAAATTTTTGTTTATTATTAGTATTTGATATTATCAATATAGTATAAGCGATACGTTTCATAATTATTCAACACTTTCACGAAGAACTAATTTCCCCGAGTTGTTTGAGGAGTTCACTTCTTTCTAAAATGTACAAAACCGTGACTCTCTTATTTCATAAATAATGCACATTTTTGTCAAGGTGTCATTTTTTCGCAAAAATCCGTTTTATAATATTGCAGAGACTTTGTTTTACACTCTCGCGGAGATTCAATTTCATAAATAATGCACACTAATGTCAGGTGGCATAAACGAAACAAAGTATTGAGACAAATTCTACATCACTTCTAACTAGAAATCTGAAGATAAAGAAAATCGTGGAGAATCAGTTAAATACTCCTCCTCCTCCTCTTGTAAATGTGCATTACTTTTGAAAAAGTTTTTCTGAATATTCATGAATTTAAAATCATTGTGATTGTGTGTCAATATTTTTATGCAAAACGAATGCTGTGTCATATTCAAAACAAATGTCTGAAGGATACCGGAAGTTATTTATGACTCGACCTAATAATACAGTGAAAGAGGGAGGAAGCGGCGGGCAGTAAGGAATGAGTAGAAATTTTGTTTTCTTGGTAGAACTATTTTGGAAGGCCGAAGAGAGAGGCTGGAGGTGGGAGCGGGGTGGGGTAAAGAGGAAGTTTCCTAACGTGTTTCGCAGACCAGCGGATAATTGAACTTTTCGACCGAACGGGAAATGAATTATGGCAGTTTGAAGTTTTTAATAAGAGCTTCTGGCCGGTAAATCGCTAAATGGAAGTTACCGGCTTAATTTTTTAAGTGTGTTCGTAAATAATTGGTAAAAAGCTCGCGGCGTTTTCACATCCGCAGCCTCCCTCCCCGGCCCCTCCTCGCCCCCGCACACGCACACACTTTTTGTTTTCCCGCCGAAATCCTGGGCTTTAATGTTTAAATCGAAATTATTAAATAACTGGGTTCCCTCGTGGGTAATGCCATGGGCCCAGAGATGCTCATTCACCGGATAAAGATTTTTTGGTTTTTAATGAATACGGGAAAGTGGAGTTTTGGGGGAGGGGGTCGAACAAGAGAAAACTGGTTTTTATCTTTTGTGTTACGGTTTTCTCTTCCCCGGTTTTCCGCCTGCTTTTTTTATTTTGGATGGTGGAGATAGAGCAGATGGAAGGAAATTAAAAAAGTGAGGAAATTGGTTGCGCAAACAAGTCCGAAGAATGTAGAATCGATATTGTGAAACACGGCCATAAATTCTGGTTTCCCCGAAGCTTGCCTAAGCGTCAAGGTGAATAAAAGAGGAAGTCAATCTTCTCTTCCTCCTCCTCCATCCCTCTCAGCCATTTTTTTCCCTCCGTTTTTTCTTAGTGTGTTAAACATATCGAGAGAAGTCTGGTATTCCCTTAAGAGAAAGCAAAAAGGGAGGTTTGAGGAGAAACGTACAAAAGAAACACAATTTGGAGTGTTGGAGGAGAAGAAGAAGAAGGAGGTGGTGGGTGGAAGTAAAAGTGAAATCCGGAAGGAGGGAGGGACCGTCAATTTCGGCGTTTTAATTTCGAAACCGTTAAGAAACAAAAATTTCTCCGTCGGCTTCATTTCCTCTTCTTCTTTCTCCTCCTCGTTGTTCCCGAGGGAATTCGAATCCTGGAATTCGGCCAATTTTTTCCAGAAACCAAGATGAAATTTTTCCCCGGTTTTTGGGGGTTTACGAGTCGTTGAAGTTTTTGAATCGATTAAGCTCTGGGTTAGTCGTTTTGGTTCGCTGATCCTGGCCCATCCTTGACTATAAAACTATCGATCATGGCGGTTTGGTGGTAGGAGAAGAGCTTTTCCAGAATTTTGAGTCTTTGAGACTGTTTCTTTTGTGTGGCTGTTTATTTGTCATTTCCGGTTTTGTTTTTGGAGTATTTTGCACTCTTGGCTGGAGTTTGGATTGTAACGAATCTTGGAACTCGATCTGACAAAAGATTTAAGAACAAGTCTAAACTTGCACGGAGTGTTTGTTGTGGACCTTCCTCAAAAGTTTCCTAGTTCCCGACGGATTTGTTAAAAAGTTTTCAAGACTTTAGCTTCTAGTTTGGTTCCTCGTCCTTCTCTCTCTCTTGTCTCTTTTTCGTTGGTTTTAATGACTACTGTCATGGCTCCTAATAGTTTCTTTCTTCACCGTTGTTTTCACATCTGCGTTGTTTCTCTCGTTTGTTTGGATGCATGTGCGGAGATAAATCAAAAAATCTTATTCCGATCCTGATCAAACTTGACACACGTGTATGTTGTTGGTAGTATCTTAGTTTCAACAATAAAACAAAAAGTTGGAGTCTATGTTATTGAAAAGGAGCGAAGGATCTTCTTAGGTTTCATAAGTTGTAACATCGGTCAACCATTCTAACGCTTAAAGCAATTCCTTAATTCGACCCTGATCTTAAGTAGGTTTAGGTTAAAGAATACGAGAGATGTGTTGATCTGTTTCTTAGTAACTAGTTAAACGATCGAATAGTAACAATCACAGTTCACTTATCTGTCTTTGATTAACCCATCCATTCGACCAATCGCAAAGCTCAAAACATGCTTCTGAGGATGAAGCTCTTTGATTGGTCATTTGGTTGTGAGCCTTTTGCCATCATGAGTCATCGTCTGTATGGTTTCAAACGTTTAAGTGTAAATGGTAACAGGACTAAACTGGCAAGTGCTGCCATGTTTTCTAACCCTCCCCTAAGACCTTTCGCTATCAAAAAGTGTGCAGTATTTATGAAATGCATTTATTTTTGAAATTGTGCATTACGTTTGAAATGAAAGGTTCTAAGTCGTACATTTTGAATAAGCAGTAGCGACCACCGGATATTTGTTTGCTGAGAGATAAATCTCAACCCGGAAGTGAATTTGCCAGAAGAAGAAAAATTTTTTCCCCGATTTCAGGGATTTTGTCTGGAAGTAAAACCAAAAATGTCGTGTTGAAGTCTGAATGAAGGGCGGCAGGTACGATCGTAGAGTGCAGGCGTATCCAAAAATCTAAGAAAAGACGAGAGCGTGGGAAGACAGAGACCGAGAATAAATAAAATGAAAAGAAAAGAAGAAGAGATGAAGAAAGAAGTCGAAGACAATGATAATTGTTTTGGGTTGTGAGTGGACTAAGTCGTTGGGAAATGGCGAAGGCGTTATGGTTCCTCCTCCTCCTCCACCACCACCACACCGAATTTCTTCTTCATTTTGTGTCTCCTTCCTACCCCCGACACCTCCTCCCTCTTCTCCTCTCTTTCATTTCGTAAATTAGAAAACCAAATTGAAAACTATTTCGACACACATAGTCAAGGTCGACCGCGGCGGACTGGAAGCCTCGCTTTTCAGTGCCGTAAATCACGTTCATTTGTTTCCAGCAGTAATTAATTCCTTTTTCACATTGTGGTGGCGGCGGGGGAGGGGAGTGGAAGGGATGCGTGAAATACCGAAGAATCTGTGTTAGGATTTAAATCCGAATGCGTGAAACTGGAAATCAGTCGAATCGATTGGTTTAAAATTGGCAGAGAGAGGAAGGAAGGAAGGAAATTTGGGATTCGGGGTGGAAGGGGGAAGGGGTGAGCATAGGAAAAGCGAGACGATAGAAGAGAAGCAAACCGCGAAACATTTTCAACATCCGAATTTTGCATTCTGGGACAGATGCCTGTTCCCTAACTTATGGTATCAAATAATTGAGGAAAACTTAAACCAACCGGAAAGGAAGTTGTTGAGAGGATTTGAACGTCAGACGTTTCGCTTACGTCAACTCCCGGTTTTGTACAGCCGCGTTGTAGACGAATCGAAGCACTAAGACGGGAAACTGTTTCCTGGTATTCCGTCTACGAACAAAGTCGATGAAAAATAATTTAAACGGATTTCGTGAAGACGATGTGGAAAACGTTTCGCCGATGAATGCAAGAAGTGAAATATAAATCCCGCGGACGAAATGAAGGAAAGGTTGAAGGACGGGAGGGGGGAGGTAAAGAGGAGACAAAGAAAAGGAGAAGAAGACAGCTTGAAATTAGTCTCAAGCGATGACTTATTAAAAAGTAGAAGAAAGCAGGATGGGAAAGTGTCAGCAAAGAGGGAGGCGGAGGTGAAGATTGAAATGGTTAAAGCCTGTAAGATTTCTGGAGGTTCTGACTCAAGATTGAATCACGTGATGAAAGCTGGAAGAATTTTCACCTCATAACGCGGGAGAGGTTGTAAGGATAAAGCGGGGCGGGGGAGAGAGACGTTTCCAACCTCCCCGAACGGCAATAAATTGTCGGCTTCCCAAAAAAATATTGTCACGTTTCCCCGAAGGAATCCTTCTCGTAGTTTCTCCTCGAAACCGTTCATCCGAAATTCAATTTTTTCATTTGGTTTTCTCTTTGTCTCGTTTCAGGTACAGTGAAAGTTAAGTGATAAGCCCGAGACCAAACTAACTAACCATGAAATGGACACCTATAGATACCAGACGGGCGGGTACGAGTATCGGTGCAGGAGCAACGAGTACATAAGCGATTCGGATCTCTACAGGGATCCGAGGCCGCCGATCCGAGTTCAAGATGGTGGTGGTGGTGGTGGCTACATCGACCAATTTAGTTTTCAGAGAAACCATAGGTAACCCACCTCCGAGTTTCCTACCCCTCCCCACCCTCTTCAATCGGAATCGAGAATCGATAAAGAAACTATTTCGGTTTGCATTTATTGATCGTTTGGGTTTCCTCACGCGACTACGTTTAACTTGGTCTCCTCCTACATTCCTCTCGCCTCCGCTCCCTCAGGATCTCCTCTTCTCTCCTGCCGTCTCCTCTTAAATGTTAATAAATCCCGAAATATTTAATATTGGAAGGGTTGTAAATTTCGAAGGGAACGTAAAAATTTTTAAATGTTTATAACGTCATGTAGTGGGAGAGAGAGAGAGAGAGAGAGAGAGAGAGAAGAAGAAGAGAGAGAGAGAGAGTGCTTATATGACAGGGATCACGCAATATCCGGGGAAATAAGGTCATCTATTATTGCATAAACTTTTATTAGGATCCCTCCCGAAAGTTTTTGACACGTGTTTGCCAAAAGCGAAATCATAGTGTCAACCCACCCAAATGGAAGGGAAGAAAGCTTCGAAGTAATAACAGTCCGCGAAATGAGACAGCCAAGACGAAAATTCTCAAAATTAGGACCTGGCTGCCTTTTATGTCCAAAAACAAAATTTGAATAGTCAAATACGACTTATAGCTCATCAAGCTATACGCCCAGGACCCCTGGAAAACTCTGCTGTTTCCGTATGATTAGCCACGTTAGTGTATAAAGTCTGATGTCAAGTTCCATCAACCATTTTTGTAAAATGATTGAATGACCTACATAATCGCAATGCAATGATTAGTCTTTTTACTTAGACGAGTCATCATCTTAAGCATGGCACGAATTATAAGATGATTTATTAGAGTATGTTATTATAATTAAATGACAATATCTTCTTATGTTTCTTTTTATTGAAAATACAAATCGCATAACTTCAAAATCGATGAATCATTTCAAAATTCGAGAGCATTTGTATAGGAAGGGGTAGGAAGTTGGGGTGGAAAGAGCGGAAGCGGAAGTGGGGCGGGGGATGAAACCAAACTCATTGCTCTCTCTCTCTCTCTAAGAAATGGATTTGGAGTCAGATACTCAGGTTCGAACCAAGGTTTTGGTTTATTTTTTGGAAAATTCTTTACTCTTTCCTCTCTGGGGGGAGGGGGAGGGTTTACAAATGTGAGGACAATGATTAGTAGTCTTCAGATAAATATTAGAGCGGTGATGGCTGCAAGGCTCGAGGAATGCAGTTAAAAATTTCATTTTCCTCTCTGCTTATCTCCTTTTTTTTTTTGTTTCAAAGAGCGGAAAAGGAGTGGTAAGGGATGGGGAGGGAGGGGTGGAAGTGGGTGAGGATGTTGGCAAAACGAATTCAAGCATGGCGATAAATTAAAATTTACGATTTCCCTTTTTTGTTTCTTTATCGCCTCTCGATTCTCGTCGGTTTTTCATTCGCGGCCATATTTCTTCTCAGTTTTTTTTCATTAAATTAAAAATTTTCCTTTAACAAAAGCTCCGTTGACCGACACTCAAGGATTTCGAGGCACCCCCACCCCCACTCCCAATAGTTTGGCTCTTCCAGTCGCGGAAGTAAAATTTCCCCGGAAAATTTCTTTCTCCGGTTTAAAATGGTCGCCGAGGTTAGGTTCAAAGTCTGATTTTGCAAAATTTCGGAAACGAGGTTGACAGGCGATTTTTCTCCTCAACAGGAAAAACGACGCCTTTTGGAAGAAGTCGGGGGAAAGGGGGTGGTAGACCAGTCGTTCTTGCCCAAGTTTCAGACCGCAAATATGACAGATGAATTTGGATTTCTAGCAATTTTCTCTAAATGAAAATTTGGGTTTTTAATCCTTTCCCGCTCCTGTTCTAATGAGTGATTTAGACATTTAACTTGAAGGAGGGGGGGTGTTATCTGTCTCTCTGTGCTGTGGGAGTCAGAACCTTAAGAAATCCTCACGAGTGTCGGGTGTGTGTCGAATTGAATGAAAGCCGATGGGTCCCAAATCAAAACCAAATTTTCGAAAATGACGTTGTAATTCTAATTGGTATTTCCTTCCAAATCTCCCCCGCCCCCAAAAAGGTTTTATTCAAGCGTGCCGAGGAACTATGACCGAAGAAAACAGGAATATCGACGAGAGGTTCACTACGAGGACAGGACTATACCGTACGATGAGGTGAAACGGAACCCGGAGCCGGTGCCTCAGTATACGCTGAAAGATGAGAAACTCTCTCAAATGTACCCGGGGACTCAGAATGAAATAACCGGGAATTGTTACAACAGCAACAGCGTGAGAAAAGACAAGAAATCGGTGAATTATAGCGGGTATCAGGGATACGACGATGGCGGGTTTCAAAGCGAGAGGACGGTACCCGTCGGCGACGGTGCGAACGTCGTCGTCAGTTTCAACGGAGTGAACACCGTGATCAGGTAGAGGATTTGTCATGGTTTTCTCACCCCCCTGCCTCCTCCTTCATCCCTCTTTCATCCCCTTCAGAGCTTTTACTTTCTGTTTTTTGTTTTTGTTTCCCTTTTGGATTTTTTTTAGGGCCCCATGAAAAAATTTAGAGATTATAAAAATTTTTATGAGGACGCCTTTTTTGTGAGATAAAGCGAGTGTTTTATCTGCTCGAAATCTTTGTTTCTTGTTTTTTTATACCTTGATTCGGTCCTGTTTTTTTACAATTTGCGTCGTTACCGCTGATTAATTTCCCGTATCTCCATGAAGTGTTATCTGGAGAGTTCGAAACGCAGTTGGTGAGTTTTAATTTTGCTTCCCTCGTCCTCCATCTTTTTTTTCTTTTATGTTGGCATCTCTTCTTTTCATCTTCGATTATCTCTTCCACTGTTCTTTGATTCCAGTTCTTCTTCTTCTCTTTCCTCCGTCTTATTCTCTTTTATTTTGGTTCTGGTTGGCTTTTTGTTCCTTCTTCCTTTCACAAACTACCTTTCAGAGAAAATCACGACAAATCACTCACTCTCTAAATTTGTGTCTCAAGGCACTCCTACAATGAAGAGAATAGATCTTCGGAAGAACCGTCGGGAGGTTGCTGCTTTTCCGGGTTGTGTCCCGGTTCGTCCACTCCGACAGAGACTTCCGTTCAAGTGGAGGAAACCGGAGTGTGCAAACCGTCTTTATTACTTCTCCTCTTAGTCGTGCTCATAATAGTGTTCGTCTGTGTGTCCGCCGTTCTTCTCTACCTCAACTGTAAGTATCTTAAGAGTTCTATCCGGATGGAAACCTCCCATCCGGAAGGTTTGGTAGTGTCAGGGGGTAGTGGTAAGGGATGATTTCTTTTTTTGTGCCAGAAACACGGAGTGCGTGTCCACATGACAAGAGATTTAGTGTTTTAAAATATGAATTTAGAGCCGAAGAGAAGAAGAAAAGTCACGCGATACGCGTCATAAAGAATTAGGCAGTAATACCAACTTGATAAACAGAAATCGAGAGGAGAAGGGAAGGGGAAGGGGAAAAATTTTTGTAGTCAAAAATAAATGTCAGAGAGATTGTCAATTTTGTCTCCTTTTAACGAGCGCCCTCGTCAATTTTTATCATCCCAAACGGTGTTCATAAAAAAAGGAGGAACGTTAAATCCGCCCTAATCTGGAATATACAAGGAAATGGCTTAAGTTTGTGGAAGACATTAGCTCGACGCGGAGAGGAAGCCAAAGAGAGGAAATGGGAGAAGTCCCAACTCTGCGAATAGGGGTGAGCGGAGTCGAGGTGGCGGAAGGTTTTTGGGGGCCAGGGTTGCCGGGGGCGGCTCAAGATTATTAACTTTCAGATTTACTGGAAATTTCATAGGCGGAATGCGCGATTTCACTTTTTTTTCCTCTTTCTCTCTCTTTCTCATTTTGTCGCCGACAGGATTTTCTCTTGTTTTCAACTGACGCATAAATTTTCAAACATTCATTAATCCGAATAAAAAGACCAAAACTTTTTTTTTGTTTGCTCTTTTTTTTCCCTTTCTTTTCTACCGGAAGTGGAGAAAGTCACTTCTCACTTTCTCTTTTTTATTTTCTCTCTCTCTTGATGTGAGTCATGGCAAAACCTGAATTTTTTGTCTGTGGAAGCGGGATTTATAGATAATTAGGTTATCTGGAGGAAATCGTCGTATTTCTCATCGTGCTTGATTGTATAAAACAACAGCACCGGAACCTTACTTATTAAAATTCTTTCTTTCAGTGAATTTATTACCTCAGAAATATGTCTAAATCAGGGATGAGCAACCTTTTTTATCATCAGGCCAATTTAAATTTTTGGCGGGCCCCACAAATCTGTAGGAGAACTTAATTTTGAATATAACAACCCCAATATCACCTTATTGACTATAATATTGCATCCAAACCTTTCAAGAAACACCAGAATTGCTGAAATTGCTGGTTAACAGCTTACCAGTCTGACTGATTGTGTGACAGAAGGCAACACAAACAATCACAGACGCAGCGCTTACCTATTGCATGTTTGAGCAAGTCGCCGACAATTGAGTAACTCGTCATAAAAAATTGAGTTCGGTTTAGTATATACTATAATTTTGTTATAATTAATTATATAAGTGGGAGAAGTCGATAAATAAAATTCAGTTTTAGAAATGCTAGGTGGATCGCGTAAATATGTTTAACGAGCCGAGTGTTGCCCTGTACAACAACCTCTGGTCTTCTGATACAAATACTGCAACATTTCACAACTAATACGGCACTGTAGCGGGACTGTGGTATAATGGTTTAGGCGCCTGACTAGAAGTTATGGACGTGAGTTCGAATCCTCCTCCGTACCCTGGTGTATCCAAGGATGATGAAAAACGGGATCAAAAGTCTAAATAAATAAATATTGGCTGTAGCTGTAGTATTTAATAATATAATATCGATGAAAATAGTATTTGTGGTAGTATAATTGCTGATTGTGTCCTCCTATATGTATACTGCTTTTTGGTATACAACTTAGGATCTATTTCGGTATAATGACTGTACATCCTTCAATTTCACATTTTCAGGAGTTGTATTCTTGTGCTAATTCTAACCTTCAAATTCGACAAATGTTTGTTTAGCGTTTCTGTTTAGCTAATTACCATAATATAACGATATACTGATGGGAGAAAGTTGATAAAATAAATTCAGTTTTATAAATACTTGGCGGGCCGCATAAACATGTTTAACTGGCTGCGTGTTGCTCATCCCTGGTCTAGGTCAAAGGTCAATTTTTGGTCCCTTTGGATTTTACAAGAACTACGACATATTCCGATATTGTGTTTACAACAAAACAGGACATTTTGAAAATTTTTTCAAACAAGTCAAGTCTAATGAAAAATAATTCAAAAGCCCTAATTCAAATACTGCTTACAGAGTTTTACATCACAGACACAAACACAACAGCATAATTGTTACTCTTTGAAAGGTTAACTAAAAATGTGATTCCCTCTAACTAGAGCAAAACCAAAGCTAATAAACTTTGTTCAATTAAAAAGAAAAAAGGCGGGAAAATTATTTAATTTACGAACATCGGTTTCAAAAAAAAAATTTCCTCAACGACTCTAAGAATTAATTAAAAGAAAATTTGATCATCTCGGACTTTTCTCTTTTTTTTTGAAACAATTAACTCCATGAAAAATTTGACTCGTTTGACAATCCCTCTTTTCAATTTACCTTTTTGACTTTTTGAAATTCATCTCTGCGGTGGGAGGAGTGGTGTAGTGGTTAAGTTCCTGACTTGGACGCAAATGGTCGTGGGTTCGAATCCTCCTCCAGCATCCTGTTATACCCCTCCCCTCCCCCAAGGGTGAAAAACGGATTAAAATCATCACCGCCACCAAATTCATCTCTGTGTTGTATTTTTGAAGAAGTTTACACTCTCTAAGACGCGCGGGTCACAGAACCTTAGAGTAAATAAACATCAAATGAATAAAAAGAAAACGTTAGACTGCATTAGACAAATTAAAAATTGATTTCATGGAAGCGAATATTTTTAGAGGCGGCGGTGAGGTTGGGGGAGGGTTTTGTAAAAAGTCATAGAGTTAACAAACGAACAAACTTTCTCATTAAACTTAGAAACGGGATTTGGCGTTTTTCACCAACCCCCCGGATGGAGCGGTGGAGGAGGACAGGGTAGAAGGAATGGGTTTCAAGAGGAAGAGTCCCTGATTATTTTGATTCGTTTGAGAAAAATTTGAAATTCAAAAATGGAGGGAATTTATCTCTTCGTCTCCCATCCAGGCAAATAGGCCCAGTGGTGGATGAAGGATGGGAGTGGGGGTGGTGGTGGTGGTGGTGAATGAAACGAAACTTTTCTTTAATTTTTATTGTTAAATTCCACAGAAAAAAAGTTTTCGGTATTGTTTTTCTTTTTTCTTCATTTTCTCCTCCCTCCCCGCTGGAAACCTCTTTCTTCTCTTGTTCTCTCCTTCCTCTCCTCCGCTTCCTCCTCCTTGTCATATCGCGAAAGTTTCTTTTCAAAACTTCTCAAGTAATTGTCATTCCCTTTCGTTAAATGTTTTAAATTTCCACAGTTTTTGAATTTTCTGTTTTGTTCTTGTTTTCCTCGTTCTACCCCATTCCCCCTCTCTCTCTCTCTCTCCGTTACAATTTCCACCGGAAAAACACTTAAAAAGACTTACCAGGATGCTGTTGTGAATGGATGTAGAAAATGTTTTTGGGAGTCTTAAAAGATGATCACCCGTAGGGGAAGTGGAGATCCAGGGATGATGGCGGTGTTATTATTGAGATGTTTCTGGTTTTGCTTTTGGGATGGAAAAGAGAGGCGGGTGGTGGTTTCGTTGAGGGAAAAAAAGAAGGAAAAGCTTCGGAGAAAGTTTGTCTTTTCCTAATTAAAAAAGATCGGAAGAGAGGTGCAGAGGCGGAGGAGGTGGAGGCGGCGGAAGAGAAGAGACCACCTGCTTCTGCGAGAATCATCCGATTAAGTCGTGATTCTCATTTTTAGGGAGGAAATTGTCAAGCAGACGACGTTTTTCATTCTCGTGACAGCCTAATCTCTGTGTTTTTATTCCCACTCCGCGATAAAAAATTGAAAGTTTTTAATTAATTGCTTTAATTTTCTTCTTTTTTTTTCCCTCCCTCCTTTTCCCTCCCTCCCTCCTCTCTGGAGTTGGTTACTTAAAAGATTTTTCTCGCCTTCGTTAAGACTTTTGAAGTTTTCTTCTGCTTTCCTCCTTCCCTCTACACCTCCTCCCATCCACCGTCAAAAGGATAACTTTCTAATTTTAATAAAATTTTTCTCTCTCTGTTCCAGATGCAGCGTTCAAGCCAAGGCCTCAAATAATCGAAGGTAAGATTTTCATTTCCGTTTCCGGTTGGCGGTTTTTTTGTTTTGTTTCAAAACTCTTTTTGCTACCGAACGTTTAAGTCTCTAAGGACAGTGTGACGTCACAGAACGTTGGGAGAAACATCTTCTAAGGAGACACCAAACGGTCCGGAAGTTGTTTTCAAAAAACCTATAATAATTTATTTTTTATTATAGAGAGTTGTCAAAAACGTTTCTTTGGGCGGGGAGGAAAAGGGGGGCAATGGGGGTAAGGAAAATTATAGTTTTGTTGAGAACCTAAAAACAAAAGTAGAAATTTATTGTTGAAAGATTTTTATTGGGGACAAGAGTTTCCTAATGAAATATTGTTGAGACAATAACAACTCTCTCTCTCTCTGTGTTGTTATTAAAAGTTATGTTTCGTTTATGTAGTTATGACATATGTGTATGTACTTGGAGTTATCGATTTGGGTTTTCGAAAATCGTTCGTTTGGGGCTTTTCGCTTGTATCAAAAGAAGAGAAGATTGGAGAGTTGTGAGGTAGGAAAGACTCCTTCACTAAAGCTAACACTAGACACAGGATCACACTGACCTCATTTAAGTCTCATTGCTTTGTAATTTTTTAATTTGATTCATCGTTGGTTAAAGTGTGCAAGATTTTTGAAACGTATAAGCGATCACCGTAGCGAAACCTGTTTGTGAATGCAGCGGTATGTGTCCACTACTTACGAAATGGGTTGGTTCTTAGTTTGATTCTAGACTGATGAATTGAAGTGTTGTTAAAGTGTGCATTACTTATGAAATGACGTATATATATTCTTTAATAATTGTGTACCCTGTACGCGTTACAAATATTCATAATTTTTATTAAAGCCAGTTATAATATAACTCGATCAATAAATATACACCAGTGGGAAGATATAACAAGCAATAGCACATCAACGTATGTAAATAAATCAAACAACTTATACACCGCCGCTTGTATAACATAATAAGTAAATGGGTTACTAAAAATAAACTAATTATAAATATAAACAACTCAGTTAATAAATAGGTACAGAAAAAATAAGGATAAATAATGATTTCATTAATTAATAAGTAATAGGTAAATAAATAGACGACAAAATATAAATTCGTGAGTATATAAATAACCATATAAGTAGATAAATAAATACATGAGAAGATAAATAAATAAATAACGCAAAAAATACTTGATAAAAATAAATAAATAAGATAAATACAATATTAATAATATAAGTCATTAGCCTAACTCCCATCCTCTAGGAGACTCAGGATTGGGAAGAATCAATAGTCCTTAGTTAGAAACGAACGACAGGAATTTGAACCGTTAAAGGGCCAGAATCTTTAATTGCTTGCCTCCTTCGATTTGGTCACCATTAGTCTAGACCAGAGGTCCCCAAACTTTTTGTGTCGTAGACCCTTTGCCATGTCTTCCGGTTTTGGGTAGACCCCCTACTTACCTGAAATTGATTTTTGTAAATTTCTCGCTGTAGTGAAATAAATTTTTTCCTTCATAGGTACTGTTATAAATAATGTATATGTCTTTATACTATAAGATAGTATAATGTAAGTAAATAGGTACTGTCAGTGAATGTTGAGATCCACTATCATGGGCCCTAAATTTTTTTTCGCTGACGTAGACCCCTTACAGGTTGTCATAGACCCCTTGGGGTCGATATAGACCACTTTGGCAATCACTGGTCTAGACCGATGTGCTTCACTCTCGAGTCAATTTGACGCTTGTTTGATATTAAAAATTAAATATGATGCTGATGAGGTCGACCATACCTTTTCTGTCTTTGTCTGTCTTGTACCTCCTTTTTGGCTTTGGTTCAAACATGTTCAGAGCAGAACGTACCATTTTAGTGTCGTCTCACAGTGGTACCCACCATTTTAGATTTTAGTGTCACCTTGTTTGCTTGGAATTTTTCTCTTTTTTTGGGAGCGACAGGAAGTGTCTATCTGACATTTTTATTCCAACGACAAATATTTATTACTTTGAGGGGGCCAAGGTGACAAGTATGTTCTTCGAAGGCCGGAAATCGAAATGGAGATTGAAAATATTTTATTTAATTAAAAATTTTTGGAGAGATTCTCGGAAAATGTGAAATCACCAAGATGGAGGGGTGTGAGGGGTTATTATCAATAAATTAAGGAACCGCATGGACTCGGGCTCAGCCTCCCCCAACCTCCTCCATCTCAAAAACGAGTTAAGCGCGGCTTTAAATCTCGGTCCGGCCATAAAATAAGACATTTTGTTAAAATATCCATTAAATATATTTCTGTCATCTTGGTCGTTTTCATTTCTCGCTTAGCGAGTCGAGATAAAGGCTCTCAAAAATAAAAACGCCGACTTAATTAAATGGCCTTATCTCCCTTTTCGTAGCCCTTTCTGCACCCCCTCCCTCCCCCCCGGTCCCACCGCCATCCGCCATCTCTCCTTCCTGTTGGGTTCGCGAATCCTCGCTCATCGTCCTCTCTTCCTCTTTTCCTTCATCCTTCTTCATCGATTCTCTTCTCGTTTTTTTTGGATTTTCTGGATTTCATTACACCCCCTCCACCCTTCCGTGCTTTCTCATAACTCTGAACTTAATAAATTTTCTTTTATTTATTTATTTTTTTTCTTGTTTTATTATTTATTGTTTCTTTGTCGGCCTTAATTAAGACAATTAAAAGTGATTAAATAAAAATTGTGAATTATTAAAGGGAAAAGGTTTTTGTGTTGTGGTTTGGCCATTTCCGGTTGTTGTGAGGGAAAAGATTTTTCGCGATATGGCTGCGAGGGTGGTTCAGGGTTGACCAAGATTTTTATACTTAAATACGAAATGAATTGCCGGATCGTGATGGAACTTGCGGGTGACCTACTGTATTCGTTCTCGATGTTATAGGTCGGAGGCTTGGCTGCCACCATTTTGGGTTATAGGGTAGCATAAATAGGAAAAATAAGTGAAACGAATGACTGAAGTGAATGTGAAAGGTTCCATCACCAAACAAACTAAGCACCACTTGACACACAGACACTGGCATACTGTCTGACAACGTGAAATCAAAAACCCAGGGTTTTTATAGGAGAAACCTACCCTCCGATTTTGGGCCTGGTTTCCCATATTTTTAATGTTTCGATTATGTATTTTAAAAACTGGCGTTTAGATCTTCCAGATCATCCGGGTTGATTGGTGAAGATAGTTAAGGGTGCAAATGTTTATAGAGGCGTGTGAAGTTTTGGAAATGAGACAAGTAGGTGGGACTGCTGAATTGATGTGAATTTAAGGGATGGTGGTTGATTTGGATAAGAGGGCCAAATGGAGACGTGACATGTTTGTTTGGAATAACCGCCGGGATAAACTGTACCACTTGCTTATGATAAATTGTGGTATCGTCTGTGCTTCTGGTATGTCTCCAAAGACGGTAACATCGAGTAAGTGTATAGCATGGCAGGACATATCTGACGCATGCGCAGAGGTAACCAAATGGCTGATTTAGTCTTGTTACATGTAACCTTTGTTCATCTGCTAAGGTGTTTCTCGAAGAATTACATCAGAATCTATAGTTCATCGAGTTTCGAGAAAATTCTCTCTCAGTTGAGTTTAACGGTGGCAAGAGGCTCTGATATTGAGTCACGTGATCGACTTTCAATGGTTTTCTTGGGAAATTCGGAGAAAGGTTGGTTAGGGCCTCGTCATCATCATTTCATTCAAGGGAAAGAAGAAGAAGGAAAAAAAATCAAAATAATTTCACATCTTTATCTGGACCATCTTCCCTCTCCTCTTCCTCATGTCCTTCTTCTCATAACTGAAAATAAGAAGAAAAAAAAAGAAAAGAAAAAGGAATTTGGAAATTTAAGGAGACGTTCAATGCGTGTCCCCGACATAAATTGCGAAAAATTGAAAACGAAGAAAAGAGAGAAAAAAAATAAATTTTTCCCTCAGGATAATGTGGCCGTTAAGGGAGAGGAGAGGAGAGTTGGAGGAGGAGGGAAAAGGGAAAAAGGTTGAAGAGAGATTGATGATTGAAGAAAGAGAGAAAAAGGAAGGAAAGGAAACGGGACAAAGGGGATTCTCATTGTCTTCTGGAAAAGGCAGACTTTTTGGCGCCCGATTTTCACATAATTAACGTCAAATTTATGATTAATGCTTTTTTCTGGGTGCTGCGGGGGTAGGTGGAGGGGTAGAAGATGAACAAGGGATCGGGGAGGAACAAATAATACTAATTAAACAAGGTGCCCGATCACCTTTTCCTCTCTCTCTCTCTCTCTCTTTTTTACTCGTCGAATGCTTTTTTCCTGATGATAATTAATCGTTAATTGATTTCTTTTGTTGCTGACGTTTTTATAAATCGAATCCTGTTGGAAAATTTTGTATTTCCGGTTATAAAAGGAAATGAAATAAACGGGATGGACAAAGACAAAATTAGTTTGATATTTCGGAATTGAGTCACGTGATTTATCGCAACCGTTTTAAGTCCAAATTATACTTTATAGTCTGGGTATATGTTACTACGGAAACTCGAAAGCTGTTGTTGTGTCTGTTATATAGCTAACATGCTCTTTGGTGATAACTTATTTAAGCTGAATAAAGTGGGAGTGCACCTGAACTTACTGATTTCTTTTATCTATGACCTTGGTACTCAAACTGCGGCCTACAGAGCTCTACTAAGTGGCCCAGAGGTAACTGACGGAGTGAAAATTTGTGGAAGGTCGATTGCTTATTGTTGAGTCTGAACTATGGTGCCTGACCAGCACGAAAATGTTCGGGCCTGTGCTTAGAAACTGCTAACATTGTTTGCCTCAACATATCTCTAGGAGGCAATATACAGAAAATACATACAGAAATAGACTGACAGATTTACATACAGTTGATGCCCCGAGAGTGGACTGTATACGTCGAAAATTGGACCGTGAAATCTTCTTTTCTTTTGGTAATCGTGTGGTCCAGTCGCAATGGTCACAATGGAAATTTGGCTCGGAAAGGAAAAAGCTTGAGTACCAAGGATCTATGGATTGGATTTATTTATTTATTTATAGGTCATTATGTAAATGTTATTGTTTATATAATACAAATTATGTAACCCACAGTTTGATTATTTTTCACGGTGTTTTGGTTTTTGTTCGTTTTGAAATTGAACAACTTGAGAAATTACTCCGACGAACCTATTTCATAAAAAATGCACACTTTAATGAGTTTCTTTCATAAGTAATGCACACTATTAGCGTAAATTTCATTCACAACTACTTAACATTCATGATGCGTTATTATTTACATTTGTTAATTGGTTTTTGGTTCTGACATTTGATGGGAGGAGTAGTGCTGTGGTTAATTCCTTGAACGCAATGATCTTGAGTTCGAATCCTCCTCCCGCATCCTGTTGTACCCCCAAAAAGGGTGAAAAACGGGATTAAAACCACCACTAATAGGCAGAATGAAGATGAGTTTGTGATCGTCAGGTTGTCAGGATTTTTATGAAGTACCGAAGGGCTGAAAGAGCTTTTGAGCTTTAAATTTGACACACAAATGCATACACTGGTTTCAGCAGGTCCATCACAGGTGATCTTGAGACTTCGGAGTCTGGTGAGAGCCTTCTCCGATACTGAACTTATGGTTCTATACGTTTCCAGAAGCTTTTGGGTTATTCTTAGCTTGCGATGGATCTCCTAAAAGCTAGGTTTTGGAATACAGCGGGCAGTAACATCCAAAGGTGACTGACTTAATCGAAGTTGCTGATGTTGATTCGTTACCTTAAGAGTGCGGATTTAATGTATATGCTGTTGATGTACGGTTTCGACGTATTTTTGTACAGTTAGATACAGATACAGTTTGTCTAAAGTAAGTTTAATTATTATTGGAGGCATTTCCGTATTTTTCGGTAGAAGCTCAGAGACTTTGCCTAAATGTACCTTTCAGCTACCGATTGGGCTGGAGTGAAGTACAAGTGTTTGGAGAGGCAGACGTCAAAAGCAAAAATGAATCAGGATCAAGGTTACAAAGAAGACGGGAAATGACAGAGGTGGAAAGGTTGATGAGGGAAAGAAAAAAGAGAAAACAAAGGGAAGAGATAATTTCAATGACGTCAAAATCGAAGGTGAAAGTAAAAGAATTTTTGTACGGGAATAAAAAGAAAATGGAAGTAAAAGTGGAAATTTAATATGTCGGTTAAAAATGGGAGAGGAAAAATTGGATAAAATTTCCCGGAGAAAATGAAAAGGAGAGTGAGAGTGGTTGGAGAGGGAGAGGAGGAAACAAATTCCAAGGAATGAACTTTTGGAGGAAAAACGATTTCGTAGAAACACACACGCACGAACACAGTCACAGCCTCCATTTCCTCCTCCGCCTTCGCCCCCAAAAATATTTTGGAAGGAAAAGCATTTTCCTCTTTTCGATTTTAAAGATTAGTTCAATTATAATGTCAGCTGGGATTAAGAGAAGCAACAGGATTGAACGACAGCATATTGTAAGACTTAGTTATGCGCTTTAACGAAAGGATAAACAAAAAGAAAAATGGCGGCGGAAATGAAGAAACAAACAAATTTAGGTGATGAAGGAAGTTCTGTTGCGAATCTCTATCCGAAGACGTTACCTTCTACCCCTCCCCGTGAAATATGAAGTCTTTGAGAGATGTGGGAGGCTGGGAAGTTTCACTCATGTTTAACCTCCGATTTTATCACCTGTATAACAGACTAAAGTAAAGGAATTAGAGATGAAAGATGGAGGAAGGAGGTTGAGGTGAAAGGTGGAAATGGGAGATGTTAGGGGGTTAAAAGGGGAGAAAGGGGGTGTGAGGGAGGAGAAAGTAGAGGAAATCTTTAAAAAGAAAAGTTTTTCAATAAGGTTCCCTTTTTCTTTGAGCTTACAATTTCATTAAAATGAGAAGTTTCCAAGATTAATACCCCTATGCTTAGCTTAGGGGAATGACGGACGTGTTTACCCGTCATCTCATTGTGTTATGGACCGTTTTCAACCCTTCACAGCCGTCATCAAGATTTGGAGCTGGGTACCGAGAAGAACATCATCCGTTCCGGCGTTTTTTGATGTTTTACTTTGGTCTTTAGTTTGGAATTTCTCGAGATATGGTCCATTCGAACCACCCTTATCGGGAGAAGGGCCTTGTGAGGTCGTAAGGGTTGGGGAGGTTTTAATAAATATAATTAAACTTAGGTTCGAGAAGTTTTAAAGATAAAGCCGGGGTGAGTAACAAAAGGGACTCTAATAAAACAACATTCCGGGGGTGAGGTTTGTGAAAACAAAAGTTTCCAAAGCCCCCGAGGACCTAGGTTGACCACCTCAAGTTCTTTAAACTCGGGGGTCTCTTTTTGTAAAATAAAAATAAACAAAACAATAAACAACCCCCCAACCCCCAACTGAAAAACATCAAAAGGATTTTTGTTTCTACATCTCTTCTGGAAAACAATTGTGGTTGCACCCCCACCACCCCGTATGCTTTTCTTCCTTTCATAAAAAAAATATTCAGCCCTGAAAATTGGGGCCCCCTCTCACTTTTTTGTTGGCTTTGTGTTTTAACCTCCGAGGAGGAGTTTGGTCGGTCGGCGGAGGAATTAAAAACTTTCTTTTTGTTTTTGGTTTTGATCCGGAATTTCGTTGGAAGCCTCTAGGTGGTTTGAAAACTCGATAAATCGATGACTTTTTCCCCGACGCCATTTTTACAACCCTCTCTGCTTTTTATTGTCACAAACGCGATTTATTGACTTTAGGCAACAACGGGAAAAAAATGATTAAGAGCCAAAATGGTGGCTGGGGATTCAGGGATGCCAACGGCTATTAAAAGAAAAATCTAAATTTCAAAAATTTTTGTCGAAAGATCGTTAAATTCGACATTTGTCCTTATCCCTTTGGTTACTTTGGGGGTGGGGGTGAGTCAATCAGACTCAATTTTGGATTTTTTTGGTTCGTTTTAGTCCCGTCTTTGGTCGTCTAGATACTTTCTTCAAAATCTGTCAGCGTCTTTTGACGACTACAGATGTCAGTTATGCGAGTACTTTTTTAAATATGGTTGAGTGTGATTTTGTTGGCGTTTTGGGATTTCCGGTTTTTAGCTTAACTGGTATCTAAAACGCCTTTTTACTTCCGGTTTTCCTTTCGGGAGAAGTAGTGTAGTGGTTAAGTTCCTGACTTGGACGCAAATGGTCGTGGGTTCGAATCCTCCTCCCGCATCCTGTCATACCCAAAAATTAAGGGTGAAAAACGGGATTAAAATCACCACTTCCGGTTTTCCTTTCGTTTTCCGATTTTTTCCTGATGATTTTCTCTTGCTCTCGACTTCCGGTTTGATTTATTCTAAAATCTCATGGGTTTCGTTTAATTTGGTGACTAACTTCCTCTTTTTTCTGTCGACCTTTTGACTCTTCACCCCATCGTTCCAGTTTTATTTTTTGAAGCCGAGGAAAAATTCTTTTCTCTCTCTCTCTCTCTCACTTTTCTCCCTTTTTCCGGTTTAATAAACTGCTAATTAATTATGTGGAGAAGGAAACGTGGAGGCAGGGCATTGTTTCTGTGTGTCGAGCCATTTGGAGGGATAAAGGAAGAAGGACGAGAAGGTCATCGGACATCGTTTGTCACTGTCTTTCTTGGTGGTTTTCCCGCAGAATTCTTTTCTAAATTTCTTGTCACCCTAGAAACCTGGGATCATTTTAGATGGCGCTACCCCGAGAGAGAGAGGGTGTGTGATGTGGAGAACGAGGTGAAACGACGGTCCTTTTTTCATCTATCCTCTGGAGAATTTTAAATTTTTGGTCTTGTCTTCTCCGTCCTCGTTCGAAAATATTAAAATGGGGGGTGGTGGTGGTGGTGGCGGCTGACGGAGGGGATGTGGGGGAGGAAATTTTTTGAGTTTTGTGTTTTTTTGGGGGGGAAAGAAAGAAAATTGATGACGAAAAAATTTCACGCAAAGGCAGTCAGCGGGAGTGATTAATTAGGGGCGATTTTTTTTTTTATTTTAAGGGATGATGTTCTTCCTACGGGGGTCTCTTATCTCTATTCAGCAGGCGACTGACACGGCTGAAAGGGAAGACCTTTCGAGCTTTTGACTGGAAAGTCTGAGAAAGTGAAAGGTTGAACGTTTTATTTCTTTGAATGACAATGGCGTCGTTCGTCGTAGGTATTGTCGCCGGATTTCTCGATGAATTTCATTATCGTTTGCGGAAGGTTGTGATGGGCCCCGGGGGGTGAGGGTGGAGGTGGGCGAGGCGGGGCGGGGAGGGATTTCATTTGATTGGTGTTTTCGTTCAAGTGAACGAAATGACGATTTAAGTTCCTTTGTTTTCCATTTCCTTTTATCGGATTTATGTGGCACGTGGCCGTTTCCGATTCCCACGAGAAAATTTCCTCTCGTTTAGCTGCAGTGTTTGAGATTTGTGATGCTGGGATTGTTGAAATGGGTCACGTGATTAAAATGAGTTGAGTGATGAGGCTTGGGAGGAAGTGAAAGAGATCCTAACTCCACCCAGATTCCTAGATTCGGTGTTGTACCTAGCTGTACATAGACACAAAAGATGGGTTGGTACTACGTCGTAGGAATAAGTCTTTCAAACCTATCGACAGCCGGTTGTGGTGACTGAGAAAAATGAGACTTGCAAATTACCAGCAGCAGACGGAAGAATAAAAGTCAGAACCTTTTAAAAAGGCGATAAAACGGAAGACTTAGATGAAAGAGTATACGGAAGCAAACAGAAACTTTAAATAACCATTTCGTAGAATGTAGATAACTGCAGAGAGGCGAGGAAGAGATAACAGAAAGAACAAAAGGCAGGAAAACAGCTGGATGGAAGGAAATAAGGAAGGAAGGAAACGACTACACTTTGCTTAGAAAATGACCAAGAACACCCTTCACGTCAGGAAAATCCTTACCGGCTATAAAAACAACAAAGTAAGGAAGGAAATCAGAAAGGAGTGAAGAGGAGGAGGAGGAGGAGGAAAAGGAAACAAAGTAGAAAGGATTTGCCGCCAAATCTTTTAACCTAATCGAATAGATTCTAAAGCGAATTGTTTTCTTTCTTCCGGAGGAGAATTGGCTCGACTAACAGCTAAAGCTTTCGAAGGAGAAAGATGGCGTATGGTTTGGGGACGGGGGACGGGGGTAGAATGTTTCATTCGTCGGTAAATTAAAAATTTTGTATTAATTTCTCGGTAGGGTAACCGCAGCGTGCAAGAATTATAAGGAGAACGTGACGAAGATAGGCAATAAAAGCGAGGACGGGTGGAGGAGGTAGAGAAGGCGGTGGGAGGCGAATGGAGGGAAAAGCAAAAAAGGAGAAAGCAAAATGGAGGATTAATTATGGTTTAAATTACCCGAGATTTTCGGATGAAGTCTTTGAGTCGGTCCGATTACAAGGTTGTTCGCTTTCGAAAGGGAAAACCGCAGCAAATTTTCCGGCAACTTCCATTTTTTTTTGTCTACTTTTTTGGGTTTTGCCAAATAAATAAATTTTTGGGGAGAGGGGGTAAGTTTCCTTTTTGATATCGGGTGGTGAAGTGGGAACTAGACGCCATTTTATTATTCGAAACAAAAATGAGTTCAAGTTGACCTCAAACAAATATGTTGACTTTCTTTTTCCTTTTTTTTTCATTTTATTTAAATAAAAACGGTGAAAACGTTTTTTGAGTGGAGTAGAGAAAACAGGAAGTGAAGTGGAAAACTCGATTTTTCCTTCCATTTTCACGGGATTCGAAGTATGTGAAGTAAAAATTTTTATATAATATAAATGTGCGAGAAATTGCTTGGAATATATCGCGTAAAACTGAAGATTTCGATGCTTGGAAAAAAACGTCAGCAAAACAGAATTTTATCTCTTAAAATGTTTTTACTCTTTAAGAGAAAAGCTACATAAATATTTCTGTAGTTTGAAGCTTGGAATTAGCACAAGAAGACACCTCCTGAAAATGTGGAATTGAAGGTGGTTAGTTGATGTACCGATGAGATCTTGAGTTGAGTGACGGATGTAGTATATAGAAGAGAGGACATGATCAGTTATATTATTACAAATACTATATTCATGGATATTATATTATTAAATACAACAGGTAAAATTGTGCGTTAGTTTTGAAATAAATTCGCTCGTATAAGTTGCAGGATTTGTATTAGAAGACCGGCGGGTGTTCTAGAACAGGAATGAGCTACACGCGGCCCGCGGCAATCTAAAATTGAATATATTTTATCGACTTTCTTTTATCATTATATATTGTTATATTATTAATTAGCTAAACAGAAAAGCTAAACAAATATTCGTCGAATTTGAAGCTTAGAATCAGCACAAGAATACAACTCCTGAAAATGTAGAAATGAAGGATGGACAGTCATTATACCGAAACATTATACAAAGGAGGAGATAACCAACAATTATACTACCACAAATACTATTTTCATCGATATTATATTATTAAATACTACAGTTAAAACTGTGCGTTAGTTTTGAAATAAATTCGCTCGTACAAGTTGCAGAATTTGTTTTAGAAGACCGGCGGGTGTTGTAGCAACATGCTGCCCCCCAAGCATTTCTGAAATTGAATTTATACACTTTCTCTCATCAGTATAATGTTATATAATTAATTTATAATAAAATGATAGTATATACTAAACCAAAACAATTTCCTGTTGCGAGTTACTCACTTGTCGGCGACTTGTTCAAACATGCAATAGGTAAGCGCCGCGTCTGTGGTTGTTTGTGTTGCCTTCTGTCACACAATCAGACTGGTAAGCTGTTAACCAGCAATTTCAGCCATTCTGGTGTTTCTTGAAAGGTTTGGATGCAATATTATAGTCAAAAAGGTGATATTAAGGTTTTTATATTCAAAATTAAGTTCTACTACAGATTTGTGGGGCCCGCCAAAAAAATTTAAAATGTAAATTGGACTGTTGATGTAGAAAGGTTGCTCATCCCTGTTGTAGAACCTCAAAACGGTTACATAGGAAGGGAAAAAGGTAACCGGAAGCAAAAAGAGGAATTTGAGGAAGCGACAACCTTAAAACTAAAGACAAATAATGAAGTCTGACCTAATTTACTACAAGCGTGATACTTGTTTTGAAGCACTTTGCTTCCGCCCCCCCGCGTTCTCGTCTTAAAGGAAAGAGGAAAGGAAAAGAAAGAAAACGCAAATAAATTCATCAGTAAATAAAAGAGAGAAAGAAAGAAAGGAAAACCTCGATTTAGCGTAGAAAAAGGAAAAAAAATGAGAGAAAGTGAAAAACTGTGTTCGCGTCAACTTCACCAAAAATAAAATGGAGAAAAAGGTAAAAAACGGAAACGCACAGAGAAAAAGTTACTTTCAGCAAAATTTTTCCTTTTTGTTGTTGTTGTTACTTTTGCTACGGTGAATAAGCCTCCTAGGTGGGCTTCGTCCACTTTTAATTGAATTCACGTTGTCGGAGTTTTGGGCGGATCAAAATCGGAGAAATGAAGGCGGCCATTTTTTTGGTTTTAATTTATTTCGGTAATAACACGGAACAGCGTGAAATGGACGGAAGCTATTTCCCTCCTCCTCCCGTCCGACGCCATTATTCTTCTCTGGTAATAACTTTCCAGTCGTCGATGATGTTTCTTCTCCTCCAGGGATCGATTTTAAAAAAATTCTTTCCGAGCCCATCATGTCTGTTCTAGTTTATTATCGGACGGGTTTCGCTGCTGATTTTCCTCCACGTCCCTCCTGTGTCAGATCGATGGATCGCTTTTACGCTGTTGTTTGAGTGGATTTTTGGTTAGAGTTTGATGTTACCTTGTATATATGTATACCTCATTGGCTTAGGCTTATGTGTTTATTTTTGGTATACTTTGCTGAAATAAATTTGAACTCAAGTCGACTTGAATTATAAAAAATAAAATTTGAGCAACAACACGACACCGTGGTAACGACTCCTCGACTCCTCTATACACTAAAGGGTCGTGAGTTCTGTTGAGTGATGACCAATTGGACTCGTCAGCGATGTGCTGTATATACTTGTTTTGGTTTTTGTGTTTAACTTATAACTACTTTTACAGACTGAACAAAGTAACTGAACGGTTGCAACTATACCTTCAGAGCTTGGTATAAACTCCAAGACTTTATTTATGAAATGAATATTCCATGAGAGTGTGCAATATTTATGAAATACATACGCCACGAGAGTGTGCAGTATTTATGAATGAATACAAGATGTGCAATATTTATGAAATGAATAGTGTGCAATATTTACATATGATAGTGTGCAATATTTATGAAATACATATGATAGTGTGCAATATTTATGGAATGAATACGCCACGAGAATGTGCAATATTTATGGAATGAATTCTGCGTGGGAGTGTGCAATATTTATAAAATGAATACTCCATAGAGTGTGCATTACTTATGAAATAAGTCTTCCCTAAAAGAAATGTGTTTCTCGAAAGTGCATTTTGTTTATAATAAACCGTTCAAAAACTGTACTGGTATTGTGTAAATTACAAAGTTAATAACGAAGATATAAATTATTATTTATATATAAATAGTTATATATATTATGTATAAAATAGAAAGTTAAATGTATACTTAATTAAAATATGCCTTTGAGAGTGATACACTTAAAAAGCGTCCATCATTCATTAATTCTCTTAGACATTGTGCAATATTTATGAAATGAATATACCATGGGAGTGTGCATTACTTATGAAATAAATCTTCCATGAAAATGTATTATTTGTATGTAATGAATCCTTCAGAAATTGTATCGTTTTTGTATAAATTAAAAATTTAAAACAAAGATTTAAATTGTATTAATGTATATATAAAATAATTAAAATTTTTATTTAATTTATATTATATACATAATTATATTTATTTATATATTATACATAACATAAGTAAGAAAAGTTAAACTCTTGCTTGATGGTAGTGTGGAGTGCTTGTGATATTATTACTCTTATAAAGTGAGCACTGTTTACTAATTCTTAGTCAAATTGTGCAGTATTTATGAAATGAATTCGTGTTTGTGTTTGAAATGAAGTCTCGTTACCATTGTGCAGTATTTATAAAATGGACTGGCATGTTTTATACAAATACAAACGGCATAGCTTCAGATAGTTTTAATGTGGGGTCTTAGAGCAGTTAGTCGACATCTTGCTGCCTTTCCAAATAGGTTCAAATCGTCTCCAGAATCCAGAAGAGAGAAAGATGGTGGAAAACCACAAAAAAGGAGGAAACGATTCCAACGGAAATTGAAAAACGAAAACGGAGAAAGTTAGTCTCCCATTACTCGTAGTCTGAGTTTCACCGCTGGAAAACCCCAGAAGTTCGAAATGGGGGAAGGCGGTGGGAAGGAAAGGAGGAGAAGACCTTTGAACGTGAGCTTATTAGCCCAGAATCGCGGAACGGATATAAGAGGAAAGTTCTAGAAAGAGGGTAAGTGGGGGAGGCGAATGGTGAGAGCGGATCGTCGGTAGGTAGACAATGGAAAGGAGAAGCCTCCAAACCGGAACCATAATTTACTTCCGCAAACTCGGATTTCCGGTTTCGCGAGTTAAATACAATTTCTCCGATATCGATTCCGTCAATCAATTTTTTTTTCTTTCCTCTCAGTCTCTCCGGAGAGTTGAGGGTGAGGGGCGGTGGGGGAGGTTCATTCAATTTCTTTTGAATGAAATTTTAAAAATACAGCAGATGAGAGGAGGGAAAGAGAAAAGAAAGAAAGGAAATTCGGTTTGGAAAAGAAGATGAAAGAAAAAAAAAATTGTAATCGGTTTCCCGAGGAAATTCCGGTTGACGTGGCACTTTTTCCCTTTTTCTCTCTCTTCGTTTTTCTAACGCCACGAAAGAAATTACAGTCGATGAAGGCGGTGGCGGTGGCGGTGTTGGTGGTAGAAGGAGCGGACTCAGGGAAAATCTTTTTTCCCCAACTTTCCCCAACAGCTTCAGCGTGGTGAGTATGTGTGAATCTGCGAAGGCTTTTTTTCAAAACTCTTTTCCGGAAGAAGAGATCTTTCTGGGGGTGGTGGTGGAGGAGTTTTTGGTACAGAGAACAAATCCCAAACTCTTCTTTCGATCAGCTTTCCAAATACGTGATTAAGATGTTTCCCTGGGAATTAGCGACTTTGAGATGTTAACCCGCTTTCGGTTGCTGAACGGGGAGTAAGGGGAAGGGGAAGAAACAGTCCAAAATACGAATTTCGGGTTTTTTAGGGCTTTTGAACTTTTCCGAAAGAATTTTTTCCCATCGCAAAAAAAGCTTCGTTTTTTCGCTGAGAGAGTTTTAAAATTTTTCAAATATTTTCGTTACCGTATCTTGCCTTTGTCAAAATTTCTGGAATTTTCTTTTTTTGAGGGGGGGGGGAGGACTGAGGCAGGGAAGAGAGGGAAACGGAAAATTTTTAAGATGCTTTAAAAGAAAAACATTTTTCTAAAAAAAAAGGATAAAGATTGAAGGAGTGAAGAAAGGTTTCGAAAGAAAATTACAAAAATTTCGGTCGAAAGTTTTCCCCGAGTTTTCCGTGGGGGGTAGAAAGAAAGTGAAGAAGCTCATGGGAAATGACTGGGAGATTTAAGGAATCGAATGATTCGAAGGCGAGACAAAGAGATTAGGACGTGGTACGCATCTGCGATGAATTCATTTGAAAGTCGTCAAAGAGAATGAAAGAAGGCTGTGGGAGTGATGATGTGGGTGATGACAACATCTGAGCCAATGACGTGGGAGTCGTGGAAGATGTGAAAGAACTGCCTCCCGATTTTAATTTATAGATGTTAATTAATAAGTCCATGAAGAGTCGTTTAATTTAGTCTGAAAATCGCTGTTGCTGTTGTGAGTAGTTGCTTTGAAATGAGGGAAACAAAGGAGGGATGTAGGTAGGATGGTCATCACAAGGTGACGTTTCTACGCCTAATTTACTTACTCCATCCCTTAGCTTGATAAAAAAATTTTACTCAAATTTGATGCAGAGTGTGTTTCAAAAATATTGCACACTTCAAGTGTAGTAGATATGCCATTGTAATATTGATATGTGTGACGCTTTGGAATCTGTCGGAATGAGGTGTGGGATCGAGCCGTTCTGGTTAACTACAACCTCTCAAAGCGAGGCAGTAAATTGTTGTCTGGCTTGAAGGAGTCTTTCTATCTAGGGAACAGATAACCTCACCTTCCGGAAGTGGATAATAGATAATACATGAAAGCAAAGATAGATAGGTGATAATGATAGACAGAAGAAAACAGTCGAGACATCACTTAAAAAAATAATTCAGACTTGATGGTTGATTTATTTCATAAATAATGCACACTATGGTAGACTTACCGACAGACAGAACTTTTCAGAGGAAAACGACAGTACGTCCAATTTGTTCGAAACCTTGTGACTTCCGGTTTCTCTAAGCCATATCAGGTGAACCTTGAACTGTTGCAAGTTTTCATCCAACATTCGCGAGACGGAATCTCAAATTTCAAGTGCCTAAGGAAGAAGATAATTCAAAAGGAAGCGGAAGGAGGAGATAGAAAGAATAACGGAAGTAAAAACGGAAATAACTTGGAGATAGTACCTTGAAGAAGGGAAACCTAGAAGAGGAAAAAAGAGAGGTTGGTGGGGGGAAGGAGAGAGGAAGAAACAAAAGCCTAGATAACTTTAATAAAAGTTTCTTCTTAGTTTCTTTTGTTATGATGTATTGCGAAACTTTCTTTTGAGTTTGCCGGTGGTGCTGGTTGGTGCTTCTGCTGCTGCTGCTGATTCTGCTGCTGCTGTTGTTGTTGTTGTTGTTGTTCCTACCGCCCACACCTCTCCTCTAGCTGGGCTTTTGATAAATTCTTAATTATTGTTCTTTACGTCGCAATAAAATACCTCCTTCTTCTTCTTCTTCCTCCTCCCCGTCTCCTCTTTCCACGATGGCAAAACTCCCGTTTCTCTACCTCTTTCTCCTCCTCCCTCCCGTCGCCTCTTCTCCAGAAGGATTACTTTATTACTGTTACACCCTTTTGAATTTTTTATTTTGTTCTTTCAAAGTGTAAATTTCCGGTTTCTATGAGTTCCTTCACCTTTCTCCCGTGTACTCTGGAACGTCTTTCACGGACTGAAGGAAGTTGATAAATCTTTCACACTTCCGCTCATTGAATCTGAAAAGGTTTCCTTCATTTCCGGTTCTGTTTGTAACTCACTTTGATCCCTCCCATAAATGCAAGAGGATATGAAGTTACTCTCTCGAGACGTTTGAGATGAAACCGTGCGAAGCGTATTGAATGTGAAACTGGAGACGGGAAGGAAGGGAAATCGGGATAAGTAGACAGTCTAATCTGTCTCAGGTGCGGTTTCAGGTTCCAATAAATGGCTGAGAAAGGATTTTCTTCCTTCGTAAAAAAAAATTTTTTTTGGGGGTTGGAACAAATGGGAAGCTTAAACTGTTACGTCATATTTGGGCGGTTGCTGTTGTGGTTGGTTGGTTGGAGGAAGGGAAGGAGACATGAGGAAACGGAAATGGTGTGAAAGTAGAAGACAAACAAATGATAAATTAGGTCAAAATAAAAAATGAGAAAGAAACATGTGATAAATGACAAGTCAAACGACGACGACGACATACCGAAGAAGGAGGAGGAGGAGGGAGATAAAGAGGAAAGATGGATACGAGAATGAGATTTGCCAAAGATGAGTGAAACGTGGACATTTTTCTTTTTCCCTTTTATCTATTCTCTGGTAGTCAGATAATTGGGGAAGTAGATAGGTTTTTAAATTCGTTCTGTGGAGTTCACAACCCAACAGGAAGCGTTCGGTGATACACGTTCTCTCGCAAAATATCAAGTATTAGGTCTGTTGACTGTAGAAGGTGTTGGGTGTCTGGATTTGAGCCTAAATTACTGGTTATGAGAGTGGTGTCTTCCGTTTTCTTAAATTCCGTTTGAAGGCTTCTTTATTACTTTGTAAGGAAATTGATTCTGTCTGTCTGTCTGTCTAGATCCAATTACTTAACAAGCTAGACATAGTGCTTGTTAGTTTTCCGCTCTTGGAATTTCTAAAATTGCTATTTTTGACACCGTGACGTCCAGAGGTCTAATGTAAATTTTTTCCTGTCGGTGCCGGTAAAACTGATTCTCACGCTGCCTGAGCACCAATATTTTAAATTCAAAACATATGAACTTTAGTGGTAACCGTCCACATATAACATCGCCAGCGACGCATGCGCAGTAATTTCTGGATATGACGTCACCGGCACTCAGGCAATAGTGTTTGTGAAATATCGCATCACACCACCGTGGGGTCATCGGCGGTCAACGGATGCTGTTTTCACGGCCCCAAAATGGAGCCAGCGGACTTTACAGTCTTAATTACGCAAAATAATTTGACAAGTTTATGTAGATTTTTCATAAATATTGCACACTTACCCGAAACTATACTTAAAAAAAAATTTGATTCAACTGACCTAATTCAACTAAAATGATCGGAAGATTCATTGTGATTACATTGATTAGTCTGCCATCTTATAAAAAAAATTTCCTAAGAATTTGGAATCGATTAGTATATCTTGTAGCTACGCTCCTGATTACAGACCGTCCGACAGACGATCATATTTTGGCGTGAATAAAAAAAAAATGTTTTTCGTTTAAAAAGTATTTAAAATGAGTAGTAATACGCGATGGTGGCGCCACTGAGCCTTGAAATTAGCTCTTTCAGGTAGACGGCTCGATGACGTAGCTCGTAGACTCGGTCACTGCTTACTGAGCTATCGTTGAACCTGGATCAGTGTGAGTGGCTTTCATCGTTTTTGGTTTCTTTAAAATTTTTTTTATTCGATTTGAAATATTTGAGTGATTTCTTTTAAGACTTCCTATTAATTATGAAATTTTTTAAATGTGATTCTTTTATCGGTGAAGTTTAAGAAGACGTGTTATTTTATTACAGTCAAATGAGTAGGTAAGTCATCTTATAAAAAATTTGTTTCTAAGATTATAATTTTTTTTCTGTGGTGTTTGGAGAGGTTATATTATTATAATTATTCTCAAAAACTTTTATTAGTTTGACACAAGGCTTCTTTTAGTACGCGTAAAAAAAGACTTGATTGGAATATGGAAAAAATAGTTTTTAATTTGTATATATAATATATATTGGATTTCATAATTTTTGGATAATAATTATATCGGAGTGAAGGGTGACTTTTGAGTCAGTTTAGGTTGTTGAAGGTACCATGAAACAAGGTGTAAGAGTGACGGTTTGTGTTAGTTTTTGGGTTTCTTATGAGTATGTGGGAGGATATTGACTCCAACCCAATAAAGACAGTAGCCGGAATTTTTTATTAAACCAAGACAGACAGACAGAGCAACACACCAAAGTCCGAGTGTATGGTATAGTATAGACCAGAGGTTCCCAGGCTTTTTTGTGTCATAGACCCCTTGTCATGTTTTCCGGTTTTGGGTAGACCCCCTACTTACCTGAAATTGATTTTTGTAAATTTCTTACTGTAGCCAAATAAATTTTTTCCTTCATAGGTACTGTTCTAATAATATATATGTCTTTATACTATAAGATAGTATAATGTAAGTAAATAGGTACTGTCAGTGAATGTTGAGATCCACTATCATGGGCCCCTAAATTTTTTTTCGCTGACGTAGACCCCTTACAGGTTGTCATAGACCCCTTGGGGTCGATATAGACCACTTTGGGAATCACTGGTCTAGACCGATGTGCTTCACTCTCGAGTCAATTTGACGCTTGTTTGATATTAAAAATTAAATATCATCGAGGTCGACCATACCTTTTCTGTCTTTGTCTGTCTTGTACCTCCTTTTTGGCTTTGGTTCAAACATGTTCAGAGCAGAACGTACCATTTTAGTGTCGTCTCATAGTGGTACCCACCATTTTAGATTTTAGTGTCACCTTGTTTGCTTGGAATTTTTCTTTTTGGGAGCGACAGGAAGTGTCTATCTGACATTTTTATTCCAACGACAAATATTTATTACTTTGAGGGGGCCAAGGTGACAAGTATGTTCTTCGAAGGCCGGAAATCGAAATGGAGATTGAAAATATTTTATTTAATTAAAAATTTTTGGAGAGATTCTCGGAAAATGTGAAATCACCAAGATGGAGGGTATATAGTCAAAATGAAGGAATCACGCTTATAAGGATATAGTAGAAAATAATTTTGTTGTAGTAACGTTTGAAGTTATCAAGCGACGAATATGTAGGTAGATGTATAATTAAGTATAAATTTTCAGTATATCCTTCTCGACTAAATAAGATTTTAAAAAGGCAAAACCAAATTCGTTTTATGTAATCCACACCTTAAAACACAACCGCCTCACACCGTCTTTTCGAGAAACATAAACATTTTAGTCACCGACGAGTCATGTGCTCACGATATCCGGTATAACGCCTCTACATCACTTCCGTTTTCTACCTTTTTTATTTCCGGGCTAAATTTCCATGGCGAAGATAATAAAATTATTAAGGAAAATTGTTTCGCCCACGCATAAACAACCGAAAAATATTATATTCTTAAAATTCCTTTCCTCCTCTCTTTTCCTCGTTCCTCTCTTTCTTCCTCCTAGCTTTTCCCGTCTTTCACTCCTTCCTCCTCCTCCTCCTCCTTCCTCCCGGTATAAAGTGAAACGCTTTTAGTTTGCCTTCATGTTTTCCTTATGAGACTTAACTTTAATCCTAATTTTCTTTTTGTTTTCTATGAATAAAATATAAAGTTGGCATCCTTGCGTGTCTCCGTGTTTTTTTTTTTGGTTTCATATTTTGTCCACCTGGGGCGCTATATACTGTCGTGAGGGAAGTCGAAGAATTTTTTTCTTCCATTTCAACCGGAGAGTTTGAGGGAAGAGGTTGGGAGAGGTGAAGGAAAAACGGTTTTTTGGAAAACTATAAAAAGGTCAATTTCCTCGAGTTTCCCGTCTTCTGAAGAATTTATTTCATCGTTCGCACAATTCGAGACTGATTTATCCGTCTAAATAAAATTCGATTTATGTTGGATTGTTTATCTGCGTTTGTCGGATGGTTGGTTTTGATGGGTTTGGTGTCTCTTGTTCCGACTTGAACTTACGACGAGTTGGTTCAACTTAGTTCTGCAGTCTTTTTAAGTGTCTCGGAATCGTAATCACTGCCTGGTTTCCTTTTTTACGCGTTTTTATTTTATTTTTTTGTGCCTTTTTAGAAAACTTTCTTTCGACGCTCTTAGGTGTCCATCTTTTGTAGTTTTTCTTTAACGGTTTCCTGACACTACTTATTTATTCTTGTTCTCACAAATTTTTCGAAGTTTTTCTAGAAATTACTTCACAATTAACTCTGACGTCCGCTGACCCCCTGTGGGGAGCATCCGTTAACCGCCGGAGACCCCACAGTTGGGGATGCTATATTCCCAAACACTATTGCCTGAGTGCCGGTGACGTCACGTTCGGAATTTATTGCGCATACGTCTCTGGCGATCTTATATGTGGACGGTTACCACTGAAGTTCATATGTTGTGAATTTCAAATATTGGTGGTCAGGCAGTGTGAGAATCAGTTTTACCGGCACCGACAGGAAAAATTTACAATAGACCTCCAGACGTCGTAGTGTTAATATAGCAGCCGTTTCAAAAATATTGCAGTCGACTCCACACATTCTTCCCTAAATTTTTGGGGGTTGTTCTTTCGTGGTCTATATCTGCGGAGACACAACAAAACCGGAAATCAGACATTCGTAGAACGGGTTGAAACTCATCAAAAAATGAAAGGAAAAAGGCAACGAGACGGGGAGGAGATGAAGAAGAAAAGGCATCTCCCCAAAAAAATTGAAACGTTTTAATTTTTGGGTACGTCTGCGCTTTTAGAGAGAGAGGCCCCGTCCTTCCCGCCCAACATTTTCCTGGGAAAAAAATGTCCTCAGGTAAAAAAATGAAAGAAAACCCCCTAATGCATAAATTATTTCCTTCTTTCTTTCTTTCTCTCTTTTTTCTCTTTTTTTTACGAGTTTCGCATTTGGAAAATTAAAAAAAATTTTTCTTTATCAAGCCGGGGAGAGAAAAATAAGAAGAATAATGGAGGAGAGAGAGATGGTGGAAGGTGGTGGAGGAGGAGGAGGATGAAAATGGATTTTTACATCATGTTAGAAAAATCCAAATTTTCGAGACTAATAATTCCCTCCGTGATATATTAATAAATTCCAGAATCATAATAAATGTCTTTCCCCTGTGGTTGCCGGAGGATACCGAACGGCCGCCGTGATTCCTCAATGACGATAAACGCTTTAAAGAAGGCTGTGGGACGAATGGAATGATGGCCTTTTTGGAAAAATTGAGAATCACGTCCAATGAAAAAGGCCCTCCCCTTCCAAGACTCGAAATTTCCTGTCGCAGAAGTGGTGGTGAGGAAATAGCCATAATCATCTTCTTATCCTGCTGTTGTGTCAGTTAGACGCTCCACCGCGAAGGATGTGTGGACTTCGTCAAAACACCGAAAGAGTCTGGAGGACATAAATTTCTTGTCCTTTTGCCCACCTCCATCAGCGCAAGTTTCCTCTGAAAAATTATCTCCTCGACAGCAATTAGCTTTTGAATTAACTCGTCCGAGTTAAGGGCATCATAACAGCGAGGAAAAATGGCGGGAAATTTGGAAGAAGACAGGGAAAATAATTTTTTCATAATGACCGGCAATATGGCGTCGTCTTAAAAAGCTCAGTTTCTCCGTTTTGGGAAATTTTCTTTCGGGGTTTGTGTACTATAGGAGGAGGAAAAGAAGACAAAAGTGCTCAAAACGACTTCTTTGAGTCACTCAGTTTCTGCCAGGAAATATGCGACTTTTTTTACGCGTTGTGTTCGAAACAGTTATGATGATCCGATAAATAAACGTCATTAATTACTTCCGGTTGTGAGTTTCCGGTTCGTATTCTGTGTAAGTTCCGTTTTTGAGTATCACATGGCCTTAATCAATAAGCCAATTTAGACCACTTGTAAGAGGATTTTAGGTTGTAATTTCGGAGGTTTTGATTGATTCATTTCATAAATACTGCACAATGCGTAGGGTCGTACTCTCTTGTAAGAGAGTTGTCTTTTCATAAGTAATGCACACTTTGCAAAAAATTAGTTTCATAAATACTACACACTTGTAAGAAGAATTTCATTTATCATCAGTTCGCAGGTTTGTTCGTTTCATAAATACTGCACATTTATTTTTGATACCATGCTACCTATTTATGCAGGGTCGTACCCTCTTATTACTTGTAAGAGTTGTCTTTTCATAAATAATGCACACTTTGAGAATAAATTAGTTTGATGAGTGCTGGACACTTGTAAGAAGAATTTCGGTTGTCATATGGAAGGTTGTTCGATTGCATTCATTTCATAAATACTGCACAACTCGTAGGGTCGTATTCTCTTATTACTTCTAAGAGTTTCCTTTCCATAAATAATGCACACTCCGGGGAAGAATTGGTTTCATAAGTACTACACTCTTTTAAGAAGAATTTCATTTCTCATCTGTTCGCAAATTTGTCGATTGCATTCATTTCATAAATACTGCACACTTTGGGGGAAAATTAGTTTCGTATGTGCTGTACACTTGTAAGAGAGATTTTGGTTGTCATTTCGGATGCTGTTTAATTGCATTCATTTCATAAATACTGCACAATGCGTAGGGTCGTGCCCTCTTATTATTTGTAAGAGCTGTCTTTTCATAAATAATGCACACTTTGCGAAGAATTAATTTCATAAATACTACACAATTATAAGAAGAATTTCATTTATTATCAGTTCTTGTCGTTTTCATTTCATAAATACTGCACACTTGTAAGAAAAATTTCAATTATGGAAATAATTGCATTCATCATAAATACTACAATTTCATATTAGAAGTTTTCTTATTTCATAAATACTTTGCATTGTTCGATTGGAATTCGGAAGGATTTTTAAAAAATCATTTTGCAGGTTGTTGGAATGCATTCATTTCAAAATACTGCACAACTCGTAGAGTCGTACCTTCCTATCACTTGTAAAAGATTTCACTTCATAAATACTGCACAATTATTTATTGTTTAGATTTTGCTTATTTATTTAGGTTATGCTAATTCTAGATTTTGTTTATAGTTTGCTTCTTCTCTATTCTTTCATTAATTCACAGTTTTATTATTATATTATTATTATAGTATATTATAGTAGAGTTTTAATACTGTTTTTCATCCCTTTATGGGTATTACAGGACGCGAGAGGAGGATTTGAACACGCGGCTATAACTTCTTAGTCTGACACTTAAACCACTATATCACCCTGAGTTATAGTTATATTTATATATAATATGATTTATTGGTTTGTTTTTACATTTTGTATTTATATTATGCGTAAAATAGATCTCAGTGGATATTTCAGTATTAATATCTGAAAGGCTTTTCCGTTTACCTTGGGGTCGTTAGTAAACATTTTTCTCGTAAGCCCCGACTCGTCCTTTTTCATTTTCTCTTTTCTTGCCAAGTTGTCTTCGCTCTGGCAATCTTTTCAAAACTATTTCCATTCTCAAACTTTTCCGTACCTTGTAAAGCAAAAGTTTTTCGGGCTTCCAAGTTTTTGAAAGCTTTTTCAAACGAACCTTATCCGAGTTTCCGTCGACCTTTTTCTTTAAAAACATTTCGTAGGATCTTGTCTTTTGAAGAACATATAACAGTCCTTTGGATTATTTCCTTTCAGACCTTTTTCGTTGATTTGTTCCTTTGACAAGCTTTCCTTTCATCAAATTGTGTTGAGTTATGGAGGTTTGTATTTGAAAGAAATCATGTTGACTCGTACCTTTCTGGAATCCTTCCGTAAATCCTCTTCTCGATTCACAACTTTTCATGAATCATTCTTAAGGATCTATCGAAAGTTGGGTTGGTATGAATGCGATTCGTATCTATGGTGAGTGTGGGAATTATATTAAGTATAACAAATTGTAGCTTTTGTATTAATACTATGACGTCCGGATGTCTAATTTAGATTTTTTAGTGTCAGTGGCGGTGGAACTGACTTAAAGAAATTTGCTATCGGCCGGTGTATTTTGAGGTTCTTAGTTACCGTTGTTACCCACGCAAAACGTCAACGTGGAGCTAAAACTACCAAGTTACCCTATTGGACGGTTCCCAAATAATGACTAAATCAACACTCCGTGAATTTTGACAGAAATGAGATGTTTAATCTTCAAAACCTGAACAGCGATTGAAATTGGTATAATAGAAACACGGATTTGTGCAAAACCAAAACTAAAAATAGAAAAAAAGGAATGTTGCACACTATCTTGTGACTAATCTTACAAAATTTAACTTTATATAAGCTAAACATCTGGGCGGCCAGTGAGACTTCTTTGACAGAAGCTTTGTATCTGGCCGCCTGTCTTCTTGGAACTGAAGCAACCAGCTTTTATTCGTGTAAGCGGAGCTAACAACTGTCTTTGGACAAGTTTTTGCTTTGTAATTTACTGTTAGTAACCGAACGTGCTACAATAACTTTTATTCTACAGCTTTGTATACATATTACAGCCACTGACGCGTGCGCAATAATTTTCGAATGGCACCACCGAACGCCATAGTGATAATAATAATGCAAGGAACTAAAGATGAAGCTATTAGAACGCGCGCGGAGAGGAGTGGGTTAGAGAGGGTGACTAGTGCTGGGTTTAGGCGACTTCTTAGTCTTCAGAATATCCTTTTGAGAGTCAGGTGATGTCACGAAGTTGGTGCGGGGTAATTATTGACCCATGCTTGGTGGAGAGATGTTGGGTATTAACCCATCAACTTCACATTTTTTTAAACCACAAAAAAGTGATAATTGAACGGAGAAAATGAGGTTATGTGTCTAAGGGGATGTATAAACGCTACCAGTTTTGGTGTCCTTAAATTGGTGACATTCTACTGAACCACGTGACTGTCGAATTTTTAGTCTTCAAGGTCAAAAGGACATTGTAGAAGCGTTGAAGTGCCCGATCCACAGTTAGAGATACTGGTTAATATTTAATAATATACAGTTTCATTATAAATTTATGGTAAACACCGTATAAATTGTTTTAATAAATTAATACTTTTACTCTGGATTCGCCACGGTGATTACTTCCGGTACATACAACCATACTTCCGGTTTTATTTATGCATTGCTTATAGAAGGCATCGCGTTGTTTATATTTTTAATTAATTTTATTAAACATCGAATAACTCCAGTGTGTCTCCTGGCACAGAGGGATGTCGCGGAAAGGATGTAACTGTATCCCAGTTAAAACCTTCCGCCCGCCACCACCCTCCTTCCACACCACCCAACTTTACCACAACATTCCGTCGTCAACTGTGACACATGACATGGAGGAAAAGCCGAGTTCGTCGTGTGCTTCCAACGACTACGGGTGTTATTACAATGATGTTGGAATTATTTATAAACCGGAAATGGATAACAAAACCATTTTAGTCCTCAATTTTGTTAAACTCCTGTTGGTGGATGTGTTGTAAAAGGAAAGTTGACTCGTGAAATCGATTGGAAAAGGTTTCCAAAACGTCTGAGAGTGGTATAAGGAACCGGAAGTGGACGGGAGAGATGAGGAAGCGATTTACATGGTGGAAGCAGAAAGACGTTCAACTTCGAGACAGAAACCAGATGCACCGGGGATGGTTAAGAAGATAAAGGAAACGTCACAAAGTCAAACAAGTGTCTTAGGAAGTTTCCCGCAGAACCCCTCGGCAGATTCTTTATTTGTTTGAAGACATTCTTCGAAACTTGTTCATCGCCAACTTTAACAACAGGAGGAAAAAAAAAGGAAGGAAAGAAAGTGAAACGACAGCAAATCAGGAATCTCCTCCCGAAAAAGGGATTTGGGATTATTTGATCGCTGACTTCCTTTCGTGAGAGTTTCAAAAATAGACCCCCCAGCCGCTCCTCTCCTACCCCCAACACTCCTTTTCTCTTTGGCAACGTGTAAAGGTGTGACCGCAGCGGGTGCCAGCATCGCGTCATTATTTATCCTTTTTACCATTTGCCAGAGGAAAATTTTTCAACCGGAAGTGATGAGTTAAAAATTTTTGCTTTGAAATCTCTTTCAGTGTTCTTAAAACGATTTTTTTGTCTCCATGTTGCAATTTATTCTTTTGTTCTTCCGGTTGACTTGATGGCTTCAATACATCTTTGGCGAATGACAAAAGTCGTTTCCGTCAGAGCGAGTTTTAAGGACAGAGGGACCGTTGACGTGTGACAGGTTTCTGTAACGAAAGATTCAAATGTGACTTCACTCGAGATATTAATTTTTGTACTGTCCCTCTGTATCCTTCATCTGTTTGTTTGTCTCTTCTTCTCCTCTTTCTCTATCACGTTTATATACTTTTGAGAGGATGAAGATGCGTCAAGTTTGGTTAATCGAATATATATTAGTTAGACACAAAAATACTGTCGGTTCTGTGCGTTATACCAAATATATATTACGGCAAAAGTGATAAATCAAGACGATATACATACAACTCCCGGCGATTATTCATAATCACCAACTAAGTTTGTGAATGTGATACATTAATGAGTATTAAATCTCATTTATATTCGCCTGTTTTATCACTTTTACCGTGTAAGTATTTGTAGGATATAAGAATACTTGCCACATTTATCACATTCACCGGCTAGTTTATAAAATATTCAGTTCGTAATCTGAGCAAACTTTTATTTAATTCCAATGAGTTGGAAAATTTATGAACTAGTCAGTCAATGTGATAAATAAATGTTACGGTAAAAGTGATAAATCAGGCGGATATATATAATTCTCGGCTATTATTCATAATCACCATTTGAACTTGGATAATGTGACAAATTACTGAATATTTATCACGTTTACCGGCTAGTTTATAAAATATCTAACTCGTAAACTGAGCAAACTTTTATTAACTCTGCATCACAAGCTAGAGACTTTATAAAGTAGCCGGTAAATGTGATAAATACTCAGTAATTCGACACATTAACCAAATTAGGTTGATGATTATGAATAATCTCTGAGAACCAGGTATATATTTGGCCAGATTTATCACTTTTACCGTAAGATTTTCATTATGTGAACAGAGCCGTAATGTCGTATATATATATTTTACGGCAAAAGTGATAAATCAACCGGATATATATACAACTCCCGATGATTATTCATAATAACCAACTAAGCTTGGCGAATGTGATAAATTGCTGAATATTTATCTCAATTACCGGCTTGTTTGTAACATCTTCAAGTTAAAATTAGGTATTTAACATAAGTTTGCTCATATTACGGGTTATAGATTTTATAAACTACCCGGTAAAAGTGATAAATATTCAGTAATTTGTCACATTCACCAAGGTTGGCTGGTGTTTATGAATAATCGCCGGGAGTTGTAGATATATTGGCTTGATTTATCACTTTTACCGTAGTGTATATACGATATGACTTTCGGGTTTGCATAATAAGTAGAACGTTATTATGTAAAGTAGGATGACCGTAAGTCTGTTTGTCGGACCGGCTGTAGGAGTTGCGGGTGTCTGTCTGTTGGATTTGTTAGTTGTACGTTATAACGAGGTGTTTGGCGATCAAAAGGGAAGTGAGCAATGAGCCCAAAAGTGAAGGAAGAAAATTTAAATAAGTCAAGAAACGAAACTTTGTTTTCTGACAGTCAAACGCGCCTAAAAATTCACAGTCAGGGCACAACTTATTTGATTTTTCCTTTTTCTTTTCCCGTGAAAAATCAACTTGTCACCAAACAAAACGACGAAAAAAAATAGAAAAAATATGAGAAACAGGAAAAAGGACTTAAAGCTCACCTTTCTTATCTGTTCCCTCCTCCTCCTCCTCTCCTTCCTCCTCTTTTTCTTTTCCTTTGCCTCTCCTCTCCCCGCCCTGTCTCTTTCAAAAGGAAACCTGTCACTTGATCGAACTCGAACATCTTCTCTCATCCTCTTCTTTGGCTCAAAACTCAAATAAAAATTCCTGACTTTTCTGTTGCTGTCCCTCCCCCTGGCCATCCATTCTACTTCGGAGAATATGAATGATGATGATGATTTTGTTCCGACACAATGCCGAGGACACGCCATCAAACTCGAGTTGGGGAAATTTGATTTTCTTTGTTTGTTTGCCAAGTTTTGTTTGCCACCTTCTTCGCCTTCTTCTTCTTCATCCGACTTCCCAGTTGACTTAACAAGACGTCTTTTACCGCCGACGACTTGGATCTTGTACCTGTCTCGAAAGTGGAGTTGTTGATGAATTGGAAATGACGGTTCGGTGACTGGTTACATGAGGCAACACATTCCCCAAGCCTCTTCAAAGCCGCAGACTTTAGTTCCCGCTAACAAAGAGAGGAGTATGGTGGGAGGAGGACGGGGGAGGAAGGCGGGTCTAAGCCCGAGTCTTCAAGGCCTCCCGCCGCACAAAAGAAATCTGTTAAAACTTTAAAATGTAAATTAAACATGACTTGTGAGAAAGGAGAAAAGTCTCAATTTTGAAAAGAAAATGGCGGAAACTTTTGGAAAAACTTAGTTGAAATATGTCAGACAATGGATTAAGTCATGTAAGGCTTCGTCTTCTCTTCTAGTTTCCCGCAGGAAGGAAGGAAGAAAGGAAGGAAGCGGAGTTGGTGGAGGGAGGGGAGGAGGAAAGGAAAATCGGAGGGATGGAGTTCGTCTTCGGAAAATTTCAAAACTCGACTTGACTTAATCTTCACTTTCCTTTCCCGGAGAAAAACCTTCCAACAACCTTTCCCTCCTCACCGACCCCCAACCTTTCGGTATTCCTCGTCTCAAATACCAGACAATAACTTCATTTTCCGTTCTGTAACGTAGCCCCCTCAGGGGTGAAGGAAGCGGAAAAAGTTTCCAAATTCAGACAGAGGAATGACTTTCGTTTGGAGCTCAAACCCATAAATCCACCGAACACCTGGCTCTAGTCGAAAGCTCAGGCTCGCTTAGTTCCATTAACCAGACCCGTTTCTCACAGCTTAACCGAACAGTGAATTCATTCTACGAACTTTTCCGGGAAATCTCCAAAAACTGAACACGAAAGAGTGGGACAGCCCCCTGTCAGGGCGGCCATCAACAGCAGTCATAAACCTAAGTGCGAGGTTTCACTTCCGCATCGAATTATCCGGCTCTCGTGAGACTAATTAGCGTATCGATGATTGGAGTTCACGTTTCGGGAGAGAAACGCGTGCGTAAATTAACTCCGTTCGATCATTTCCTCTTTACATTTCCTTTAATTTTCACCCTCATTTTACGCGGATCACGCGATTTTCTTTTTTAACGACTCCTACTTTTTAATCACCTCTCACGACACATTGTCAACCTTTCCTCGTTTATCTATTCAACTAGATAATTACAGCCATTTCGTTTTATTACTGTTTATTACTTCGTTTCGATGACATGAAACAATCTGTCAGCTTATAAGTCAAACTTTCTTTCAAAGCGTTTAATCTGAAGCTTGACCTCCTCCCTCCTCCTCCGTTTATTCCTTCCACCGTCTATCACCAAGACAAAGAAAGTAATATCGTATAAGTGTTACGGTAAAAGTGATTAATCGAGGATTATATATAAACAATTCCCAGCAATTATTCATAATCACCAACTAAACTTCGTTAACGTTACAAATTACAGATTATTTATCACATTTACCAGCTAGTTTATAAAATCTCCAACTTGTGATGGAGAATTTGATAAAAGTTTGCTCAGATTAGCCAAGGTTAGTTGATTATTATGAATAATCATCGGGAGTTGTATATATATCCGGTTGATTTATCACTCTTACCGTAAAATGTATATATACGACATTACGGTTCACATAATGAAAATCTTACGGTAAAAGTGATAAATTGGGCCAAATATATATCTGATTCCCAGAGATTATTCATAATCATCAACCTAATTTGGCTAATGTGACGAATTATTGAGTATTTATCACATTTACCGAATAGTTTTTTAAAACTCCGGCTCATAATCTAAACAAACTTTTAATAAACCTCCATTACAAGTTGAAGGTTTTATGTACTAACCGGTAAATGTGATAAATATTTGTCATATTATCTAAGTTTAATTGGTGATTATGAATAATAGCCCAGAATTATATATATTCGCCTATTTATCACTTTTACCGTGTAAGTATTTGTAGGATATAAGGATACTTGCCACATTTATCACATTTACCAACTAGTTCATAAAATCTCCAACTCATTTGGGATTGAATAGAAGTTTGCTCAAGTTACCAGCTGAATATTCTATAAAGTAACCGGTGAATGTGATAAATACTCAGTGATTAGACACTTTTACTTAGCTTAGTTGGCGATTATGAATAATCCCCGAGTATTATATGTAGTCGCCTTCTCTATCACCTCTACTGCAACATATATATTAGGTGAAACCGACGTTGATTGAGTGCACCTAATTGTTCAGGACTGAGAAACTCAAAAACCAATCAAAAACGCAACAGCCAATGAGATCTCTCGACAGGCACTGCCAAGTAGCAGCAGGAATGTGCAGAATCTTCTAGAAACCTACTTCGAACCATGCTGGTCTTCTAGCCTAAGAAATTTCAAGAAGATTCGTGAATGAAAATCTATAGAATTCTAGCACATTCTTAGCTTATGAGAAAGACTGTATATTCCGCTGTCAACCCAATCACGACCTGAGTTTTGAATAATCCAGAAATTCCGGTCACACCAAGATTTAGGAAAATGACCTACAGTATATTATAACTTATACCATGACGTCACGTTTAGTTACAGAACCGATAGATCAGGAACTCGATCACTGTCGTATGCTGTCGAGTCAGTATCGGTCGTGTTATTCAGGTCTTTGAGTTTAAAGATTTTCGCGGCGTTAAATTTTTACCCAAATAGTCAAAAGTTATATTGTAATAATATAAGCCAGGAGATTGTTGCGGGACTTGACCTAAATATAAATTGACTATAATCAAATTTCTTCTTCTTCTCGCATTCGAACTAACAGACTAACAACCTTAATTCGGTTTTATATATATGAGACGAGAGGTTGTCGACTGTTATTCGAATCTGCTGTTGCTGTTGTATATCGTTTTTATTATTTGAAAAGTTGGTTTTGGAAAATTGAAAATGTAAATATTTAATATTAAATGTTATTGTTTTTGTAATATTGGGTTTCCTCGTGTGGGATGTGGAGAGAAATCGACTCGTAAACTAATAATAAAATCAATAAAGCAAAAAGCCAGGAACCGGAAACAGGAAAGAGAGAGAGAGAGAGGAAGAGGAAGAGATGGAAGAAAGGGTCTGAAATTAAAACGGTTTTTTGGCCGGAATTAGGATGAAAGAGAAAAATTTGCATTTTGCTCGAAGTGTCCACTTGAACCGTTAAAGCTCTCACGATACCAACTTTATAAAACGGAAATAAAAATGGCGGGAATCTGAAGATTTTTTCCTTTTTTTCCTTCTTCACCACCACCTCCCCGTAACAAGGCTAATCATCGTTGTCTTGTGGTGCAAGGACCGTGTTAAGAAATTTTTTTAATTTTTGGTTTTGAGCTTTCTCTCTCTCTCACACGTTCACTTTACTTTCTTTTCTTTCTCCTTTCCTCTGACTTTTTCTTCATCCCCCCCTCCTGCGGGTTCCACATGAACTCATACTCGCATTGCACACTTTCTTCTCTTTTCCTTCCCTCGTTCATCAAAAGCGACACGAAAGCTTAAAATATGCATAATGTTTCATGGAAATTTGAATAATTTATACGGTGATCCGACGTCGAAAGTCGTACCACGTAAGGCAAACATGGCGAACGTTGTTCTATTTACTCCCTCTCACCTCCTCCTCCTCCTACCCCTTTCTCCAGCTTTCCTTTCTTTCCGCGGTTTTTTTTTTTCTTATTTTTCCGGCCCTTTTTTTTTTATTAAGTGAAGGACAGGGCTATAAAACTCTCGTGGGCCACGAAATTCTCTGGAGAAAGTTTTCGAACGGGGCGTTCTGGGTGAAAGGGGTGTGTGGGATTTGGTGGGAGGTGGTGAGAGGAGAGTTTTTTAATGTGACTTATGATCGTCATAAATTATGCATAAGCGACATGTTGTTGTGTGTTCCGAAATTGCGACAATTTTAACTACTCGAGTGTCTAACTTTGTTTTTATTTCTCACCCCCCGTCTGCACCCCCGGGTTCTATTTCTCCGTTTCTCTTTCTTTAGTTCCGAAAGTAGAGTATAAGATATACAAACATTTTTTTCTTTTTCCCAAAAAATATTTTTCGCAAAGTTATGAACCAAATTTGAATCCAGTATAACATATATAAGCCTGACTGGATATGGAATCGGCCGAGAGTATGTGGAATGGAGCGACATTGTCCTGTCGCTGTTTTAATACGAAAATATCTCTGAGCCAGTACTCGCATTTTGGTTGATTTTGACCCGCTGCCGGAATAGGTTGCCGACCCCTGTAGTCCCTTCCTCGGGGATAGAAAAATATTTAGGCCATCTGGTCAACACCTACTACAAACCTGTTAACGACAGCAACGTTTCTGCATAACGGTAGAGAGAGTCAGTTATTGTGCACATTGCCTTGGGGTTTAATTACAAAAAGTAGATCCCTTCTTGCCCCCTCTTCCTCCCCAAACTTATATACAGTTTTCCAAAAAGTCCCGTCACTGGAAATGTGAGTTATTGACGTTTAGTTCCTCCCCTCTCCCCGTCAGCAAACATCAAACACTTTTGGCGCCAAAATCAAAAACTTTTTCTAATTTTTAATAAAATTTATAACTCAGGTTACTTTCGGATTGATTTATGAATTTGTTTCATGTCTTCGTGACTTTTCATTTGCTTACTTATTTGTCTTATTTATGTTTCTCGTTTGAATTAATAGCTGACTTGGGTCGAAAGGATTTTCTTTTTGTAATGAAAAGAAAAATGTCGGTGTTGAGGAAAAGATTCGAATTTGAAGAAAAGAAGATGAATAGGAAGCTGCAGTGGAGAGGAAGAGGTTTCATTTCCGGTTCTTTGAAACAAATTTTTTTTTGGTTCAGATTACAATCACGGGAGTTTCCGAATGTTGCTTTCCTCCTCTCCCCGCCCCGCTTCACCCTATCCTTAGCCTTCTCTTAATGAATAGTCATTTCGGAAATGTTAGGAGAGTGATAAAGTGACGCAACCCTTAATTCTGACCATCGGGTCCTTTTGCAGAAGTAGGGGGTTGTGGGGGGTAAAGTCAATCCAGAAATATTTATCAGGGATATTTACATAAATCAGAGTAATTGGCCCCCGAGGGTAATTTTGCCTGGACGAAAATAAATCCATGGAAGAAAATGGGCGGGACTTTTAATGGCCTCCCACGTTTAAGGTCCTTTTCTCGGTTTTATTCTTGCCCCGCTCACCCCTCCCGCTCTCTCTTTCCTTTCTGAATAAATCGTGACAAAGGAAACTGTTTGTTTGTTTTTGTTTTTAATTTAGCTCAAGAAGTCTCCGGATAATTACAAGTCTCGGATGATTTTAATTCGAAGGAAAGGAAAACGGCGAATGGAGATACTCGTTCCCTTAACCCCCCTCACTTCATCCCTTATTCTTTGCCTCCTTCTACCCCCCAAACACACTCGACCGCTGAGAGAAAATTTTGCGCGCACGTTCCTCTGTTTTTGATTCGGAGTCAGATTAATTAGTACAAAGAGAGGACACTGTGTCCAAATTACCAAAAAGAGATGTCGGTCTCCTACCCTTTCTCCCCCCCTCTCCCCGCCAGACCGTGGAGGGAAAATGAAATGTCAGAAGGACACGTCAAAAGGTAAATTCAAAATAATAAAATTATCCGAAGTTAATAAATTCCGGAAAATTTTTACTTTTTACGTAAAAGAAGATGGCGGCAGAATAGGAGAAGGGGTAGATGAGGGTAGAAAGGTTGATAACGAAAAAACTGAGCGCGGGAGTGGGAGGGTAAGATGGGGTAGGAGGTTTCGGTCGTGGAAACCAAGTCGAAATGAGAAATTTTCGAGTCTCGAAAATGAGGAAACGGGGCAGGAGAGGGAAGGGGTGGATGGGGGTGCTTGGTTAGCATTATTTTCATTTGAAACGTCACGCACTTTGGTTTTTATCTCGCGTCCTAATTGTTTTGTTGAGAAACCTCAAGTTGCCGAACCGCAAAGCTCGCGGGGTTGTTGGAGGAGGAAGGGATGGTGAGGTGAGGTGCCGTTAAAATTTCTTTTTGTTCTCTCTCACCCAAAATTCAAATAGAAAGTGAGAGACGGACGTAAGACAAGACGAAATGAAAGATGGCGGATACGGGAACAATGTCCAATGCGGAAAGCTGGCTTTAACAAGGTTTTCTAATCCTCTCTCGAACAATTTTAGTTTTCTCCTTTTTGTTAAATTAATTTTAATTAAAAGCATTTACAACTTTGTTATTCTTTTATTTAATTTCGAGGTTTGAGGAATGGAAGACGAGGAGGAATTAGAAGGAGGAGAGTGCGGTTTAGAAAATTGCTTTAGTCCTAAAATCTAACGCAATAATTCTCTAAAATATTTAAAAACTTTTTAAAAAGCCTTCGGCCAACTTTTGGGCTCTCAAACGAAAATTGATTTTCCCTTTTCTCATCCCGTACGGCGGATACGGAAACGAGAAACACAAGTGAAAACCCTGAAATGGGAAAACAGTGAGAGAGTCAGTCTTGGGCTTGCCCGTGAAGTCCAGACAGTTTTCAGAAGGAAGAGAGGAACAAGTCGGAAACCTCGGCAATCAATATGAGATTTAATTCAGGTCGTTCATCACGGCAAAAAGCCAAATTTCGTTGGCTTAAAATCCGGCCGCAGAGCCAAAAAAGATATTTTATTCGTGTTCGGACTTTGCCGGAGCTTTTGCTTTTGCTTTTCCTTCACTTCCCTCACCGGTCACGGCTTATAAAAGGTTTATAACGGTCCTTTCTATTCACTGGGAAATCCCCCCCGCCGCCGCCCCACGCCCAGTTTGATGAAAATAGAGAAAATTTTCCCTTTGTCTGTACGGGTACTTGAGTATATTGCCTGTTCTCTTTGTAATTCCACCTCCTCCCTTCCCCTCTCCTCCGCCTCTCCTTCCTTTTGTGCCATCCTCCTCTTATTCTCTAATAATCTCTCTTAACAACCTCTTGCATTTTGATCTTTTCTGTTTTCCTTTTGTCTTACTTCGTTCATTCTTCTCTTTCATCTCCCTCCCGTATCCGTTTCCTGTACCTCTTCCCTCTCCGCCTTCCCTTCTCCTCCGCCACCTCACTAATTTCTATTGTTGTGTTTATCACGTACAAACGATTTCTCCTTTTTGTAAAAAGGTTGTTGTGTAAAGCAAACGCTCAATTTTGTCGAGATTTTTCCTGTTTTTTCCTTTTTTTGTGTTTGTTTGCTTACTCCCCCCTCCCCCCCCCTCCGAAGTGTTTGGTTTGGTCGAGAGTGAAATTGTTAACCTCACAGAATCCTCTTCACTTCTGGCGTTAAGTTCATTCTTCGATAATTAGAACGTCTCGTTCAGAGCTCTTATGACACTTCGGAAAAATGAATGAATTTGGAGGTGGAGGTGGGGGATGGTTGTAACAAGGCCATCATTTGTCGATCGAGTGGATGTCGTTCGAGCTTTCACAACCAGAAATCCTCTTTGTGTTGGACTGAATGACCGCAGAGTGTTCTCGAACGAGAGCGGTGCGTGCTAGAGACTGGACGGAACGGAAAACTTCCCCGAAAAGAAAAATTCGTAATAAACCACATCAGTGAGTCTGTCTTTCTGTCGGAACAATTTTCGACAGGAAGACGGGGAAACAGTTAAACGAACCCCCGTTTTGTTTTTCGGGGAAAGCTTTCACTTGCCACGTTTAAGGAATCCGTTAATTGGGAACCATTAACCGCATTCTCGGAATGCTCAAAAGCTCACGGGGAGGTTGGGGAAAAAAGGTTTTGTGTATAACCCACCCCCACTCTCCCTTACATACTTGTATTTCTCTTCTAAAAGCTGACTCGACCGCAAACAAAAAAAAAATGTCAGCGAGGAGGATGTTGTTGATGTAGTACATGGGTATCAGTCATACATACAACTGTAGGACTTTTCGAATTAAGTGGCTTTCGAAGTGATGGGAGGAGGGAAAGGACTGCTGTTGGGAGGGAGGAACTCCACGCACGTGTAAACCTTTTCATTTCGAATTTTTCATTAATTTTTTTGAGTTTTCAAGTATTTTCAATTACAAATTTGAATAAACATCCTTCTGGGCAACTCTCTCTCCTCTTCCACGTTTCTCTTCCTCCTTCCGGAATTTTTAATCACTGGGTATTCATCAGACAGATAAAATACAAAACAGCAAAAAATTTTGTTCTTTCGCAGGGATGAAATCAAAGAACGTGAGGTTGAGGATTTGGTTGGCGGGGGTGGTTGGGTGGTTGGCGATTTCCTGGGGAAAGCTAATTCCACAAAATTGGGTGAGGCTTTATTGGCTTTCGGATTTAATACCCCCCCGTTTCTAATGAACTTTTGCTATTAAGGTTCAATTACGGTTTCCTCCAAAGGTCTCCGGGTACTGAGGAACAGGAAGAAGGAAACCGAGGAGGAGGAATGACGGGTTGAATACATTGAAGTTGCAAAGGTTTGACAGAGGGTCACCGTAACTTGTGGAAAAGTCGGAGAGGAGAAGGCGGAAGAGAGTTTGGGGAGGAGGAGGAGGAGGATGCTGAAGGAAGACGAGGGAGGAGGAATAAACGGAGATGGAAATGGAAAATTAACATTCGAGAAATTTGCGACTTCATCTCTCAAGAGGAAATTAAAACAATGGCGATGAGCGCAAGCGTGAAATTAAAACGCGTTCTCACGGATCCTGGACTCGACTTCCGGTTTCGGGCGCCAACGCTAAAGATCTATTTACTACCCCCAAAACCCTTTGAAAAATAAAAAAAAGGAAAAGTCGTGGTTTTTGACCCCCAAAAAGAAAATTCAACTCAAAAGTGTTCTCCCGTTTCATATTCTTCCGCTTTCGAAAAAAAACGAGGAGGAAAAGTTTTCGAGAACTTTCTAAAGAACTTTTTCTCACGCAGTTGTACATTTAGAATGGGTGGTTGGTAGGGGGGTGGTTGGGGAGGTAGCAAAAACCGGTGCGACAATTTTTCCTTAAATAAAAGAAAAATCAGAATTTATGAGGAAAAAGGCAAATTTTGTTTTTCTTTTTGGGGGTGGTGGAGGAGAGACAAGCTGCGGGGTTGGGGGTAGAACGAGATCTTTACAAGTTTGATACTCCTTCAAAACGTCCTCAACATCCGTCCAACTTTTGTCGCGCAAAAAACTTTTCCCCGAAAAAATCTCTCCGTTCTGATCAAAACGATATTTTCTCATGAAACTTCGACATTTTTCTTTCTCATGTTGTTAACACTGGAGATTTCCCTCGGTTTCCTTTTTGGAAGGTGGAAAAGTTTTTTTTGTTATTTCCGATTTTTTTCCTGTTCGGGAAAACTTTTGACAAGCTCGTTGAAAAGGAAATTTTTCGTTTTGAGATGCCGAAACGGATTTAACGGTTTTCTTAAAACGATTTGAAATAATAACGGAATCGGGCGACATCTTGATTCTAAGGTTGACTATTTTTGAATCTGGGTCTTTGAACAAGTGTGCAGAACTTATGAAATGAGCGTATTTTTGGGAGTTAATCCTCTTTTGAAAATTGTAAATGAATGCGAACGGAAGTAAAACTTTGATGTGTAATGTGTGCATAATTTATGAAACGACCCTCCGTACGAGTATTCCTGATTTGCGATTTCATTACTTTTATATTCAAACTTCCGAGGGTTCTGTTCTGTTTCAAAAATATTGCACACTTCTAGATTTGACATAAATGTTGCGTAACTTCTATTTTATTTAAGACGAGAACAGGACGAATAGGATTCATAAATCCTGTACACCTTTGAATATTTTTCCAAAAATATTGCTCACCTCTGAGCAATTCATTTCATAAATACTGCACACCTCTGAGTAGTCTATGTCAAAAATATTGCACACCACTACGTGATTCATTTCATAAATATTGCACACTACTGAGCGACTCATTTCAAAAATATTGCACACTACTGAGTAGTTTATTTCATAAATAATGCACACAGCCGTGGAGTAATCATTTCATAACAAATACGAGGGCCAGTCAAGTGTTTTCTGCAATTCGGTTAAATTTTTATGCATGTTGGTAGCATTGTAGTGAAGCGATGATGACGTATAATCTAGCAGGATCTAACTCGTTTAGGCCTAACAATAACCACGCATGTGTGTCATTTACGTTTCGCGACAGTACTACCAACATAATTATAAATGCAACCATGTTACGGATTAGGGTTGGCTTATTCTCGTATCTGCTATGAAGTGATTACTTTATGTGTGCAATATTTTTGAAATGGATTACTCTGTAGTGTGCAATATTTTTGAAATAGACCACTCAGTAGTGTGCAATATTTTTGAAATGGATTACTCTGTAGTGTGCAGTATTTTTGAAATAGACCACTCAGATGTGTATGATTTCTATGAAACAGACTACTCAAAAGTGTGCAGTATTTATGGGTCTCATTTGTTTTGACTCATAAAAATCTTCCGTTTTGAACTTTTTATTTTAAGTCGACCTTATACTAAACTATAAAAAAAGACCACGTAAAACTAAAACAGCGCTATGCGGGACCTTTCCTATATTGAAACTCAGATTTAGTTTTATATCAAGCAATGAGAGTGCGTGTGACTCATAAAAAATTTCCCCTTTATATTCATACTTAGCAATGATTCCCTAAGGATCCCTTAAATTTTCTTTTATACTGTATACTGTAGAAAAGTCAAAGTCAAAGTCCGAAGGGATGGAATTAAAAGAAGTCCCGCTCTCCTTCGGTACGCCAACTTATTCAAATGCCAATCAGGAAAAATTCTGAAAGGAGATCCTCGGGATTGGCTCCCACGTTCTTCTTCCTTCCTCTCTCCCACCTCTCCTCCTCCTCCGTCCTGCTGTCTATAATGATAGCAAATTATTCCCAGGTTATTGATTTAAAAGGGACGAAACACTGAAAAAGCCTTTTCAATCAGCTCGGGTGACATTTCGGGAGGAAAAAACGTGACAATAATGTTGTCTGCAAATTATTTAAATAACAAAAGAAGGAGGAGGGGAAATAAAATGGCGGATGGAGCGGCGAACGCCGAACGCGAGTCGTCTGCTTAATTATGAGCCTCAAAAAAATTTTTTTTTCCCACCTTTCCCCGGATTTCATGCTTATTCCAACTCTCCGGCTTCTTCTGGATTGGCTCGATTTTGGTTCTCTGGTTCTTTCTGGTTTCCCCTCCTCTTCGTCCTTTGATTTACCACCAAAAAGAAACAGGAAACAAAGAAAAGGAAAAACATTTGCCTTTTAGTGCGTTAATTAAGTCGTTAAACCAAAATCTCGGTTTCTGGTACCCCCACCCCCCGCCTCCAAACTTCCGTTATTCCTCGAATGTGGTCTCCTAACTTCCGGATGGTCTTCGATTTCATTTCCGGTTCTCTCTCACTTCCTCTTCCCGGGTCGCGTTTTGAAAATCTCGTTTCCAGTAATTATCCTTGTTTTATTCTCAAGGTTATTCAGATTTTGATTTGGTGATGGTAGGCCAGAGGGGCGGGGGAGGAAAGATGGCGGGGTCGGAAGAGACGACAGCGAGGTTATCTCTTTTCGAACGAGTTAACATTCGGGTGGTTTTTGGGAAGTCTGCCAAAAGTTGTAGAGGTTGTTCTTGGGTGGGAGTGAGGCGGGAGGAGAAGGCTGCGGGGGTGAAAAGTTGGGAATAAACCTTCGGGGAAAATTTGGTGGTAAAAAGTTTTACGCGAGGATTTTAAAAACCGAGAGATTTTCCTTTTTAGGGGGTGGAGAAGGAGGAAAAAAGAAATTTAGCTGACGGGTTAAAGTTTTTTATTATTAATGATTATAATAAAAAACCTTTTTTTTGGTGGAGGTGAGGAGGAGGAAGATGGGCGGCGGGGGTAGTGGTGAAGACGAGAATTTTCAAAATGGCGTTGGCGAAATCTTTTAAGAAAGTCCACACTCACATTGGAATTTGATTTCACTTTCCACGCAAATGTCATGTCATAAATACTGCACACTTTCATGATGAGTACATCTCGTCTTCCAACCCTACGCACATCCATTTGTAGTGAAACCGGATATGAACTGACGTCGTTCATTTTCGCCTCTAACTCTCGAAAGATGAAACCCTGCAGACAGAAAATTACGTAGACGTCGGGTATAGTGATTTCCCTCGGAGTCGAAACATTAAAGAAATTCAATATTGCAACCCCCGTTTCTGTTGCCTTCATCCCCTTCGCATCCACCCTCTCGTCCTAAGTCCCTTCGAACGGATTCGCTCGTAATGGTGAGAAATTTGAGATTTTCGGGATTTTTATTCTGTTTTTAGGGGGTGGTGTTTTACTGTTGGAAGAACAAAACGAATGAAGGGGATGAAGCAGGTGTCAGAGAAATTTTAGGGTAGGTTGGTAAAAAAAGCGAAGAAAGGAAAAGGTCGGAAAAGCGGAACATCGTTTCGCGTGATAATCAAATCATGAGCCCCCCCAAAACCTGAATTTACTTCGACGGAAAAGGGCAGAAACTGTGAAGTCTACCACGAACCAAGTCATAAATATGCTTTTGGTGGAACGTGCGAACGGCTGCCCGTTCATAAATCAAACGCTTTTTTTGGTTTCTACTTCTTCCCCCCCCTTTTTCTACCGGTGCTTTACGTCCGGCATAGAAATTTTTCCCGCCAAAAATCAAATTTGTTTTTTGGGGGAAAGGGCAAAGCAATAATCCGAGAAGCGAACGTGGCGGAATAACAGAAAACAAAAAAAAGGTGAACAGAAACTTATAAATTGGGTAACGGTATCCTCCTCTCATTTCCGTTTCCGGTGAACGTCGTTAATTTTACCGCCCCGACCGGTGATGAGGAGGAAGGGGGCCGGACAACCGGGGGTGGTGGTGGTGGTTCGGTTGGCGCCCTTTTCGTTATCAATTTCGGGGATTTTCCTCGTTGACGTTGAACCGGTTCATAAATTAAAAAAAAAAGGCGAACGCGTTTCCGGATCACTACCCAATCACGGCGACAGATGTGTGTGACGTCATCGCTCTTTTCACTCACTCACCGCCTGCTACGTTTTTCCCTTTCGAACGTTTTCCATCAGATTTCTCTCTTCTTTGACTTATTATTCCTGTTTCCTGATTCACGCTTTTCCTTTGACTTTTGCGATTTGAGAAGTTCTTCAAATCTCCCAGTTTTTCGTCTCCTACTTATTTCATAAATAATGCACAACAGGATTATAGTCTTATTATTATTATTTCCTTATTTCCATGACGCTAGGTTTTGTTTCTCAGTGACGTAGTTACCAGTAGGCGTTCCAGGATTCAACCAATATCCTCAGGGACGTATCGAGTGATGTGTGTGTGACAGCACCTTCTGGACTATGTCTGCTGTGGCCATTACCGCTATGCGCCTGGAAATTATAAAGACACGACATCACTTCTTTGATTTCATTTGCCGTTCATTTCCGGCGCTGACTTGAAGAAATTTCTTGTCTAGGTCCTTTAAGACATTCGTCAGCTGGCTGTGTCCAAATCGGGTGAGATATTCGACGCTCGATTTAGGACATTGGTAGGACCAAACCACGTTGTAGTTATTCTCTCCTTTTTCTTCATTGTTGTTATTAATATTATTATATTATTAATACTATTTTTACTATAGAATTATACTCTTCATAAATAATGCACTACTACTACTACTACTCTTCCTGGCCTTGTCCTGGCGTCAGTCCTCCTCGTCATTCTTCTCCAGGCGTTTTGTCTGTTTAAATTTGCCAGCTTCGGGTCTTCTCTGACGGTAACCACGGGGTTCTTTCTCCTTCTTGGGCCTGTTGAAGCTCCCACGAATATGCTCGTTTCTGACTTTGTCCAGGAGGGTAACACCTCCGGTCCATCTCAGCATCATCTCCGTGACGTGTATTTTTTTTCATAAATAATGCACAATATATCTTAAGGAATGCATACCTTTACGAGTATCTCATTTCATAATTATTGCACACTTTTAAATTTTTATTTATTACAAAATCAACTTTCTGCCGTTGTTCTCGTTTTCATGTTGGACTTTTCCCTCAACCGGAAACTGAAACGTTTGCTAAATACGTCCCTGTCTTTAATCCCTCTCTCTCTCTCTTAATTCTGCAAAATTAAGACGAAACGCCACAAGGAATGCCAGGTCGCTTCGTCAAAATGGGAATCCCGCCCTCCGATTCATTAATCTTCTCTCACGCAATGACGTTTGTCTTCTCTCTGACGGCAACCTCCGTTGAAAACCAGCTAGAAACCGTCGAAAGAGGAGGACTGACTAACAAGACGAAGAAGATGAACAGAAGAAGAAAAAGAAAGAAAGAAAGAAGAGAGGAAAAGGAAGGAAAACCTCTCGACGATTTCATTCAAAAGATTATATAATTCCATTTTCCAAGTGGTAAATGTAGGCGGGGAAGGAGGAGGAGGTGGTGGTGGTAGTGGAAGAAGAAAAGCAGAAGAAGAAGAAGAAGAATTCATCGGGGACGTTTAAAGTTTTTACGCCAAGTGAATGTATTTTGCAATTTTTTCCACTGTTCCCTTCATCTTGTTTCTTACCCGCTTCGAATATTCCAAAGATTAAAAAAGTTTTTCTTCCTCCCACCGCCTTCTTGTACTCCCACCGCCCTCCTTTTTAGCTTTTCCTCTTTTTTTTTTCATTTTCGGTCAAACAAAACGCTAAACAATCAACGTCTTATTTATCATTCATTTGATTTATTATTTTTATTTAAGTAAATAAATAAAATGGGATTGATTGGATTTTTCATTCTTTTCTCTTTTTCTTTCTTTCTTTTTCTGAAGAATGGAAGAAAGGAGAAAAACGGAGAGGAGGGTGGAAAGGAGAAGAGAGGAATATAAAAGAAAATCTAAAGGAAATTTGTTTGAGTTTTAATTTTAAAGGGAAATCTAAAACGAGACGTTGCCAAATTTCCTTTCCAATTTTTCTGGGTTCATTGATGTAGAATGTATCTCGAGAATTTTTCCTTCCTCTCTCTCTCTCTCTCTCTCTTTTTGTTAGATTCTTTTGTCTTGTCATTTGTCATTCTGCCTTCAATCTTTCAGTTATCTTCTGAGTTGGTAGATAAAATTTTTTCTTGTTTGCTTCTTCTTCGTTTGCTTTTGGGTTGAGAATTCTGGGAAAAGTCAAAAATGAAGTTTTAGTTGAATTGGTTTATGTCATTTGTGATTTGTAGTAAACAAGTCACAACGAAATGCAGAAGCTATTGACACGATGAAGACATGTTCGGACTTGCAGCAATCAAGTCAGAAGACATACAGAAAAGGTTGACTAAAGTTACACTTTGAGACACGATCAGACTTGTAACAAACAAGTTCTAACGAATTTCAGAAACGAACAGAATGAAACACGACTTGAATGAAGGCGGAATGAGACTAAGGATCTAGAACACGGACCCACTGGCTGTCAGTCAATGCACTACACTGTTATATAACTCGAACGGCTATCAGAACTACTGCACTACTTTTTGTAGTTCCTCTTCAAAATTTTATTTCAATAAATTCGATTCGAAATTCATTACACCTGATTCCGACATTATTTAAACTAACAACCGCATAACTAAGTGAACTAATAACTCCCCGGCTGAAGAACTTAGTTCGGTATAACATCCACCGCCCTAATCCGAGCTTACAAGGTCACCAATAGCCCTGTTGATTGCCAACCTTCACCTACGTAATGATGATGAGTAACCGCGTAAAAAAAATCCAAACTGTTTGTGAAACATTACTTCAACTGAAACAATTAAGCGCGATTTCCGGTTAGCACACCAAACGCTTTGTTATACATTTTTAGTGATACCGGACTTAGTTCAACTCTAAAAATTTAATTGGATAATGTGGTTGTGAGCCAATTTGACTCATAAGAAACTCAAGTTTTCTTCCTCTGATGTTTCGGAAAAAGTTTTGTAATTTCAACATTTCAGCCGTGTTTGTACGTTTTGGTCTGATTAGATCTGACTTGAGTTTTGCTCCAGACAAACTTGAATAGCTGTTGAGAAATTATTATTATTAACTGATTATTTATGTATTTATTTACTTTAATAATTAATTTGTAGTTCCGTTAATAATTTATTTATTTATTTGATAAAAGATAAATAAATGAATAAGTAAATGGGTAAAAGATAAATAAATAAGTAATAAATGAAGTGACTTTAATGTATTAATTGAGGTTGGTAATTAAATAATTAAGTAATAAAAGTATAGCGTTATTAATATGAAGACATTTTAGTATTAGTATAATGTACTATTTAGTGTATTATTTGTACAGAATATTTATTTACTTTTTCTCTTTCTTCTTTATTTGTTTATTATTTATTATCTATTTAGGACTATTATTAGCAAATATTGAACTGCCTAGATTACTTTAATGTATCAGTCTGTTAAATTGATTATTGTAACTCTAATGCCTCAGGCGAAATAATTATTATTATTATTATTATTTATAATGTTGGTCTAATTTAATTTCTGTTTCTTTCAGGTAAGATTTCAGTTTTGGTTTCTTGTATCATGAGCAACAGATGGAAGGTCATCAATCAAACTTGGATGGTCCGGGATGGTCACGTCAAAGCTAATCAGGTTGGCCTGGAGTTAGGCATAGCTCATAAGATTTGAAATCCTGTGGACCAGTCGGTATGATTATTAAACTATGACGTCCGGAGGTCTAATGTAAATTTTTTCGTGTCGGTGCCGTTGGAACTGACTCTCATGCTGCCTGAGCACCAATATTTTAAATTCACAACATATGAACTTTAGCGGTAATCGTCCACATATAAGTATAAGATCGCCAGCAACCCATGCGCAGCAATTTCCGAATGTGACGTCACCGGCACTCAGTGTTTGTGAAATATTACATGGCACCACCGTGGTCAACGGATAGTGTTTCCATGGCCATCGGACGTCATAGTATAGATCTTCGGTCTCCTTTTACGCGTTTTGGTTTTGTGCGTTGTGAAAATGAGAACAATATGGGAGCATGTTCGTTTAATAAATATCGCAAACTGTCAGGAGGAGCTAATTGTATTAATGACATCCGCTTTTTTTGAAGGATTTATTTCAAAAATAATGCACACTTTGCTCAAAATTTTCATAAGTAAAACAAAGTTTATTGGGGAAATTCATTTTACGTAATGCACAGTTTCAAAATTTATTCATTTCATAAGTACTGCACATTTTTATTGATTGTCTATTGTAACATTTTTTGGGAAGGAGGGGGAGTGTCACTCTTCTCTGTGTTTAGTTACAGTTATGGATTTAGAGCGTTTAGAGAGTTTCAGTGACCAGAACTTTAAAACTTTTAACAGGGAACTAAGTCTGATTCTCAAGAATCTGGCTAGTTAAAAATATTAAAAAAGAAAACTAAAGTTAGAAGACCAGGGCACACAACTTCCAAAGTCTTTCAGTTTAAAAAGAAAAACGAGCAAAGTAAACCGGATATCTAGTCTCGTAGATAAATTCTTTATATATAGAGAAAGACGGGAGGAAACAGAGCATAAAAACTCGAGTCGCAATTCACGTAATAAAAAGTCGCCAAAAATAAATTTCTTCCAAATGAAATGAAGAAACATCCCCGCCCCCAAAAACTACCCCTCCCGCTTTCTCCTTAGGGAGGAAGAAAAAAATTAAACGAATGAGATAGACAGCGATGCATTTGTCTTGATGACGGAAAGCAGAAGCATCGGCTTGCAGAGAGGATAGGGCTTTGGGGGTTGGTGGTGGAACACGTAGAGGGTGTGAGAGGGGGGGGTTGGAAAGGTTGCCACAAAAGCCAACAACTTTTGATAACCTCTCCGCCGAAAATTTAACACAATACAGTAAACATTTATTACGTGGGCAAGCATTCATCTTATTTATTGCGGCACTCCGAACAGGAATGCATCCATTGTGCGATCCTTATTACGATTTACAACTCCGGATTCGTTTTCGGAAGATGAGCGGGTGGCGGGGTAGTTGGGAAAAGGGTAGCAAGGACTCGGGAGATGGATGAATCCTTTTTTCCCCAGACAACAGCCGAAACCTTTTTTTTTTATTTCCTTCCTCTCTGTATTGAGAAATAGATGTCTGGTGACTGTTGTTATCCTCTCGTTTTGGAGGTGAGGGGTGGGTGGAAGGGTGTGGTACTGTAGTGAGGAAAATTTTGGGAAAGTCAAAAAGAATTTTCCGAAACCTGGTTACTCTCAAAAAAATTTTTTTCGGGGTGGTGTTGATGTCTTTGCTTACAAGAGGAGATTGATGAGGGAAGTGGTGTGGTGATGGGGGTGGTTGAGGGAGAAAAATTTTTTGTCAAAATTTAAATTTCTGAGTGACGTCTTTGACAGGATGTCGAGTCATTCGTCATGTCTCTTTAAGTAAGCCCGTAAAACAAAAACGGGGAGGAGGGGGAGGGGGTCTCAAGTAGAATGAGAAGAAAGAAAGCTTTTCCCGAAAAGTTTGAGATGTTTCGGAGGAAATGTTATTTTTTGGGACAATTTATAGCAAAATTAAGGGTTGGGAGGGGTGGGTAGGGAGGAAGGCAAGGGATGTAATTATAACTGTTAAGCTTTCTACCAACTTTCTGCTGAAATTGTGAAACGACATTTTTAAGTTTTGTTTATTAATTTTATTCGTTTGGTTTGGCCATCTGAGGACAATGTTAGTTTCAACCGCCATTTTGGATTTTTCGTCTTTCTTTTCGAGTTCTGGTTCTTTTTATTCTTCCGCCTCATCTTTTCAGTGTTAATTTGCTCCTTCGGCTGTGTTTCCGGTTTCAGGTGTCAGGTTTATATTTCCTCTCTTTGAGTCTCTCGCATCGGTATGTCTTAGCTCATGATTCTTGAGGGTTCCAGGTCTGTTTCTACTACACAATGTGCTATACATATACATTTAGGTCTTGTTTTACGCGTATTCTATTTGTGCGCTTGGAAAAATAGAAATGTTATCGGTTTCATAAATGATGCACAATTGTGTCAGAAATTTATTCCATAAATATTGCACACCTTGGGTAGGAATTGTTAATTCTAACCACGTTTGAGCTAAGCTGTGCGTAAATTATGAAACTGATAATTGCTTCTGCTGTCAAGAGTGTGCAGTATTTTTGAAATGAAACCTCGGTAACACGAATCGTTGACCTGAGTGTGAGGATTTGTTTTGCAGGAGAGTTAATTTTGGTTGTCACGTACACGTCTATGAAGGAATTTTTTGTTTTGTTTTTCATAAATAATGCACACCTTAAGCAAGAATTGTTGGTTCTATCCACGTTTGAACTGAGCTGTGCATTACTTTTGAAATGAAACCTCGGTAACAAAAATCGTTGGTTTGAGTGTGAGGATATGTTTTGCCGAAAGAGTTAATTTGTTGTCACGTACACGTTCATGAAGGAATTTTTTTTTGTTTTATTTTTCATAAATACTGCACACTTTTTATAAGTATCCAGAGTGGTTTTGTATGTCGGAATATTGATGGCTTAAAATCTTTTAGAAATTTCGAATAGAAAACACAAGATTGTGCCCGAACTCCAAGTACTAGATAATAATTAGCATTGAGAGTTGATATCCAGGAAAGAGATGCGGGTCTCAAGCCCAGGAGCGTATGAAGGAAATCTTGTAAATCACAACTTAATATTTTCCTCAATTTCGATGTCATAGTCTGTTTTGGAGTCAGTTTTTCCAACTTTTCTAATAAAGATCGCGCCTAATAATTTTACATTTCACTTTCCGACATGTTTCCAAGACGTCTTTTCTTTCTTTCCTTCCTTTTTTTTATTCTTCTTCTTTGGGAAACAGATTTTCTCGTCAGTTTTTCTTTTCCCCGCCCGTTTTTTATATTCTCTTTCACCGTCAGGCAATTTATAAATTTCTCACAAGTTGTCAGTTCCGATTTTTATATTTTATTTAAATTCCGAAATCAATATTTTTCCCCGTAAGTAACGAAAGTATGACGGGCGGGGGTGGGTGGGGGTTAAAAGCTAAAAGAAAGAAAAAGGAAAGAAAACGTGGAGAGAGAGAGAAAGAAGGAGAACAAAGGAAGAAAGAATTGGACGTAAAACCCCGGGGTTGGTGGGGGGTATGGGAATGAAAACGGCGCCAGAATTCAAGCCATCAATTCTAGTGTCAATAACAGCCGCAGTGAGGCGCTCTCAGTCGATTGGAATTTGGCAAATTTGGCAGAAAAAAAAGGGAGACCGCTCATTTAAATCAAAAATCGGGATTCCGAAGAATTTTCTTCTTCTTCTTCTTTTTTAAGTGGCGGATAAATCATCGAGGAAGAAGGTTTGGGTGGGTGTGTGGGGATGCTGGGGATGCTGTGAGAAGAGGAAAAGTGAAATTCATAATTTAGTCAAGTTTTTCTTTTTTTTTATTTCTTTTACCTCAAGCACCCGTGGGACTATCAAAGAGGAAATAAAGAAAAGGGCAGATTAAAAAGGTTTTTATTTTCTATTTTTTTTAATTTTATTTTGTTTTATCAAGTCCTCTGTCAGCCATCATGAAAAACTTAAACATAGATGCTGCCTCATTTACTATGCAAACAACAATCCTCTCTCTCTCTCTCCTTTTCTTCTATGAACAAGGAAAAAAAAATTTTTTTTCTTTCTTTTAGTGTCTTCTTCCTCCTTTTATCTTCTTTTTTTTTTCTTCTCTTCCTGAATGAATAAATTGTGTCGGATTGATTGAATTTGGGAAAACGAAAGAGTAGAAGAGATAGAGTGGAGGAGGAGGAGGAGAGAAAGCCAAAGGAAACGTTAATCCTTTCTGCCTTTTTCGCTTCATTAGGATTTCCAGAATATTTTATTTCCATCGCTTTTAGATTTTCTACATTTTTGTGACTTTTTTTGAGGGGGGTGGAAGGTACTCAGTGATGCTGCTAGGAGTTTCGTTTTTTAGAGGATCCGTTTGAGGAGTCGTGTTGAAAAGAGACACCGATGACATTGTTACGAGCGAATTTTCTTTTTTTTTTTCTTGACTGGAATTGTTTCCGTGAAGGAATTTCCCTCTTGAAATTTGTAAAAATGCGAGAAATCCTGGTTGACAGGTTTCTCTTTTCCTCTCTTCCGGTTCCTTCATCTCCTCTCCCGAAATATTTGTTTTACATAAAGCTCCATTCCGGCGAAATCTATTGGGAGGCGAAACGGATTTGTTTGGTGACTTGGTTGGAAGTCGAGATTTCTCAGAATTAATGTCAGAATCTCTTTTTCCATCTCTCTCTCTCTTGTCACCACTCTCTCTCTTCTCTAACTTGCAACAAACTGTAAGAACAAGATCTCGAGGAGTCGGGTATTTGAAAACGCAGCTTTCCAACGCGGCATCAGATTTTCTATTTCCCTTACTCCTCCTCTCACTACCTCCCATCATTTCCCTCCCAGGCAAATCCTCCTCATTCCCTCCGGCTTCCTTCCGGAATGAAGAAAACTTTTTGTACGCGGTTCGTCTTTTCCCTTTGATTTCCTCGTTCATTATGCCGGATATAGAAAAAGAAAGTTCCATCAGGTCGAGGTGACGCCGTTCTTCCTCTCTTCCACCCCGAAGATGTCAAAATTCTATTTCAGAGCAATTTCCTGAGGGTGGTAGTATAGCGGGGATGAGATGGAAGGTGAATGGTCGACGTTTCTTTTGTCCGACACCGATCCTTTCATTCTCTTCTCAGGAGGAAACATTTTTTTGTGTGTGTGCCACGTGGAAAGTGAAAGATTTCTTGCTCGCCTGCATTTTTCCTTTGTGTGCGTGTGTGTTTATGAGTAACACGTCAGTTGGAATCGTTTTTTTGGATTTTTGTTGTTTGGATTTTTCAATTTTCTTCTTTTCGGGAATCGTTTAGATGAAATTCCTTCCTTAATGGAAAATCATTTTCTTTTAGAATTGTCCTGTTTGGAATTGGGAGGGAGATGTGATATGCTGTATGAGAGGTTGGTGTATATCCAGTTTCTCACTCTTGGGTATAACAGAATGTGGGAGGAGGAGGATCCAACTCCTTGGTACTCAAACTTTTTCCTTCCCGGGCCAAATTTCCATTGAGACATTGCGACTGGGCCACAGGACTTACCATAAAAATATTTTACAAGTCCGGTTTTCGAGACATATGGTCCACCCTCAGGGCATCATCTGTATGTACATCTGTCAGTCTGTTTCTGTATATTGCCTCCTAGAGATATGTTGAGGCAAACAATCTTAGCAGTTTCTGAGCACAGGCCCGTACATTTTCGTTCTGGTCAGGCACTAAGTTCCTAAGTTCAGACTTAACAATAAGCAATCGACCTTTCACAAATTCTCACTGAATCGGTTTCCACTAGACCACTCAGTAGAGCTTGGTGGGCCACAGTTTGAGTACCAAGTATCCAATCCTCAACCATAATTTCTGCAGTCAGGCATTTCGACCACCTACCCCACAGTACAGTCTTGATTATTAAATGAAACAAAGTTGCGATATCAAGATGGATTCGAACGGAAGCTGGGTCCCCCTCCCCCAAATTCTTAAAATTTTAATTTTTTACAAAAGTTTCTCTCTCTTGTTTACGGGTTTCTCCAAACCCAATCAAAAACCATTTCAGATCTCGAAATCTTTTTGAACCTCTTCGACCCAAATCTTTAAACCAATTATTAACAAATCTATTGAACTTCGATCTTTCGTAATTTATTCCTTTCAAACTCTTCCTTTGAGAGTCCTTCTCCCGACTTTTGTTTCATTCTGGGACGATCTTTTGACCTCTCTCAAAAGGGAATTCGAACCTCTTTTGATTGACTAACAAAATTTGTTTATTTAAACGGACTTTTGTTCTCGTGAAGATATTGTCTCTCCTTCTAAATTTATATTCGACCTGGATGGACCCTAAAATAATGTCGGTTTTATTACGTTACACCTATGTTACGGTAAAAGTGATAAATCAAGCGAATATATGTACAACTCCCGGCGATTATTCATAATCCACCAACTGAGCTTAGTAAATGTGGATAATGATCGAATATTTATTATATTTACCGGGTAGTTTGTGAAATATCTAAATCGTTAAGCGCTGGGGTTACTGTATAATATGAGCGAATATATGCAATTCCTGGAACTTATTCAAAATCACCAATTAATCCCAAAATAAGTTAATAAAATGACAGATTCTTGAATATTTATCACATTTACCGGCTAGTTAAAAAAAATGGAAAATTTAATAAGAGTTTGTTCACCTTACGAGTTGAGTATTTCCATAAATTAGCCGGTAAATGTGATAAATGTTCAGTAATTTGTCACATTACCCAAGGTTAGTCCATGATTATGAATAATGGAGCATAACGGAAAGTAATATCGTAAATATATTACGGTAAAAGTGATAAATCAAGGTAATATATATGTGATTCTCGGCGGTTATTCATACTCACCAACTAAGCTCGAGAAATGTGACAAATTATAGAATATTTATCATATTTACCGGCTAAATTTGTCTCTTTAATGAAAATTAAATGGTGATTTATAATAATAGCCAAAGAAAAAATTTGTATGCCTCATTTATCACTTTTACCGTAACATATATTTGTCATATTTATCACATTTACTGACTGGTTCATTAATTTTCCAAATTATTTAAAATTTAGTGAAAGTTTGCTCAGATTATGAAGTAGACATTTTATAAACTGACCGATGAATGTGATAAATACTCAAAAATTTGTCGCACATACCAATTTGAGTTCCTGAATATTTATTACATTTACCGGCTAATTTGTACAATATTCAACTCGTAACCTGATCAAACTTTTATAAATTCTCCATTACAAATTAATATATTTTATAATCTAGCCGATAAATGTGATAAGTATTTTGTAATTAGTCATATTTCCCAAGTTCAGTTGGTGGTTATGAATAATCGCCGAGAATTACATATATATATTCCCTTGATTTATCACTTTTACCGTAACACATGTACGATATGACTTTCTATTACTATGTATTATTCAGAATCATCGACTACGATTGGTGAATGTGAGAAATTACTGAATATTTATCACATTTACCGGCTAATTTTTAAAATATTCAACTCGTAATGTGAGCAAACTGTTGAAAAAGGCGAATCGGAAACAAGTCAAATTCAGATGTGGAAGCTGGATCAGGTACATGGATGAAAAATGAATCAAGGTAGCTGTAACAGAGAAGCTTTTAGAATGAAAAGAGCAACCTGATCGAGTGAGATAATACAGAAGATAGTGTGTGCCTGATGAGGTAATCTCAGGTGTCTTCCTCGTGCCCACAATCCTCTGAAACTTTTCTCGTGGCGTGAATTTATTTATCTTTATTACTTGGTTTAGTCATGGCCGCTCGTGGCGCGGCTCTCATCTAATTCCACGCCCACGTTTCCTAGTGTGAACCCTTGACCTTGATTCCTTATCTCGATCACTTCTCATCACCGTCACAAAGGAGACCGCAGTTCTCATTTCCTCGAGGTGGTCTCCGAAAGTAAAATGCCTTCCATTATTACCAATACCTACCGGAATTCACCGCCAAAACTAATTAAATTTCCGCGGAAAGATTTATTGAAACGAGTCGGCCGGCAGGTACATCACGTGGCCGCATCCAAAACAACACGGAATCATTAAGAGGCTCAGATTTATTGAGAGACGTCTACTTCTCGATTTATTTAAAAGACCTTTCCGACTGAGATTACGAGCTGGAACACAATTTGAAGCCAAAAACTTTTGCCAAAATCCACTCGGCTCCCGTCCTTGGAGAAAACCAAGCCCAAGTCACGATTCAAATATATCGGAAATGATAAAAAGGCTGACCCATGGGTGACCCAACCGATCATGCATTCAATACACGGCCAAACGCCAACTTTTTTTGATTTCCTTTTTCTTTTTTGGAAGAAGAAGAAGAAGAACCAGGAGAAGAGGAGAATTTTGATTTGTTCCTCGTTGGGGGGCCGGAAAAGCAATTTTTATTTTGACGTTGCTATAAGCACGAAAATAAAAAATTAAAAAGATGGATGGGTGGTTAGATGGAGAGAGAGAGTGGTAGAAGATATAAGGGAAAAGGAATGAAAGAGACGGAACAACTAGGAAGGACAACAAAGGGAAGAAACCATTAAAGAAGAATATAAATGAGGAGCGAAATTTAAATTTCTCTTCCTCCTCCTTTCACTCTCTTTGTCCTAAATTTGTTCCGATGAGATGAGAATGACAGAAAGATTACCAAATGAAAAAAGATGAAAAGGGAATAATGTTTACCTCGATTACGACGTGGGATGAGAAAGAACCCGGGGGAGGGAGACCTAAACAAATGTCTGATTCCACGGGAAAGCTCCAAAGCGAGTTTCCCATCGAATCCGGGAAATCTCTCCCTGGTGAGTGGATCTCAATAAAAATCTGAAAGCTTTCTTTCCCTTCTATTTGCTTTGGGAAACTTTTTAGTTTTCATCGATCAGGTTTCATTTTGTCTTTGTAGAAATTCATTCAGAGAATCCTACAGAAGAACCGGAACAGTAACAACAGTAACAAGTTCAGAGCCGCAAACAACAAGACATGATTACAAGCCAATAAACCCAAAAACAAAGCTTTGAAGACTAACAATTAAAATCCTTGGTAGTGTGCATTATTTTTGAAATGACATCTACCAAAACTGTGCATTATTTATGAAATGACTCACTGAAATTCTTTTAACAAAAATTATTTTCAGAGATTTGCGTTACTCATAGCATAAATTCTTAGATGAAAGTGTGCATTATTTATGAAATGTCATCTCCGTTAAAGTGTGCATTACTTATGAAATGAGCAACCCGTTAAAATGTGCGTGATTTATGAAATAAGTAAGGAGAACAACAACGAGACATCAACTAGGGACTCGTAGAGTTGCTGTAGGTTACTAAAGATGGACGTATCGAGGAGAGACATTCTAAACACAGACAGACAGACAGATGGACAGGTAGATAGTCGATTGTGTGGGAAAGTTCGAAATGGATTTGACCGTTTCCGACTATTTCCGGTTCATCGACACAAAACGCACGAACTTCCTTTATGGAGATGATCAATCACATGTCTAATTTGACTAATTAAAATCCGGATGGAATTGATGATTATCTACCAGTTATAGATAAAAGATAAATGTAAGAAATAGTTATCTGTATAGATAAATACAAACCGAATGTGTTTGGAAAAGCGGAAACAGTTGGAATTGGGTTTAAATCAAAGTTTTAAAACTCAAAAAAAATTTTAATGAGTAACTCGAAAGGGGTGGGTGAATGGGGGTGGTTTTGGGGGTGAGGCGGCGAGGGAGAAACTCAACAATCTGCGAAAAGAAACCCAATAAAGGAAGTGATTAAAGGGAAACCATTAAACCTTGGAGCGCCGATACTGGCTTTCGAGATAAGGAGGAAAAGACGTAGAAGAGGAAAGAATAGAAATTAGAAGGGAAAAAGGCTCAAAGAAGGCGGTGGTGGCTTAGGCGGGGTGGGGATGGGGGTAATATTAGAAACAAAAATCATTTTCCTCTTTCTCCTTTTTCGTTTTTCCTTCTGCCGACAAGAAAAAGCTTTTTCTCCGAAATCTCGAACCAGAGAAACGAAATAGAAGGAAAATGGCGCGCATGGTTAGACCTCAAATGGAAACAAGAGGAAGAAGATGGAGGTGGAGGAGGAGGGACGGAGGGAGGCGCGGGGGTTTCGGGAGGATATAATCAGAGTTTTAATACTCGAGCGAATTTCCTCTTTTATTCATTTATTCAAAACCAAAAAGTCATAACATAATTAAAAAATTGAGGTAATTAAAAGGAGAAACAAAGAGAGAGGAGAGGGAGGAAATGCCGTCTTTTCGGTTTCCGGTTGACTCGTAACCGTCGTTTTAATTTCCCTTTCCTATGGTAACCACAAGTTACGGATTATTATTATCCCGGGTCAGTTGTTTAGTTCTGAATTTGAAAGAACGGGGAAGAGGAAAGAGAGAGAGAAGAAGACGAATAGAGAAAGTAGAAGAAGAGCTAAGAAGGAAAAATCCGGAAAAGAGAAAGAATAAAGAGAGAGAAACAGAAAGAAGGAAATATGAATGGACAGAGAGAGAGGACGGAAAGATGTATAAAAAAAAAGAAGTGGAACCGTGTGAGGAAGAATAAAATAAAGAGGATTCAAAAGAAATAAAGATAACCTGAACAGAAAGAGAGGGCGAGTAAGAAGGATAAAAAAGAAAGGTGATGAGAAGGAAAAGATAAAGATGAATAGAGAAAGATAACAATAAAGAGAAATATAAGAGAGATAGAACAAAATAGATAAAAAGAGAGAGGAAAAAGGGGACAAAAGAGAAAAAGAAATAAATAGAAAGAGAGGGAAGGTGAGAAGAATAAGAAGTAAAGAGAGAGAGAGGAAAGAAAAAAAAGGAAAGGAGAGATTATAAAGTTAGAAAACGAAAAGACATGAGCGGAAGGAGAGAGGGGAACAAAGAAAGGAAATGAGAGAAATAAAAATCAAAAAGGATGAAACGAGAGAGCGATATAGAGAAACAGAGGGAAGAAAAGAGGGATAGAAGAGAAAGAGAAGGCAATAAATAGGTAAAAAGAGGAAGAAGATGAGAAATAAAAGAAAAAGAAAGAAGAAAATATGGTTGGGCAGAGAGAGAACCTTCTAAGAGTGGGTGATAAAAGACTGGTTAAAAAGAAATATAGAATAAAATGAACAAAGAGAGACAAAGAAGAAGACAAATGGGGATGAAACGAGAAAGTGATAAAGTGAAACAGAAAAATGAGAAAAACCGAAATAGAAAACAGAGAGAGAGGAGAGAGAAAAATAGATAGAAAGAGGAGAGAAAGGAAGAAGAAAGAAAAAGACAATGGGACAAAGAAAGATAAAACTGATCAAAAGGAGAGAGCAATAAAGAGAAACCCAAAGAGAGAGGAGTAGGAGAGAAATAGATATCAATAGAAAGAGAAGGAAGGTGAGAAAAGAAGTAAAAAGAGAGAGAGAGAGAGGTCAGAAAGATGAACAACAAGAAAGAGAGAGAGAGAGAGGAGGTCAAAAAGTCAAAAGGAGGTGATGAAATGAAAGAAGGTCGACAACCAGAAAAAAAAAAGTTTCGAGCTTTCGAAAAGAGAGTTTCAAATGAAAACTGCTTTTAAACATTATACCCCTCCTCCTCAGACGCGGATTTAACGAAATGGGAAAGCTGATTAAGAGGAGACTCAGGGATGAGGGGGAGGGCAGGGGAAAGAAAAACTGAAAATTGACTCCCAAATTTTCCTTGTTTTCCCCAATTTTTCGTTTGTAAGAAAATTATAATAAAAACAACAGGAAGCTTTTCGTGTTTTCGAAAAACCTTTCCCCGTTCAATTTTCCAATAATCGCTTTCCCAAAGTTTGTACTTAGCTTATGAATACCACAGTCATCTTAAATTGATTGGATTTTTGAAAATTGTTCAAATCTACATTTCCTGAAAAGGTTTTTGACTTTTGCTTTTCTTTTTTGCTTCACAGGTGGAGGGAGAGGGGGGTCCATTTTGGTTTTTGTTAAATTATTGTTTAGAAATCTTTTTATGTTAATTAGCTTCTTAATTAATAATTAATAAGATTAGCGTTTGCGAAGGAGAGCTAACAGTTTTTGTCTGCGTCTGTTTCAGAACCCTGCGAAACGACTTTCTGTTCGTTCGGATCGACTTGCGTCACAGAATCAGACGGAAGGACTCATTGCAAATGTCCGACATCGTGTCCGCTCTCATATTCTCCAGTCTGCGGAACGGATGACAAGGTCTACAGCAACGAATGCGTTCTGCGGCAGACATCTTGTCAGAAACAAATTACGATTCGAGTCCTTCACGAGGGGAAATGCGGTGAGTTTGTCTTTTGGATTAATTGAACGTTCTTCCATCAGAGCTTTCCCTCCGTTCGTTCTCCCGTGATTATTGCTGCATTCATCAAAAGGTCTTCGGGGGGCCGGGGGATTAAGGCGGTTTGGGAAAAAAATTTTTTTATACGCAAGAGGTACCACAACAGCGCGCGTTGGGTCGAGCAAAGTTATTGGGTCTGCGGTTTGTAAGGTGTGCGGCGGCGGCGATGGTGGTGTTGATTCTCAATCCAAAGCTTAAATTCCTGTTGGAAATCAAAGTTCGAGATAGACGTTTCGAAATTTTCGTCTCAGAGTTTTGGGATGAGAAATACAAGTGTTGTGGGGATGGGGTTGGGGGTGGATGTCATTGTCAACGGCTGGAAAAGGAAATCCGACGGTGGGCGGGGAAGGGGGGGTAGGTGGGTGAGGGAGATGAAACTTTTTCCTTTTATTAAAACTTTCTAAAAAATTTTTGACAAAAAATCAGTTTGAGAACGCTTGAAGTTGAGCAAAACTTTTATAAAAAGTCGACAATTCAATTTTTTCCTTTCTCCTCTCCCCGCCCGGAAAATAAATTTTCCTGAGCGCAATCGTTTTTATTAGAATCTACGGGAGATTGTGAAACGGGGGTGACTGGAAAGGATGAAGGAGACGGAAGGTCTGATATTCATTTCAAAAAATTCAGAGGATCTTAAATGAAACCCTCCAACCTTCCCCCACCTCCGCCCCCAAAACGAAACCTTTTTTTCTCGTGAATATCTTGATAAAGACTTTTCCAGAAAGAACAGCTGATTGTTCTAGTCCCGAATAAGCGATTCGTATCATGTAAAAAAGGGTTCCACAATGGCGATGAGGATAACTCGGAGAGAGAAACGGAAATTTGCGGGCCATTCCCACCCCTCCCCCACTCCTTCCCGCACTCCAAACGGCCAACTCATTTCCGGTAACTTCATTAAAATAACAAAACACGTTCGGGCGTTGATTCCGGCAAAAAGATGAACACAAAAGGGCAAAAAACCGCGTTCGAGGCTTCCCTGGACCTTGGGCCAATTTGCTTTATTTACTTCCGTTAACATCGATTAATAAATAAAATCCCCGCCATCTTTCTTGCCTCGGATGTGTTCTTGTGAAAGCTTCAGCTTTAAACCTTCCATCCGGTTTTCCCTTTCGGCTAAATTTTGATTAAAAAAAAGCAGCGAAAAAGCTGACTTTTTGGAGTTTAATTAAGAAATTCAATATTGTTTCCGCTTTTTTTGGTTTCCGTTTTGAAAACCTTCACAACAGAAGAGAGAGAGAGGAGGAGGAGTATAAGCCCCCTCCCACCTCCCTCTCCCCTGAGGCCTTTGTTATAATAACACGCAAGTTATGTTGATACCTCCAGGCTCCGTTTTTGCTTTTTATCTTTTCCTTTGTTCGTGCTTGAAGACCGGAAACAAAAACAAAATTTTTTGGTCTTCTCAGAGCTTTTCTTTCCCTTTTCTCAAGTGGCAGAGCTTTTGTTTGTTGCTTTGTTATCAAAGTTTCGTGAACTGAAAATTAATTTTTAAGTTTGAAAAGTTGGTTGATGTATACTTTAAGGTTGTACGTGGAAGTTTTTGATTTAGTTTTAAAGCTTCGGTCATTTTAAAGCAACGTTGGCTTGTACCAATCACCAATTTGAAGTTTGAACGTTTTGGACGTTGTACTGGGTTCATTTGTCCTGAATTTGCCTTCGCGCTTTAATGATTGAAAGATGTGTTGATTGTGTGTGCAATATTTTTGAAAGAATTCTGCGTCGGAATGTGCATTATTTATGAAATGAATACTCCATGAGAGTGTGTAATATTTATGAAATGAATTCCGTACGGAGTGTGCAATATTTTTGAAAGAATTCTGTGTCGGAGTGTGTATTATTTATGAAATAACACTTCATGAGAGTGTGCAGTATTTTTGAAATGAATTCGGCGTCGGAGTGTGCATTATTTATGGAAATGAATTTTGTGTGGGAGTGTGCATTATTTTTGAAATGAATACTTCCATGAAAGTGTGCATTATTTATGAAATAAGATCTTACTAATATAAGTCTATAATAATTAGAATATTGACCGGAAATACTCACAAACGCTCTGTTTATGGGTCAAGAAGAAGGGTGTCAGAGAGGTGTTAGTAAGCATTAAGGATTGGAGGAGGCCATGAGAAGATGAGGAGAAGGGATGAGAACCAAACACGATTAGATCATCCACCTGACCCGTTGTCTCTTCCGCTACTTCACTCTCAAATCATATTGTAAAAAAAGTAGTGGGAGGAGTAGTGTAGTAGTGTAATAGTAGTTAAAGCTTCTGACTTGGACGCAATGATCTTGAGTTCGAATCCTCCTCCCGCATCCTGTTATACCCAAAAAAGGGTGGAAAACGGGATTAAAACCACCACCAAATATTTTTAAAAAAGTAAAAAATAAAATTTAGTGTTAATGCTTGGATCTTGAATAAATTTATGTTAACAGTTATCTTTCCTATATTATACAGTTTCAAAGTTAGCAATATTTGTATAAAGTATTAGCTAACTATCAATATTTAAATTCATTTCAAAGTTTTGAAGTTTTTATCAACGCTAAATTTAAATTTATTTTGAAATTAGAATTTAATCTCGCTACATTTAAATTAATTTTAAATTTAAAGTCTATTTCGAATTAATAATTAAAATTTTTGAAGCTACTCCATTTTTTTCACCCCTACTAACTACCACCTGTCTCCAAGTACGAGACACCATGGTAGGTCTAATTGCGTGGAGGACTTTGTCTGAGAAACAGACCAGCGTCTTAGCCCCAGGAGCGTATTCAGAAACGAGAAGTGATTGGGTTGGATCGTTTGTGGGAGAGGTAAAAAAAGTTAGTCGGAAGTAGAGGAAGAGGGCAGGGAGGGTTAAGGAAAGGTAAGAAGAGATATTAGGATTACGGTTGTAGGTGAGGAAGGAATAAATAAAGCACAGGGACGGAATTAGAGAAGACGAAGTAGAAAATTTAAAATTTGAAGTTCTGATTTTGTAAATAGTGATTTTAGTGTTGTTTTCAAACCCATGGGTTTATCTTTAATTTTTTTTAAAGCTCTAAACTTTAATTCAATTTACAATATCGTTCAAATTATTGTTTGGAGGTTTCACAAAAAAAATTCCTGTTTTAAAGTTGAGAGATATTTCAATGAGTATTACAAAAGTTCTTTTTTATTTTTAAATTTAAAGTTATAATTTGAAACTTTTTTTTGTTAAACTGAAGTCTAAAATTTTTGAAAACACCCAAAAGACCTTAAATTCAAAAATTAAGTTTTGAACTTCTCATCTGAAGGAAACCGTTTTAAAGTTCAAGATTTTTATTTTTAAAGTTTTCTGTCATAAAGAAACTTTTATCAGAGCAACTAGACTTATCAGAAGGATTGTAGATGAAATCCTTTGACAAACCATCGACGTGTCAGAGCTTTTACTCCGTCTTTCACATTCCTACTTCCACCATTTTGTAGGTGGAGGAGAGAACAAGGAGACAAAGTCAAACACTTGAAAAAGATTAAAATATTTTCGAAAACTGGGGGACATCAAAAGATGAAATTAAGTTTAGAAAGTTTAGCGAGAAAGTTGGAAAGAGAGAGAGAGGGACCATGTAAGCTTTCTTAGAAAGTTAGAGCGATGATGGGATGAAGGCATCAGCTTGGGGAAAAAAAAATTTTTTTTGTGGGTCTGGAAACGAGGTTGAGGTCGATGACGATTCCGATAATGACGTCACAGCTTCTCCATCTTGTCTGTCGGAAAAGCGAAAGAAAAACATTAATAACTCGAAATAGAAATAATAATATTTTGTTAATGCGAAGGATATTAAAAACGTGGAAGACATGATAAAGGAGTGATTCCTCATTCTTCTTATTTCTTTCTGGAAAGTTGGCAGTCTTGTCACGTCGTCTGCCATCGGTTTTTCTTTTTCAATAACCATTTTTCAATCTATTTTCTTTAGCCCTCCTCCTTCTCTAATTCTTCCGACTGTGTACAGAATAAATTTTTTGTTGTTGTTGCTGTTGTTTGTTGCCAAAAAAAAAAATTTGAAACAAAACCGAGGGGGAGGGGAGGAAAAGTTTCTTCTTTCCAAGGAGGCGGAGGAGGGAAAATGAAAACGGTGAGAAAAACATTTCCCAACTCTTTTCCTCTTCATCTACTCTTTAAATCCTTTTTCTTTGTTTTTTTCTTTTGCCTGGGGGTGAGTAGAAGAAAGGGTAGTTGGGGGTTGGTGGTGGGTGAGAGATTTATCTCCTCCCTCTGTGTGGTTTTAGCAATTTTGATTGATTTCTTTCCTTTTTTTTCTGATGGTGGCGGGAGGCTGGAGTTAGAGTTAAGACCAGAAAAAAGTTTTTCGTTTGAAAGCCGTCACGACGGACTGACTGACTAGCCTTTCTCTCGGTTTTCCAAAAATCCTTCTTTCTTTTTAGGATTAATCGGAAAACCGGAAATTAATAACCAAACTTGGAGAGTAGAGTAATTAGAATGTATGTCTCGAGGCGATTTCTCCTTTGGATAATTATTCAATCCCGACAGGAAACTCTGCTGACGAAAAGAAACCAGTGGAAGAGTGAGATTTAGATTGGATTTGAGAATTTCGCTTTTAGATTTTTTTTGTTTTTGTTGTTTTGAAACGGAAGTGGCCGTTTTTTTCGTGTTTTCACTTCCGGTTTGGGTTTGATCGGAAGTTAGGAAAATCATTGTCGTATTCGATGACTGTTGTGATGACTTGTGGTTAGTTGACATTCTGTTTTGTTTCCTAAAATAAGAAGGAACATGTTTGACTTATTGATGTGCAATATTTATGAAATAAGTCCTACACCAGTGTTTGTCCTTCTCTGGTACAAGGAAAGCAATTGGTGATTATAAATAATAAGCTGGAAATTAGATATATTCGTCTGATTTATCACTTTTACCGTGACTGTAAATTCAATTTTGCCCTGTTCGATGGCTGTTGTGATGACTTGTGGTCTGTCAACCTTTTGTTTTGTTTCCTAAAATAAGAAGGAACATGTTTGACTTTATTGATGTGCAATATTTATGAAATAAGTCCTACACAAGTCTCTGGTACAAGAAAAGCAATGCAATTTAGCCAGTAACAGTGAACATACTTCCCAACAAGATGCGGGGAATACAGGTGACAGGAGCCAAATATCTCAGCAAAGGTTTGTCAAATTCCCCATCAAAAGTTGAAGATTTTATAAATTAGCCGGTAAATGTGATAAATACTCAATTATTAATCACATTAACCAAGTTTATTTGGTGATTATGAATAATATCAGAAAATTAGATATATTCGTCTGGTTTATCACTTTTACCGTTACATATACATTAGGTGTAACGCAGAGAACCGAAATTAAATTCCGGTTTGTGTAGTAGAATGACGGAGTCCACGTTTCAAAAATACAAGGCCATCTTTACGTGACACTTGACACCGAACCTATTTTCAACGCAAGACATCAACGATTTTATGTTTTCTCGAGTTTCTCTCTTCACCGCTTCCGTTTTGCATTTCGATGTCGATATGATACAGATACTTAAACGCAGATAAGAGCATATTCAGCTGCTACTAGCTTAAACTTTATAAAGTTCGGTTAATGAGTTAAGGCGAAGCATATTGGGGAGTCGATGTTTGGGAAAAGCTTTTCTCTCTTCAACCCTCTCCGCGACGCTCTTCCTCCTTCCTCTTCTTCTACGCACTATCGCCTTTGACAATGACTTGAGAGAGAGACAGAGAATAGTATGAAAGAAGAAAAAACCGAGAGAGTCGGAAAGTAGTTTCAACTTTATTCAAAATGTTTCCCCGTTCAAAGTTCGTGAGAAGATGATTTTGATTACATTAACCGACGAATGTAAACAGGCAGTCCTTTGTGCAAACAACCTTTTAATACTTTCTCATGTTTGGCGAATGATTCATGTTGACGTCCTCGGTCATTCCGTCCGCTCTTCTTCCTTTTCCGCTTTTAATATGTCCTTGGACATATCCTTTTCCACTGTTGCCTACCCCGTCCCTTCTCCAATCCCTTCCTGTCAGCTTTCATAACTAAAAAAGCGGCTACGATCGTATTCGGCATATTTTCATGTGTTAGGACAGTCCCAAGAAACTCTAACCTCTCGTGAACAAGTTTCAACCTGTATATTTCACAATTTTAACAAATATGTCGGTTCTGTATGTTACACCTAATGTATTTATCACATTTACCGGGTAATTTATAAAATCTCCAACTTTTGATGGGAATTTGACAAACCTTTGCTGAGATATTTGGCTCCTGTCACTTCTCTAATGTTTGCCTCCTCTTATTGGGAGGTTTGTTCACTGTTACTGGCCAGCACAACAGCTTGAACTAGGTAAAAGTGATAAACCAGACGAATATATCTAATTTTCAGTTATTATTCATAATCACCAACTAAGCTTGGTTAATGTGATTAATAATTGAGTATTTATCACATTTACCGGCTAATTTATAAAATCTCCAACTTTTGATGGAAGATTTGACAAAGTTTGCTGAGATATTTGGCTCCTGTCACTTCTCATGTATTCGCCGCCTCTTGTTGGGAGGTGTGTTCACTGTTACTGGGTAGTTTGAATTGCTTTCCTTGTACCAGAGAATGACAAAGACTGGTGTGGAACTAATTTCATAAATATTGCACAGCATCTTATTTTAGGAAACAAAACAGAACGTCAAGTAACCACAAGTCATCACAACAGCCATCGAACAGGGCAAAAGTGAATTTACGGTCACGGTAAAAGTGATAAATCAGACGAATATATCTAATTTCCAGCTTATTATTCATAATCACCAAATAAGCTTGGTTAATGTGACAAATAATTGAGTATTTATCACATTTACCGGCTAGTTTATAAAATATGCAACTCAGAACCAAAATTCGCTTGTTAGGAGATTCTTTCACTGTTACTGCTGTTGGATTGCTCGCCTTATGGCAGAAGAGTGACAGAAGTCAAGGATGTGACCAAATTTTCATTACTTTCCGTATTATGAGTTTAATATTTCTTAAATAACCGGTAAATGTGATAAATCTTGAGTAATTTGTCACATTTCCCAAGTCTACTAGGTGATAATAAATAATCGCCGATACTTATGGATATATACGCCGAATTTATCACTTTTACCTAAACATTACTTTCTGGTGCAGATAATAATGACAAAACTACTCTCTGAACAAATCTAACCACCTCGTAAAAGAAGTAAAACCGGAAGTACTTTGATCAAACGTTAAGGAAACACTTTCCCATCCAACCTCTTGCATCCAGTTTTCTCTTCACTTTTGCAAAATTGACAACAACAGCAGCGGGAAAAAAACGAAAATGAACATCGTAAAATAATTATAAAGCCATCTAAAGAGATTATTCATAATTAATAATCAATTTTTAATATTGCCAGGCAGCCATTTTGAAAAAATATTGGTGGAAATGAATTCGGTTAATAGAAATTTCCTTCGTCGTAAAACTTTGTACAAAAATGGCCGACCTCCGTCTCTCTCTCTCTCTTTTTAATTGTTTTGTTTCAGTTTTTTATAATTATTATAATTATTATTATTATTCAGACAAGGCTTGGTTGGTAACACATTTTCATTGTTCTCTTCCTCGCCTCCTCCACGTCTCTTCTTCCTCTTCGTCTTCTCCTTTTAATGTGGTCGGAATTTGCGGAACTCAATTTGAAAGCATCTGAGCTTCGAATTTATTTTGTCTCCGTAAATGAGGACTCAGGTGCTGTTTAAAGTCTCTAAAATGATTATTCATTTTGTTTTCCGGCGTAACTTCCGGTTTTTGAAATAATTTGATGTCGTCTGATCCATCACAACATCCATTTCGTTTGTCACGAACGAAGGAGATTTCAGAAAGTTTTGCCCAAAAATAATTTTTGTTCTTTCGTCCTCGATTCTGTGACACTGATTTTGATTTGGGAGAACGGTGACTTGCTGACGGGGTGGTTAACCTAAAACTTAACTGTCGGGGTTTTGTAAACTGACTGAACACGCCACTTTCACAGGTTGTCGTCGTGACCGTAAGTGAAACAGGCGAAGAGACAGTCTTTATACTCTACAATATTGGAATATAGTCAGGATCTGTTGTGATCTGTCCCAAAAGTTCCCGGAATGTGTCGTCGGCTAAATTTGATTGACAGGACGAAGAAGTTGGTGTCGGATCTAAGCTTGAAAACGAAAGTCTGGGGAGAATACTTTCAAAAGATTTCGTGATGGTTTTGAATAAAATCGTTCCGGGAACTTTTGGGACAGACTGTATATTTTCAAAGGTTCTAGGAGTTGTTACTGAGCTCTACTATGCCTGTATGCGAACCGTAGAATGTTTACTGTGGCCGAATTGACTCAAAATGGTGGTTTTAGACTCAGATTTAGTCCGTTTTATACTAATTATACTAAGTATATCGAAGAATGAAAGGATAATACAACACTTAAAAATGTATATTATCAGTGATGTTGGTAATGTTATACTTTTGGCCATCGCCTCCGCCCGGAAAGCCTCATTCCAGTCATGATGCCTACAGCAACTTTGGCAGAACTTCATCAACAGTAACAGCTGCAAAAATCTCAAAACTCAACAACAGACCGATTCGTTCCAACAAAACAACTCCAACGAATCATTTCCGGTTTGTACATGATTGCTGTCGTGTTAAGCGCAACATATCAATTCAGCCTTAAAACGACCTAAAGATGAAGCCTAAAGACGGTACGCGAATTCCAGCTTGTTTGAGGATGCGACCAGCACTTGATTTAAGTGACTTGAACTGTTCGTAAGGAAGATGCGTATCACTCTCTCACTGTATAGACCATATACTGTATATCCTGAGATAGTGATTCAGCGACAAGTCATCCTAATTCGAATTTTAATTAATATCATCTACGACAGAATCGTAAGTTTTGTTGACGGTGTCCGATTTTTGTAATAATAATCCTGTCACTCTCCTACAGGACGCCATGTTTGAATTTTTAAAACTCAGCAAAGCTGACAGAATAAGAATAAAAAACTTTTATCTCCTTAATCTTTTTCTCACGAGGAAATGTTTTCTTTGGACGTAATAAAAAAACATTTATTCCAATGAATTTTCGTCAGCATTAAAGCAAAAAGAATAAAATCGGATTTTGGGGGGGGCAGAGGGGGGAAGCGGAAGTGGTTTTAATAATTTATCAGTTCATTTTTGAAGAAGAGCGATGGTAATGATGATGACTCTTACGCAAGAAGAAAAATGTTTTTCTGCTGTTGTTTTAAATCTTAATCGTGGGATTAGACAAAGACGAAGCGGAAAAGACTTTTTAGTTGTGTTAATTAAAATGTTTAAAAGATTTTCGGTTTTTATTTTGGCGGGAAAAATGTCAGAATTAAAACGCGTCGGAGTGGGTTTTGGATGATCCCTCGAAATTTTTTTTTTTCTCTCCTGTTGTTTCTCTCTCTCTCTCCAGTGAGGGAAGGGTTCGTCTCTGCGCAAAATCAGTTTTCCACGCGTGCACTTTTCGCCATTTTACCAGTTTTAACACGTATACCTCTCCTGTTGTTGCCCTTGAACGAAACACTTTTTTGTTGTTGTCAGAAGCCATGATTGTTCTCTGAAAGTTACTGTGTGTCCGCGTTTGTTACTTCTTCCTCGGCTGTTTCTTTCTTTTTTTGCTGTTGCCTCTAACTCGCGCGGTGATTTTCATTTTTGATTGATTTTGAATTTTTGTTTTGTTGGTGGTGGTGGTTTCACGTGGTTAACGGAAAAACTATTTTCGTTCTTTCTCGCGTGTCGCCGAAAGTTTTTCCCCGTCTTTTCGGTTTCCTTTTTGGTTTTTGCTGAATCGGTTCAGTGATTATGTCATAACGATTTTGGGGGGCTAAAAAATTCGTTTAAAGTTTGATCGAACGCATGGTCACATGGTTCTTGCCATCTCTTTGCGCATGGTCCGTTCGGTTCGAAAGCACGTGATTGAGTTAGAATCGAAATTTCCGGTGTTTCGATAAACATTCAAAGAGTGCGGTTTCGATTTTAATTAAAGACAAAACGCTCTGTTTGTTTGTTTGGTTGTTTGTTTGTTCGTGTGTCAGCTGGTAACCGGTAAGCGAAGAGATTTTGTTACATGATGACAAGGGAGTCTGTGGCATCGGGTTGGGAGGTGGGGGTGATAGAGCCTCGTTTTGTGGGCAATCTCCCGCTGGAAAATACTTTCATCTGTTTTCCCCATTAATGCCCTTCCCAGAAGAGATATAAGCGACAGGGATTATGTTAGATAGATAATAGGATTTCTTGGGGGTAGCAGGTTGAATCTTGTTCCCGCAGAATGCGGTTGAGAGCTTTGGGGTTTCGATTTGAGTCTCTGGATTGATGCTGGGAATTTTGAGAATGTCATTGAGATGATGGAAATATTGTTTTGCTGTTGTGCTCAAACAAGTTTCTCTATGCAAGTAGGCTTCCGTGATCAGAGTTGGTGTTAGTGAATTTGTCAGGTTAGCTATCACATCGCTTAGGTCAAATTATTGGAAGAAGAATGAGAGTTTGCTGATACGTCCAGAGGTTTCGTATTATATGAAATTTACTTGAACCATTGGACTACATTGAGTACTCAGCAATTAACAATAAAGAGATAAAAATTCATTTCATAATTAGTGCACACTGGTTCGAAGACCCTGTTTCATAAGTAGTGGAGACAACTAGAAAGAATCATTGCTTCGGTAGTCATGAGTTTAAATTTCCCAACCAATTTCTTATTTCATAAATAATGAACACTGATGTGACTTAATTTCAAAAGTAATGCACACTTTTATAACGATCTCACTTCATAAATAATGCACACTTTGGCAAATATTTGTTCAAGTTTCGTCAGCATTCGACTAATCGTGAATTCGCCCCGATTCTCCCCCAAATAAAATTAAATTTACACATCCATGAAGCCTTCATTTCATAAAATTTCATAAATAATGCACATTCATAATTAATTTCAGAAGTAATGCACACTTTTATGAAGATCTCATTTCATAAATAATGCACACTCCCAGTAAAAGTTAGTTAAAATTTGGTCATCACTCCAAGAGTCGTGAGTTCGATTCCCATCTACGTAAAATTAATTTACGGATACATGAAGCCTTCATTTCATAAATAATGCACACTAGCAGGTGAAGTGACTTTATTTCAAAATTATTGCACACTTTCACTGAGGATATAGTTCGTAAATGTGACAGCACACATTTAAGCACAAATTCATTTCATAAAAATTCTGTGCTACAATTGAGACTTATTTCAAAAATATTGCACACTGTTCTATTCTCTTTTAAAGAGTAAACTGTGTTAGTGTAGATGATTTTGATGTAAGGAACTAGAAGTTGTTGAACTGAAGTGAATAAAAGTTTACTGCTAGATAACGTCACAAATACGAGTACCAGTACGAGTATCTCTGTCTATCGCTATAGCTACACTGGCTTGAGTGCTGCATCAATACTTAGCTGCTAACATGAGTAACCGTACCCGCTATTCGAATCTTTCGAGAAATGAAGACTCCTACTCATCATTTTCAAAAATAATGCACATCATTCCCACGGAATAGCCATACATCCCAACTCTGGATCGAGAAACCAATCCGCCGTGTTATAAGAAGACTATTACCGGAAACTAGTAAGGAAACTTTGAAGTTATACGAGTAACATGGCGTAATCATGTTCGTTCAAGAGGTCGACAAGTGAAATACGATTTGGAAATTTCATTTTAATTAAAAACGATCGCGTTCGTCTCATAATTTTCCGCGATATTAAAATTCTTTCGGTTGACGGTGATCAATTTCAAAAGGTGGGATTGATTTATGTCAGTCACTTCAAACGAAGCCGCCATTTTTGTTTTTCACACAAAAAACAAATTCCCAGTGGCGAAATTATAAAAAGAACTCACCGGAAGCTTTTAATCCACTTTCAAGCGCCTAACTTCATTTGTTCGCTTGTTTGTTCATCTCTCTTTCATTTATCTTCGTATTTGCCTGTCATCTTACACCCCCACCCCTCCCCCGCTCTCTTCTACCTTCCTCTCTCTCGTTTCTGTATTAACTCTTTCTGGTTAGAGACAGGAGTACTTTGCTTCTTGCTCTTTTCAATCCTGCCTATCTTTTGTTCTTGTTTGTGTGGGAAACAACTCTCAATACCTGGGGATCTTTGCTACGAAACTGTGTGTCATAAGTTTTTCTCACGACTGTGCAATACTTTTGAAATAAGACTCAATCGTAAGAGAGAATTTTTGTGAAATGAATTTGTGCTTAAATGTGTGCTGTGACATTTACGAACTATATCCTCAGTGAAAGTGTGCAATAATTTTGAAATAAAGTCACTTTACCTGCTAGTGTGCATTATTTATGAAATGAAGGCTTCATGAAAGTGTAAATTAAACTTACTTTAGGTTAGAGATGAGGGCGAATTCACGATTCTTCGAATGCTGACCAACGAATTTTTGTTGAAATCGTGCAGTATTTATGAAATAGAACTTCCTAAAAGCGTGAAAAACTTTTGAAACAAAGGCACTCCACCTTTAGGAAAAATCGGCAATGAAAGTGTGCATTAATTTTGAAATAAGGCCTTCATACTAATGTGCATTATCTATGAAATGAAGGCTTCGTGTATCCGTGACCTAATTTTACGTAGATGGGAATCGAACTCAAGACTCTTGGAGTGATGACCAAATTTTAACTAACTTTTACTGAAAGTGTGCATTATTTATGAAATGAGATCTTCATAAAAGTCTGCATTGCTTTTAAAATAAAAATTCTCCACCAGTGTGCATTATTTATGAAATAAAGGTTTCATAAAAGTGTAAATCAAATTTAATTTAGGTGGGAATCGGGGCCAGTTCACGATTATTCGGATGCTGACGAAACTTTAACAAATTTTTGCTGAACGTGTGCATTATTTATGAAATGAGATCCTCCTGATGTGCACTACTCTTGAAATTAAGTCGCTCTACCAGTGTGCATTATTTATGAAATAAAGGCTTCATGGATGTGTAAATTTAATTTTATTTAGGTGAGAATCGGGGCGAATTTAGGATTATTCGAATGCTGACGAAACTTTAAAAAATTAGTTTTAAAGTGTGCATTATTTATGAAATGAGATTTTCCTGATGTGCAAAACTTTTGAAATAAAGTAGCTCCACCAGTGTGCATTATTTATGAAATAACGGTTTCACGGAAATATAATTTAATTTTACTTAGATGGGAATGGAATCCACGATCCTTGGAATGGTGGGCTGGAGAGCTCACCTCTCGTCCACCTAACCTCCCCAAAATTTTATTTACTTATTCTACAGTAAAGAGTGAATACTCTTCTCGTGTTTGTACCGTTACTGTATAAAGCTACAGTTCACAAATATTACGTGTATGAAAGCAAGACTTGTAGAAGATTATCTAATAATTTTTGGCTGAGCAACTTCATGTTAGTACTCAACTTTGAAAATGGCGTCTACCAGGAGTTATCCTGATTGCTCTCTCACCTCTTAGTCTGATTCTAGTAGAATTATCTCCAAGATTTCTGATAGCTAGTCGTCATTCTCTTCATATATAGTCTGAAGGTAATTTATCGCTGATCTCCCCATCGTCGAATAATTCATTTGAAACTCTTGCTCGACTAACTTACGACGTGTTATGGTTTCTCTGGTCGTGGTTTTAGACAGTTGCATTTCCAATTTTGGGTTTCTTTTATACAGTATTTCACTGTTTTATTTTACGCAGATCCAAATTTCAACTGTTACATGGGATTGTTAGTTTGGGGGAAGAATTTCTTCGTACTAACTGTTAGGTGTTTCGCGAAGTGTTGTCATGGGTGTTAGACAGTGTTACGTGGTGTTAGTTATGTGTGAAAATAATTAAGAGTTAGTACACTGAGTCACTGTCTTGGTTGTGTTTTTAGTCCTCCTCTGTTATCTATCTTTGTCACAAATTCTTTTTCCAAATCTCTTCGTTTTCCTCCTCCGCCTCTTTCCTGTGGGAATGATTATCACGTAAGAATTGGTTCTAAACCGCGGAATTTCGTTAGAAAGCTTATAGTGCTTAATGAAGCGTTTCTCATATCTCAACAAATTAATTTCATTAAATTCACGGAGGATTAAGGGAGGATTAGCGGAGGGCGAAGGAATTGCTTAATCCTCGGGCTCAATTGAGATTGATGTTGGTGTGGAACATGGACTGACTCTTTGCTCTCCTCCTCCTTCTCCTCAGTCTCTTCCTCTGTTTGGTTTGTTCTATTTTTTTCACTTCTTTCTTTTCTCGCTCTTCTTCCTCCCCTCCTCCTCCTCCTTGTCCCGTTTCACCTCATTTGCCGGATGTTGGATTGTCGAGAAAGGCCTTGAGAAAAGGGGAAATTGAAGTTTCTGGTTCATTTTCAAAGTTATCAACCGTTGAGGGATTTTCGCTGTTTGGAAATTGACTTTTTCTTTCTTTTTCTCTTTCTTTTCTTCTCAACCCCCTCCCCCTCCCCTCTGGTGAGGAATGGTAATTGGAAAGTTTCAAGACGAGCGAGTGGAAAAGACGTTTTTTGGTTGAGACGAGAGGAGAGGGCAGGGCAGGGGGCGAAGTTTACTTTTTGATTATTTGCTTGATTACTCGCGTTTTGGGAATTATTTTGATGAGTTTTGTGTTCGGTCGGAGGTCTTTTGAAAGAGTCAGCGGTTACGTCAGAGTCAGCAGGAGTGACAGGGAAAAGAGGAGGGTGGGGGTGAGCTCAAAGATTTGACTTTGACAATTCGAGATGATCATCGTTGGTGGTGAGGCTTTGATTAGTAAAAATCTCTGGATTTGGCATGTGAGGGAGGTGGGAGAACCCTTCTGCTGGTGAAGAGTAACAAAATGTTGTCGTTCTGTCGTTATATGTATTTTACCTTATATTTATATTCATTCCTCTTCATCAAAAAATAATTCAATCAATCAGTCAATCAATAATTTTTGCCCTTAAGCATGATAAAGGAGTGGCTCTAATGTACGTTATAATCAAAAGGTATATACATAAATAAATAAATAAGAAAAAAATTAATAAATAAACTCACAGATGTAAAATTAATAACTACAGAAGAACAATACATAAATACATAGCCTAGACATTCGGGATACAGAAACTTCTTTGCTAGTCTCTATTAGTCAGCTGAGAGTCGCCGGTTCAAAATATACAAAATTCGCGGCAAACAAATTCTTATACAAATGGGGGACCAATGCCTGATATGCGAAGTTTCCAACACTCAGACACTAGACTCTGTCGCCCATTTTATCTGTTTTTGCCCGATGTACAGCTCCAGTTCTCTAAAACACTTCCTGAGGAGTGACCGCACGGCTGAAGAACCTTCATCGATCAAAATAAGCAAAAAGTTTATATTTATATTTATATACGACACAAGCGTTACAACTAAGAAGCTTTCTGTATTCCATCCTGTCGAAAAGTTGCGGATCGTTGAATGAGTCATATAGACTCAATAATCTTAAAATTTATTACGTTAAGGTCACGTGACTTGAATCGAAATCTATACGAAGTTTTTTATCTAAAAATTACATCCAGTATAAGTATAAGTATTTTTACAACAGTAAAAGTATATCAAATATCAATGTCTCGATATAGTCAATATCAATGCGTATCAATTTAATAAATTTTATTTAGAAAATATGTCCAGTAAAAGTATATAAAAGTATATAGTATAAGTATATATATATAGTGAAAGTAAAGGTGTGTTGTATTCAGTGTGCAGTATTTTTGAAATAGCTCTATTTGGAATTGTTGCTTTCTCTTCTTCGCTAGCTCCTCTTTCATCACCAGAAACACCAAAAGCAGAAGACAAAGTAAATTTTGCAGATAAAAATGAAAACGTGGAGGAGAGGAGGAGGGAAGAAAGGCGGGAGGAAAACTTGAACAAAAAGTATTTTACCGGGCTAATTATAAATAAGAGGAAAAATGAATTTTCCGATATCTCGTTTAGGTTTTAAAATGTTTCTTTCCGGCCTCTCTCTCTCTTTTACTTTTGCGTTACAACTTAAACCACTTTAGCTAACGGCTTTTACGACTGTAAAAGGGAAATTTACTTCGTTTTGGGGTTTTTTCCTCTTTTACCACAGTCAAAAGAGTGAGCAGCGACGATTTAAGGATTTCCTTTGGGCCTTTTTTCGCCCCTTTCTTTCATTTTTATTTCACTTTTTGTGAGACGCGCGAGGTTGCGGATGTTTTGTCACACCGTGACACCCTGACTTCAATTTTCTCTTTTTATTGTTTTGGTAGTTTGCATTTTTGTGTCCTGTTTTTGAATCCTCTGCTGGGAGGATTACCCCAAAACCATTTTCATCTTTAAGGCGGCCATTGTTCTGTTGTCGTTTTATTTATTTATTGAGGTTTGTGGTGATTTGTGATTAGAATTTGGTTGGAGATGTGGTGTGGTGTCTTGAGTTTAGTTTTAGTTTTTGTAAAGTGCGATTCGCTGGTAAGCAACAGACCGAGAATAATAAAATAATTTCGCTCACCTGTGCTCCTTACGGCAAGGATTTTAGACCAGATGAGTTGTCGAGATGGGTGCGACAGGAAAATCCACCAGTACCTGCTACCTTTTTCCGCTCTGTGTATAAATGAGCGTCCCGATTTCATGATATTGCTGTCACTACTGACTATACAGCACTATTGCGAAAGATAATCACGGGACAAAATGCGAAGAAATACTGATAGCTGTTGAGGTACCCGCCGAACCAAATATCGCCCATCGCAGGTGCTTAAGTGAATTTCGTCTCCTACAGTATTAATTCTGTTGTTCATCTTTGGGTAGAATAGCATACGGGAGGAGGATTCAAACTCACATAGTTGAGAACATTAATCACTATCACAGCCTCCCGCTGTCTTTGGTATATTTTGACTCTGTGGTGGGTTAGTGCTGTTGTTTTAACCCGGTTAGCTTAAAAAAGACCTAAATTTGCCTCTCCTAGACTGCTAGAATGTTCTTTAAATGTTTATTTCATATATAATGCACACTTCACAAGCGATTTCATTTGGAAGTTATACTCGTATGTCTTAAAATTATTTATAAATCCAAATTCAAAAACGAACTAAAACATAAAACGAAACAGGCCAAAAGGGAAGAAACAAATTAATTTCTAAAAATGGCGGACGTCTTAGTAAAGGCTCCCCCACAAAAAGAAGAAAAGATTCCCACTGAAACTGGGTTTCCAATCGCATTTCCTTCAGCATGCGGTCCATGCTTACAGACTACAAAAAAATATTCTCGTCACGAACTCCAAGTCGTAAAACACATGTAGGACAAAGAGAGAGAGAGGAGAGGGAGTGAAAGAACCGTTAGGAAAAAATATATGTGAATTTATACTACCAACTTGAGTTATAAAAAGGAAGTGTGGGTGGGTGACTGGTTGGTTGGCTGGTTTGGAGGAAAGAGAAAAAAAGCTCTGGAAAAAAATTATCCGCCATAAAATTCGATTTGAGTTATCTGCGAGAAAGGAAGGAGGGACAGAAATGAATGAGAGCGCCTATTGAAAGGGAACGGTAATCGAGGTCAATTCGCGGTAGTTATTCCGAAGACGCGTAAGTTGAAAGCCTTGTCGTTGAGCTTTCGGATTTCTGGTCTTTGCTTTCTATTAATTTTGTATTTTTGGAAACGGCAAAACAAAATCTGTCGAATCGATTATCGACGATTTTTATTTTTTATTTTATTTTTATTTTTTATTCCTTCCACGACGATATCTCTAAAAGATAAACTTAAAACAGAGATTTTTTATCTTTTTTTTGGAAATCTGTTTTCGTCAGGTTTTTAACTGACAGATTTTTTTTTCCGACTGTCTTCTTTTTGCTGATGGATTTTCGAAACGATTAGATTTTATCTTAACGAGTTTGAACTTTTTTAGGGGATGATGGGAATGGGGGTTTGGAAGGGGAGGCAGGGATGAATTTGATGGATTCTTTTGAACGAATCCCATTTTAAAATGGATTATTTATTTATTGATATTTTTATTTATTAAATTTTGTTAAAACATAATACACCCACCCATACCTCGCTTTAGATACGTCCCACGAAACATAGTCGTAAAGCGAAAAGCCGTATAACGAATCAATTGTTCAGAGGACAATAATTTATAAACAAAAATGAAACACCTTCATGTGATGTAAAGTATATTTATGTATACATAGGTTACATAATTTTTTTAAAATTGGCTTTAATCTGATGACGATAAATAAATGGTAACCTGCAGATTACTGTTGTCATTTTTCGCTGGTAAGGATGGGCCTGGCTTAAAGAAATTGTCCAACGTTTTTTGTCTTGTCCTCTCGTCTATTACCTTCTTCAGTGGTTTCTAACAGTTAATGGCTGAGTTAATTCTTCGAGAAACTTTAGCGCTAAATTCGACATCAGGATCGTTTAATGTTTGTTCCTTGTTCGAAATGGGAAAAAGCTTCCGACAGATTTTTTGATGTTAGCTGTTTGGATACAACAGGCTCTCATCAAATGCCAGTTCAGCTTGCACCTGAATGAGTTCCTCATATGAAAGAGGTTCCCTATCGGCTTTAAGTAGATCAAGCACATCACGTTTGTTCAAAGCTCAGATCATGTTCTAGATCCAAAATGTTTAGCCCAATTTCAGGAGAAATTAACTTCTGTACCAAATGTTTTGCCTGAAACTTATTCTGTGTGTTTGTTTGGTCGTGAGTATAAAGAGCGGCTGTATAGCGAGGTGTGAGTGTATATGTCGATGAAACGTGGGGATGTGAATGCTTGAGCCGGTTATGGCCATCTCCAAGGGATGGGAGTGAGGAGTGTGTAGGTTTGGAGTGTCTCCTCTGATGGTTTACTTATAATGTGGCAGCGATGAGGAGACATGTTAGACTTCACTTTAAGGAACCCGAATTATGATTGTTGTTATTATAAAAATTTTAGTACTTGACTGATTATGTTATTCAATGATCATTTTATATTGTAATAGTATAATACAGTAAATGAGCTTGATGGAAGAGGGGCTAGTGCTCTCGCACAGAATTCTGAGCATAATGACGCCGTCTGGTGAAAGTAAAAGTTGATTTGCTTGATTTTATTTCAAAAATAATGCACACTCTCATCAAGCCTTCGTTTCAAAAATAATGCACACCGAAGGACTTCGTTTCAAAAGTAATGCACACCGGAATAAGGACTTCGTTTCAAAAGTAATGCACACTCCCATGAAGACTATTTCAAAAGTAATGCACACTCCCATAAAGACTATTTCAAAAGTAATGCACACTCACATCAAGCCTTCGTTTCAAAAATAATGCACACTAGAAGAGTGTACGAGATGCGTCTTCGAAATCACTTCAAGCATCATTGAACACTTCCGGCTCAAGCATTCACGATCATAATTCCTATTCCGTATGCGTAGATGACGTCACATAAATTATGTTCCTCGCATAAAGCCCGGAGAATCAGCTAGCTAGTACCAAACGAATAAGAAGTAAAATGAAACAAGAAGATAAAGAGAAAAGATTTTTATCTAGTTAGATAATAAAACTCTTCTTCTCGAGTTGGAAATATATGAAAACGACGTCTGAGCTTGTTTCAGCATCACCACAGCGAAAATGTCTTATCCTCTACCCCACCCATCCCTCTCCTTTCTCCTCACGTACCAGTAGAAAGATTTCACAACACAAAAGACATGAAAACCGCAATCGAGATAAGGAGGTTGGGGGAGGAGGGGGTAAGAAATGAAGGCAGAAGACAAAAGTTATCCACGGAAGCAGAAGTTTGATGGAGTAACAAAGGTAGATAACGAGACTTGAGAGGAGACGAACGAAACTTATACACCTGATAGGATTTGGATGAGTGAGGGAGAGAGAGAGAGACTTTGTGACCATCTCTCTCAAACAGATGAGAAGATGCTGATGAATCTTTTTCTCCCGTGAAACCCGGGGGCAGAGGGGGGTGGGGCTAACAGTCTACCGGAAAATTTTATTATAAGACAAAGAAAAAATTTTTCTTTTTGAGAAATTTAATCAAGTTAAATGATTCCATTAATGTAAAAGGTTTCATTCGATATCTTTCCTTCTTCGGATAGAAACAAAAAGAAGAAGAAGGAGAGAGAGAGAGAGGAAAGATTACGATTCAAAAGATTCTTTTGTAATTCAATTAAATTGTTACAAAATAAAAGGGAACATCTTCTTTTATCAGGTTTATCGTTTGAAGTGGTTTTTTAAGAAGAGAAGGAAGATGGTGGGGTGGGGAGTAGACGACAATGAAAAGAAGACAAAGAGAAATTTATTAGCATGCAAAAGAACATTCTGATGATGGCGGAAAATCATTTTATAAAGAGGAGATGACTGAAGAGGATTTGAGAGTTGAAAAACGTTTCTCGAGTTAGGAAGATGGGAGGACAGACAGTTCCTACAGGTGAGGAGGAGGCTGGTTTTGCAAGAAAAATTTTTAACTGGCCTGGACATTTTTTTCCGCTTCAAATGACAAAGGAAACGGAAGTTAGATGGGTAGAACCAGAGGAAGGGGAGTTCATTTGCCGCAGGGTGAGAGGAAATTTTTTTGTACGGCAAATCCGCCATTTTGTCGAGAGAGAGAGGACATGGGAAACCACTCGGAATCTGATATTTTTTTAAATTTATTAACTTTTTTTTTATTAATTTTTTTGTTGTCTTTGTTGAGGGTAGAGAAAAAATTTTTTTGCGTATTTGGGTAGCGTTTTTTCCGGTGGGTCGGAAAATTTTTACGCGATTCGGTACTCTCCTCGATGCGAGGAACCTTTTTTGAAGGAGTTCTGATGAAAGTTTTTGAGTTTTAATTATAAAAGAAAAAGAAAATTGGCAAAGAAATCTGAAGAGGAAGTGTAGACGAAGAAAGAGGAAGAGGAGGAAGAGGCTTTGAAATTTCTGATGGTTTAGGCAAAATATATTTTCCCTCTTAATTAAATTCCTGGTTTCATTTTTGAAATTCCATTCCTCGGAAATTGTTAAAATCATGGAAAACTGTAATTAAATCAAAAAAAGGTTTGAAATTTTTCCGGTAATAAGCCTCCACAGTTTGAACGCCCTTGAGCCTTCACCACAAGGTCGGCCACCCCAACCGCCGAATCGATTAAGTGAAACACATGGGAAGAGCCCGGAAAGAAATGGTTTGTAAGCTGAGTCAGGTGCCTGAACCGGAGGAAACGATCGGGAATATCGTTGTTAGAAGGCGGTGGGAGAGGGGAAGTGTGTTCGTGACGTGGACTGAACACATTTTTAAAGTTGTTTCTCCTTTCCCCGAGTTTTTGTTTTACTCTTTTTTGCACTTTATTGCAGTTTTGTCCTCCCAAACAAGAGCCATTTGAAAGATATATGTTGCTGAAGCGTTGAGAAACTGAAATGAAACCGAAGGAAAAAAAAAAAAAAATGGCGATTCCATCTTGAGTAAGCATTTTCCGTTTAAATTTTGCTTTCCAGGTTTTGCGATCTTCCTCTGACCTAGTTGTTCATTTTGATAACGTCAGAAAACGGAATAGGATGAGGAGAGTTGACAGACACATGATGGAAACCCTTTGTCGTGGACTTTTTTTGTGCGTCAGTTCCGTTCGCTGGTCAATCAAAATCCTCTTTTAGAGTTTCCACTTGGCGATTCTAAATCGAGTTTAAACTTGTTCAGCTGACACGGTCCTCTGCTAAGAACCTCTTCTGTCTTTCCAAATCCAATTTCGTCTTTTAGACTCCCAGAACTTTTGAGGTGTACCTACTTGCGCGATCGATTTTCCCGGTTTTTTATCTCCTCCAATTAGAACCTTCCTGAGCTTTTGTAGCTTTTGTTCTTGTTTTCTAGAACGGAAGGGATTCTCTTCAAAAGCGTTTCGTTTAGATTTTTGTGAGTCAGCTATCAGCTTTTTTGCTTACCAGTTGGACTGACTAATAAATTTAAAACGTCGAAAGGCTTAACACTAAAATGAATCCCCGGAGTAATGTTGTCCAAAGTCTCGTTTTCCGGACGAGGGCTAAATTAAGGAAACGTCATAATTGAAGCTCGAATATATTATCCGTGAGCCCCTTGAGCCCCTTCTCCGAAAAGCAGGTACGGATTTTAAGCAAATACTCCTAAATATTTGAAAACCATAGTCAGCAGCCTTGTTAAAATTTAAATTTCCCCCGTTTTTGTCTTGTTCTCTCTCTCCTCGACCTTTTCAACGGAATATAATCGGTGTCGGCTTAAATAAGATGAAGAATGATGAGATGGGAAACTGGATGAGAGGAGGAGGAGGGATTAGGGAATAGCCACAAAGCAAGAGCCAAAGAACACAAAACCATTTTCAAAAGGATATTTGTCTTTCTCCTGGGAAAAGCTTTCGGAAGCTTGATATGCGTTAATTGAGTTAAAACCGGAAACCAACGCCGCACCTAATTCCACGTCAAAGCCGGAAATATTTACTCTGACTCGCGGAATGGAAGAGAGATAGGACGTGGGCGGGGATGGGCGTAAGAGGAGGATTTTTGAAAGACCAGAAGCTGGAGGGAGGAGGGCAGTCGTCCCTTGAGCTAGAAAACATTAGCCGGAGTTTAATGACAGATCATAAGACATCAGCTCACAGCTTAATGCCGGTAAATAATTACTCTGACGTAATAAACGAAGCGTAAAACAGGAAAGTTTGGAGGAGGTGAGGGAAAACGGAGGAGAGAGAGGAGGAGGAAAAAAAACCGTTAAGATAAGACCTATAATAGTTAGCAGAAAATCTTTGAAGTGAAATTAACGGTATTTTCCCTCCTTTTCTTCTTTTCCTGCTGTTTTATATCGGAATTTTTTTTCCTTCCTTTCCTCTCTTTTCCCATTTTTTATTTATTTATTTGAAAATAACAACAAGATGGTGGAATAAATCGCTTGCAAACAAAATCACTCAGTTTGAATCGTTTAAAAAAGAAAAGAGAGGAAAAGAAAGAAAATGGCGGAATTGGAAAGGAAAGAAATCCGTTAAAAATTGATGACTTCACATGATGCTGAATTCGTGTCGGCGGAATTATTCCCTTTTCTCTCTCTCTCTCTCTCTGTTCTTTCGATGTTTGGTTCTAACTGGAAATGGCAGGCAAATGAACGAGATGAATTGAAAGAAGGAAGAGGGAGAGAGAAGGAAAAAGTTTCAGAGATGAAGAAAAGTCTTTGGAATCCATTGAAAGTTTTAACAGAAAATTTTCGTCATTAAATCTACATCCTCTCTTTGGTTACCTTCACTCCGCCGCTTCCACCTTTCAGCCTCTCTTCCTTCCTTTCTTTCGCTAACGTCCTACTACTTCCACTTCCGTCCTTCCGGTAAACCCCGGTAGAGCACGTTCACGGTGGAATGTTAATAATATATTCATGTGGCATTACTCTAAATTGCTTTTAAAATTTTATTCCTCCCGAGTTGCCCCCCCTTCCCCCCCTCCCCGTCCTCCCAAATGAAGGTATTAAGAGTAATTTTTAAATATCTGTCTCTTTGTCCTCATGTTCGTTCCACTTTATTATTATTATTGTTGTTGTTGTTATTGTTAGAGTTATAACCTCCTCGCACACCGGGTCCTATTGAGATAGGATCACTTAGTTGTAGCTGTTCCTTGGGAGCAGTTTCCAGTCTGAGATCGATGGTACATAAAATGTTATGTCTGTCTTTCTAATACAGGGTGTGTAAGAAGACTTGGTGCACACTGTTTGTGTGGTAGTATCATCGTGTTGATTCTTGGAGCTCTAGAATATAGTCTGTAGTGGGTGTTCACCATCTTTTTAGGTTGAGACCCGATAGTGAAGACGTTTCGTAGTCACATTTTGGCTGTCACATAAGAAACTGTTAGATGGGGATACCATAAAATTAAAACACCGCGTAACACGATCAATACATATAGGGAACCGTGGGAAAAATTTTTGACTCGTTTCCGGTTTAGAAATAATTTCCATTTCATCCGGGGGAATCCCCGGGGATTTCATCCAGGGTCGACACACATGAACGGTAACACTTGGTGACACGTTTTCATTTAGATTCGTTCGAAATTACTTCCGATCATGTGTGAGCCTTTACCAACTACATTCTATCTCTTATATTATGATATTAAAACATGAATTAGTTTAAACGGGGCTTAAGGAAAGAGATAGAAAGAAGAAGAAGAAGAAGAAGAAAAGCCCAGATTTCCTTAAACTCATATGCATGAGCACAAATTATGGCTCATAAATTTTTTTTCCCCAGCCTCTTATGACGTCATTACAGGAAGTTTATGGCTGGGAAACGGTTAAATTGTGGATTTCAGGTTCAGATGGTCGAGGGATGTTTTTGTAAGGTTGGGTGAGGGCGGGGGGGATGAAGGACGGGACGTCACGCTTCGGTTACCATTAAGCTTTCGGATTCTCAATAAAAGTTGGATTCACGTGCCGGAACCAGGTGTCAACTCATTTTAATCCTGGAAGAAGGAAAAAATCCTCTTTCCGGATGTAGAGTATCGGATGGCGGTGGTGGTGGTGGGGGTGGGAAAGGAATTATTCGAAGCAATAAATCAAGAAGAGTTGGATTTTCGAGGTGCACGCCCTTTCTTAATTTACGGTTAGATGCAGGTTGGGACACCGAGAAACCAGGCGTTCGCGTCTGGAATTTTCCACGGAGAATCCCGCGGAAATTTAACCAAGGTGGCAGTCGGGAGAGGAGATGAGGGAGGCTGGGAGCGCTCTCAAAAATTCCATCCCACCTCCTCCTTCTCTCCGGAGTCTGATGAATAGATTAACAAACAAAGTTTATTGGAAGTAGCCGAAGACAAAAGGAAATTGTTTCTCCATTGTCCCTTTTTAGTCGGACGTTGGTTATAATAAAATTTCGAGAGAATTATCCCCGGGAAAGTATCACGAAGAATCCATCCGCGGCTTTTATTATGAACTCTCTCTCTCTTTTCCTCTCCGCCTTCAAAATAATAAAATCACCGTATCAAGGCAATATAATACCTTTAAAAACATTTCCGACTTGGAAAAGTCGAGTTTTATTTTCTTTCTCATTCCTCTCCTGCCGTCCGTTTCTTCCATTTTGCAACACACCCGCGTAAAATCAAAATGGACGAGCCGGAACTTTTCGCGAGCTATATTGCCTTTTTATTTTTGTTTTTCCTCTCAAATCTAACTTGCTTCAACTTGGTCAAGCGTCTGGGCTTCGGTTAGGTCAGTCAAATACAGTCGGGTTTTTTTTTACGCGTTTTATAAATATGATATGAATTTCTATTTGCTTAAAATAAAAGTTCACAGACTTATTGATATTTTTCTTCTATTTCATTTGTATTTTTCTTGTTATGAAGTGTTCGTTTCAAAAATATTGCACACCCATGAACAACTATAAACGTGATACTTATAGGTTTCATGCTTCAAAGTTTCAAAAAGTTTCTTTGGGTAATAATTGAAAAGGATGACACTTTCTGCACTAGACTAGAGGAGTATACTAAGGAGTACGCTAATAACGAAAGGTTGGGAAGTGCTGATTTAGAGATATTGAAAGGAGGTTAGGCTTTTAAATATGTTGGGATGAGTCCTTAGCTTCAATGTTCCACTAAACAAAATATTTTCATCCCCCGAAAAATGGAAGGAAACTAAAGGAGAAGAAGAATCTTGTTAAAGTTTTTTCAATCCTCCCTTGAATCACGTTTTTTTATTCTATATATAAATATAATATAAAACAAAATATTAGACGTCAAAAACCGTTCGGTTCCCTTGAATCAAACCCAAACCACATAAATTATAATGAAAATCCAACTTTTTCCACAAGAAGAAAAAAAAAACCTTTTTCCTTCCTTCCAAGGGCGATTTAAAAGGTTAAGGGAAGTAGACAGAAAGGGAAAATGATCTATTAGTAAGTTACAAGATCGATACAAGGGTCAAAATCCATTTGAACGCTCTTTTTGGCTCTTTCTATTATTTTTTAATGAAAACAATTTCGAAACTAACACAAAAAGGAGAAAAGAAAGAAAGAAAGGAAAAAGCAGAGAAATCTAAAAGTTTTGCTTTTAACCTGATTGTCTCAGAAATAATCTTCACCCTATTAATCTCTTCATCCTTTCTCTCCATCTGACGACGCCATCTTGTTTCTTCATTATCTGTTTCGTTGAGGGAAATCAAGAAAAGAAAAACCTCCCGAAAAACTCATTTATTTTCCCTTCAACTTCTACCTATACCTTATCCGATAAAAGTCAATGTCTTCTTCTTTTTTTTTTATCTACTTCATGAGGGGGTATATTCGGAGAAATTGGATAAAGAGGAGAAGAGAAAAAACCGTTAAAAAGTAAATAACGGGAAATGGAAACGACCTGAATTATATAAATCCTTTTTGGAAAAACCGTTGGAAAAAAATTTCTCGGAAAAACTTTATTTATTTTATCTTTCTCGGGATTTCTTCTTTTTTTCGAGTCAATTAAAAAAAAAGTTTCTTAGATTCAAAGCAAGTTTTTATTTCCGGCGAACAAACATGGATGTAAAACGTTAATTGACATGGTTATTCAAATCGCGGAGGCTTTGCAAAAACACTTCTACTACGCTCTCCAAAGATGACGCAATACTTTAGACTCCTTTACGTCGTAATTATCATTTAAAAGTCAGTCGTATTCATTGTTAATAATAATTTATAAATAAATAACAATATCAAGAACCGTTTTTTTTAATAAACATAATTTAATAATAAATAAATGGACTTGAAGAGGGATATTAAAATTAAAAACTCGGATTTAGGTTGGCTGCACTGAATGGAGGGAGTTGCCATGTTGTTGTCAGAATCTGGATTTGCATTTTTTTGTGTTCGTTCGTTTGTTTGTTGTATTTGAAGTTTATAATCTCTTTTGAAAGTAAGTCCACCGGAAATTAAACTTTTTTTAATCAAATTAAAAAGTTTTTGTTCCAAGTTCATAGTTAAACGCGTCAGACGAAGATAATAAATTGCGGATGAAATAAAAACTGTGTGTTAATGCAAAACGATTTTGAAAAGTTTTTGGTTTTACTTCACAGACACAAATACGCGTGCATGTAAGTATCAAGACCAATACAAACATAATGCAATACTGCAACTTAGAGTTGTTTTGAGTTTTAATTACAACAATCAAACTAGATTAACGAAAATCGACAAAACATAGACTTGAGCAAAAAACCAAAACATAATAGACGAGAGTGTCGCCAACCATCTTGAGACAAATTTCGATAAGCCCAACTTATTTTAAATTCTGTCTGGGTGGCTTCTTCGGCAGAAGCTTTGTGTCTGGCCGCCTCTGTTCCTGGAATTTAAGCAAACAGCTCGTATTCCAATGATTTGCCAATTGAAATAGAAGTTTTATTGTTTGTTATATTATTTATTTATAGTATTTATAAAGGTAAAAAGACGCGTATACTCAAAATAGAACATAAATAAATAGCTTATAATTAAAATTAATTAAATAAAATATAACCAAATTTTCAAAACGGATTTAAATTTTTTAAATTAATATTTGAATAAATCGGATATATTTTATATATTTCTCTGCCTTTTACAATTATATTTTATTAAACAAAGAACATATACTGATTTATATTTAACTTCTGTTTTGGGAGACTGTTATGTTATTTGGTGAAGAAAAAATTTGTTGGGTTGGTTGTTGAACTTGGTTGGGTGTAATGATTCAAATGATAAATTTAAATTTTTTGTTCTTTTGTTTGTTCCCTCTAAGACCTTGGTATTCAAACTGCGGCCCACCAAGCTCTACTGAGTGGCTCAATGGACCAGTGGAAATTGGTGAAAATTTGTGAGAGGTCGATTGCTCATTATTAAGTCTGAACTATAGTGCCTGACCAGTACGAAAATGTCCGGGCCTGTGCTCAGAAACTGCTAACATTTGTTGCCTCAACATATCTTTGTGAGGCAATATACAGAAACAGACTGACCGATGTACATACAGATGATGGGTGGACTGTATGCGTCGAAAGCCGGACTTGTAAAACCTTTTTTTTGGTAAGTCGTGTGGCCCAATCGCAATGTCTCAATGGCCCGGAAAGGAAAAAGCTTAAGCACCAAGGCTCTAAGACCTAAAACCTTATTTTGAGGAAGAGGTATCAGGTTCTTGACTATAACTATCTACAGCCTTTTCCACTATGTCCAACAGTTACATTGTTTAGAGTGATTGCTTACTCTCACTTTTTGCTGAAGTGTTATTTTAGTCACGCATATAACACAACCTTGATAAAGATTCAAAGAGATTCTCTTCCTAACTATACTATGTCAAATTTGGTGGCTAGAGGAAGAAGTTACTGTTACTGCCTGTGGGTTTGAAAGTAAAGTAAAGAAGTCACTGGTTTTGGATCTTCTACTCGTTTTTAAGGGTCTAATTTTGTTTAAAAATTTTTGAGTTCCCCAGTAAATCTTTTAAGATTGTTTACTTAAATCTGGTCCTAAATTTTTAAAACCCTCAAACTTTAAAAAATTTTTTCGCATTATGGCATTCAACCAGTAACCGGTGTTGTTTGGAGAAAAATTGGTTCGTGATTGTTGTCTGTCGATGGTTTATATCTCACAAAAGTCTTTTATGGAACTTAAGTAAAGCAGCAGTGATTAAATTTTGAACAGATAATTTTATTTGTTGGAAAAATTTTTTATAAGGATTTGATTGAAGAGTCTTCTGGAGATTGTTTTACTTTCGTCAATGTGATGCTGAAGATAATTGATTATATTCTTGAAATTTTATGGGGAAAAAAAACTTTGTTGCAATGGCGGAATGGGATATTTGAGGAAATTAAAATTGACGGTTTTATGTAAACTTAATTAATTTTTCTTCCCAATGGCGATTGTTGGGTCGAGGATCCGTAGCCGCAGGAAACCTTCGTCGAAAAGCCCGGGGGAGGCAAGGGATAAAGATGTCGAAAGGGAGTCTGTAGGGTTGGGAGTGGAGTATAAAATGGGAGTTTGGGAAGAAGGATTACTCGGAAAAAGTCAATAACTGTTCTCATGTCACCGAATCTCTTCGCCCGCCTTTTAGATGTTCCTTCCGTGGAATGAATGAGAGGAAAAAGAAGAGGAAAAAAAAGGCAGTGAGCTGAAAAACGCAGACGTATAATGATTAAAAAAAAAATGATGAATGAACGGAGGAAAGCGGTGATATTGCTGTCGATCGTGTTTCTCAAAGAAGTGTTCTCATGTTATGTGTTCCCCGCAGAGCAAGAGGATCCTTGCAAGGACCGGAAATGCCCGTTCGGAGCTCGATGCGTTCCCTCGTCCGATGGTAAAACGGCGGAATGTCGGTGTCCGGAGAGTTGTCCCAGTTTGGGAGATCACGTGGGATCTCGTCCCGTGTGCGGATCCGACGGCCTGGACTACAGAGACAGTTGCGAACTTAGGAGAGCCGCTTGTCTGGCGAGCACAGAAGTTACCGTCAAATATCAGGGGAAATGCGGTGAGTACTCGTCCTCCATTTTTATTGTCTTTCTATCGATTGCCTGCCTTCTTTCTTTCCACGTGTTGTAGGGTGTCCGCTGTGTTTGATGAAGACAACTGAGATAAATTCGGAAAATCCAATGATTTACGAGAAGAATCAGCCGAGCATAAATTCCCTTTTTTCTCTTTGTTTATCGTCTCGAATTCCTTCTTTTTGCTTTTGTTCTCCATTTTTTTGTTTCTCGGACTCTTTTCTTCTCTCTTTCCGGTGCTGAAAAATTTTTTTTTCTCCAGCTTCGATTTAATTTTTTTTTATTGACAAAAAAATAATTTTTTTTCTTTTATAAATTGCGTTTCTTCTTTTCATTATTCTTCTCAGTTTTTTGTCCTCGAAATCTGCCTCCCATCCACTTCCCAATCTTGATTAGAAACGGATTCTTAATCTTCTTTTGGGGGAATTCGAGAAGAAAAAATTTAATCAGTCTGAATAACGATGGGAAAGACTAAAAAAGGAATTTCGGGGAAAACTAGCAACTATTTCATCGTTTCAGATCCTTGCGAGAATATTCAATGTCCAGAGCCGGAGATATGTCAGCTGGATGAAGACAGACAGCCGGAGTGTAGATGTGGAGAGTCGTGTTCTCTAGAATTCACTCCTGTTTGCGGTTCCGATGGAAAGACTTACAGCAATGAGTGTTCACTTCGGCAAGAGTCTTGCAGGTCTAGGAAAACGTTGAGAATCATCTATCGCGGGAAATGCAGTTCAGGTACGAAGACCCCCTTCTAATTGGTATCACATCCAGCTTCCCTCAAAACTAATTCTGATGTTTATGCGACAGGTTTCAATCCATGCGCATCGCTCAAATGCATCAATGGAGAAGAATGCGTCATAAATAAGTATGGAATCGCCCGTTGCGAATGTCCGACAGACTGCGAGCCGGTCGTTCGACCGGTTTGTGGAAACAATTCGAGAACGTATGACAACGAGTGCGAATTGAGGAAGGCGAGCTGTTTGACGAAGACAAAGATCGAAGTGTCATATGCGGGAATTTGCGGTGAGTTCACGTCCAGTTTTTTGGAAGTAGTAAAAGAAACGGAAACAAATTAACACGTCGGAATTTTCATTTCCGTCAGGTGGAGAAGGGCCCTGCAGCGCTCATCTTTGCACTCACGGAGCTTCCTGCGTGGAACGTGGAGGGAAACCGATATGCGAATGTCCCATTTGTCCCTCAGAATTCGACCCAGTTTGCGGATCGGATGGGATTTCTTATGGAAATGAATGCAAATTGAGACTCGAAGCCTGTCAACATCACAGAGACATATCGGTTCTCTATCCGGGCCTTTGCAGTGAGTGTCTTCTCGTTCGATTGCCCAACTTTGATTTTTCCTTTTTTTCCTGTCTCCTTTCATATCCTCTCTCTCTTTCAACTTTTCTATTAAAATTCCCTTTTTAAAACCTTTTCAACAGCCTCTTTCTCTCTAAAAAAAAAATCAATTACAAGAGGAAAGCAATCTGCCTTCAATGACGTCACACTAACTTGAAACCTTTAATTTTATTCTCAGATGGCTGCGAGAGCAAAAAATGCGAATTCTACTCGATATGCGAAAGCGACGGTTCCGGAGAAGCCAAATGCGTTTGTCCCTCAAACTGCTTAGGGGTAACCATCCAATTTTCCAACTAATTAAAGCCTCGGGTAATTAGCGAGCCCCTCATAATTGTTTCTATTTTTTATACTAATTTCAGGGAATCCAAGGAAGTCCGGTCTGCGGGACTGACGGAAACACCTACGCGTCCGAATGCGAATTGAGACAACACGCTTGCAAGGAACAGAAACTGATCGCTGTCGCATACAAAGGAGATTGCGGTGAGTTGAAACGTTGAGGTAACAGTAAAATTCAAATAATCGACAGAAACTAACTTGTGGGGGTTTTAGATTTGTGCCAAGGTGTGAAATGCAAGTTCGGAAGTCGTTGCGTCGCCGGAGAATGCGTCTGTCCCATCAACTGTTCGTATTCGGAACCGTCGGAACTTGTCTGCGCTTCGAACATGGTCACCTATCAAAACGAATGCGAGATGCAGAAGGCGAGCTGCGAACAACCGGAACACTTGCCGCCTCTCAGCGTTTTCTTTTACGGTTCCTGCAAAGATAAATTTAATGTTCCTATTAGTAAGTTACCAGTGTTATTTATATCATTCAAGTGTCATGATTTATGCGGTAATTAGAAAGCCACCCGTTCATAAAAGTTTCATTCAATTAGTTAAGATGCTTTGGGTGACTGGTTAGTGTCTCGTTTGAACCAACAGAACCTTTTTTTCTTGTCTCCAAACCTTCTCCCATTTATTAATTACGGTAGGAAGGCCGCGGTCCATTAATTTCGCTAGTAACCTTTTGTAACACTAGAACAGCGGAAGTTGTCATTTATTTGGAGTGGGTCCTTTTAGCCCTCATAGGCTAAATTTGATTTTTGAAACTAATTTCTCTGACTCATTTTGAAGTCTTGAGGAATTTTTATGCGGTTGGATTTGAGGTGTTGTTGATGCCATAGGGGTTAACTTTAGTCTAAACAGGTTTAAGCAAACGCAGAGTCGGATTATCTCTTCAACAAAACTCTAATATAGTGTGAGAATGGGTAGAAGGCGGGTCAATTTGACTCACAGACGTAATCTCTTCTTTAACAGACATTCACTTCCGCCGGATCTTATAAAAACAGTTTTTAAAATATTTAAGATGATAATGAGTCAGTATGACCCATTTTGGTGTCTCTAAGTTAGGTTTATAGAAGTTTACCCCCTCTCTCTAACAAAACAAAACACCCGATCTGTGCATTATTTATGAAATAAGCCCTGTCACAAAATATATAAGTTTAAGATACGACCAACCCTAAGTCAGTATGACCCGTTTCGCTGTTCTATTGTTGTATGAAAGGAAGTATAACGCAACAACTGCTGACAAAGTCGTCCAGTAGATATAGATAATAATGGTGGAGGTGTTGAAATGCTTTATTAATCCTTTATTTATTAATTAATAATAATAAAAACAGCAACTTCAATAATACCTGCGAGAACTAACGTGATCGATGGCGGCGGGAGAGGGACATTAACACGTAACAAGACCTACGGGTTGCTGGACAGAGAGAAAGAAGTTTGCAAAGACATTCATTGCGACTTCGATGCTTCTTGCGAGTTAGGACCTGATAACTTTCCGAGGTGCAGCTGTAAATTCGACTGTCAGAATGAGATTGGTGGTGGGAAAGTTGTTTGCGCGAGCGATCTTCGCATTTATCCCAGTCTCTGCGCCATGAAGATGGAAGGGTGTCAGAGACAGGAAGAACTCCGACTCCGTCCCTTAGAATTGTGCGAAGGTGAGTGTGTGGCTGTAGGTTTTGGGTGTGTGTCTGTGGTCCCGGTTTTGATTGTTCAGAAGAGGTTGAGGATTATGATGGGAAGTTGTGATACTGATTCGTATTTCTAGGTATGGAAGTGAAACCCTGTAATGGTGAACCACCTTTAATCGATCCAGTGACTAATAGAGAGTATGACTGTGGTTCTGGGCCTTCGAGACAAGATTGTCCGTCTGGGAGCTACTGTCATCATACGAAACATTTCGCCAAGTGTTGCAAGAAGGGTACGACCACCCAGGTTCTTAATTAGGTCAATATTTCGGAATTAAGCACCTTACTAATTAGAGTTTCTTCTTCCAGATTTGAACACTCTTTTTGATAACTGCGCAGAATCCTGGTACGGATGCTGTCCAGATGGGAAAACCATAGCTCAAGGACCGGATGATGCTGGATGTCCATCATTGTGTGGATGTAACAAATTAGGCTCTTACGACGACACCTGCGAACCTGAGACGGGTCAGTGCAGATGCAAACCCGGAGTTGGAGGTATAAAATGCGATCGATGCGAACCTGGATTCTGGGGCCTTCCGAAAATAACAGAAGGTCGGAAGGGTTGTCTCCCATGCAGTTGCTCTCAATTCGGATCTGTGAGAGACGATTGCGAACAGATGACGGGACGATGCGTCTGTAAACCTGGGATCCAGGGTCAGAAATGTACGGTTTGTACAGATGCAAACAAAGTTCTTGGTCCGAACGGCTGTGTATATGGTAAGTAATCGAATTCCGAACGGAGGATACCGTTAATTGAGTTAGAAAGAGTCAAATAATTTTTGGACCGTTGCAGAAGACCAAATATCGGGTGTGGGAACCGAATGGCCGTTGAAACGCTCGACTTCCGTCAAATACACCGAACCTGAAGCTATCAGCAGTCCACTATACAAAAGCACGAGACACTTAATATTCCCCGATCACCGGTTTATATATAACAGAGAAGAAAACAGTCAGCTGACTTCTGCTAGCCTGTACCACATGTCAGACACGAGTCACGCCGTTCCTTGGAACACTGGTTACAATGTGGGAGCTTATAGACCGACACCCGCCACCGTCCGCATCACTGCCCTCTCGGCGACTTATGCGAAATCACTGCCGATTGCGGAGTACCACACAGCGAGTGCATCAAAGGAAGTTGCCTTTGTCCCGAGGGATATTCGGAAACACCGGATCGACAAGACTGTTTGTCTCAAGACTTGTATCCGACCCCCTTTCACAAGGGTACGTCAATCATTCGAGAGATGTTGACGAGTTTCCTGACAGCGTTTAAGCAAAATGGTTTTCAATTTTGTTTCCAGCTTACGAAATCCCATCGTTCGATGGTAGATCATACGTTCAACTGAAAAGACTGAAAGCTTACAATAAGCTCACCGTCGAAATAGAGTTTAAGTCGTACACGAATGACGGGATTCTATTGTATTCGCAACAGAAAGCTGATGGCACCGGGGATTTCCTCTCTTTGGCCATCATCAATGGGTGATATATCGCTTTCTCTACTTCTTAACTTTTTGGAGTGAAATAAAAATTTTTATCTAAAATTCCTTTTTCATTAACAGGTTTGTAGAGTTCAGGTACAATCTCGGAAGCGGAATGGTTGTGATTGCCTCCTTGGAGAAAATCGAACTCAAAAGATTTCACAAAATAGTTGCTAAACGGTATCATAGAGATGGGATTTTGAAGTTGGATGACCTCGAAGATGTGGCCGGACAAAGTCAAGGAACTTTGAAAAGCCTCGATTTGGTGGAAGATGCTTTCGTCGGCTATATACCGACTAATGTCTCGAGGTAACATTCTCCTTCTGGAGAGCCAGTCTCCCTCTTTCTTCTCATTTTTGAATGTATTCTCTCCTACTTTTTGTTCTGGAACCTCTTAACTAATCTACGTCTTGTGAGTTTCTCAATTTTGTAAATTCCAGAGTACTAGCCTTCACTACTTTTCTTGTTCCGGAAGTACTTCAACATTTTGTTGTTATCCCTAGAACCTTTCCTCTTAATTACTTAAACGATTATTACTTTTGTGATCATTTTAATTCATAAATTTTGCACACGTTTATCGTATAATTCATGTCATAAATAATGAACGCTTTGTTGTGAAATTATTTCAAAAGTAATGCACACTATAGCCTTTGTACTTGCTTCACTATTCCCTCGGGTGTCCTACTAACTTCTGTGACTGAATCCTTGGTTCCTTTGTTCTAAAAGTCCGGTTGTATTCAATCTATTTCATAAATTTTGCACACTTTTATGGTGTGATTCATATCAAAAATTGATAAAAGCTTTCGTCAGGAATTAATTTCAAAAGTAATGCACACTGTGGCTTTTGTACTTGACTCACAAGCCTCTCAGATGTCTTACTACCAACATGTCTTCTTTGTCAACTGCTTTTTACTGTCAACATCAATCTTCTTTCGTTTCTTTGTGTCCGGAAGTACTTGAATACCCAGTTGTAGTCTTTTTATTTCATAAGTTTTGCACACTTTCACTGTGGGATTCAAGTAAAAAATTATGAACGTTTTGTTATGGAATTATTTCAAAAGTAATGCACACTGTGGCCTTTGTACTTGATTCACTATCCTCTCGGGGGTTTTACCAACCTTCGTGACTCATTCTTCTCTGGTTTCTTTTACCCCGGAAGTACTTGAGTATCCATTTATACAATCTGCTCGGTTCCATTCGAGGTAGTTGTCTATGGTAAGCAATTCTTCTCCTTCTACTTCTTCTAGATTTTCTTGAGTGTCTGCTCAAACAGTTGTTTCTGGTATTTTCGTTATTTTCTCTTCTTTCGCACTACAGTATACCGAACCTGGAGTGTGTCGACTGTATCTTAGCTTGGCATTGGTGACTAGCTCTCTCCGGTAACAGTTTTGTAAGAGAAAGAAATTTATTCTGTACTCTTTTCCAGGGTTTTCGAAAACATCGGTACCGATCGAGGGTTCATGGGATGTATAAGAAAGCTGAAGATCGGTCGACACGTCGTAGAAATGCATGAGGGAAGAGACCAGCTCGTGGAGAAAGTCGTCGGAGTGATGGAGTGCGGGGAAAATCCGTGTTCGATTCTACCCTGCAACAATTCCGGAACTTGTTTTGCCATCGATTCGGATAACTACGTTTGTCATTGCAAGGACGAGTACACTGGTAAGGAATCACGTGACACCGCTTTGGTCCTGCTCACTAACAGTCGAACTAAAAATTTTTTTCTTTCTTTCAGGAAAACACTGCGACACGTGGTTGAATCCGTGTCTGTCTGATCCGTGCGGTTTTGGATCGACATGCGACCCACAAGTACAAGGCGGTTTCATCTGTCACTGTTCACCCGGTAGAAAAGGAGCTTTGTGTGAGCTTCGTAAGTGTTTTGTTTTACCAATGGAGGCCATTTTTAAAGTGCCTTTCGATTTTCCATTTTATTGTTTGTTTACAGTCGATACAGAAAACTTGATCATCAAACCAGCTGACTTTAACGGGAACTCTTACGTAGAGCTTCCCAAACTGGAGAACGTCGGACGGTCGTTTTCGTTAGAAATTTGGATGTTGGCAAGAGCTCCTGATGGGATTTTGGTGTATAACGGACAACACGCGAACGGGAAGGGCGATTTCATATGTGTCTCACTTCACAGAGGTTTCGTCGTGTTTCAGTTTGATTTGGGAAGCGGTTCAGCAAACATCACGTGAGTTTCACATCCGTTTAGACACGTGTCTCGATACACGGAATCACGTTTCATATCAACCGGCATCTTTTCCAGGTCACCGAGAGTGATATCAGTCGGCTCTTGGCATTCGATCAAAGTTAGCCGACAGGATAGAGAAGGAACGCTTCAGGTTGATGACGGAGCTATTAGCACGGGATCTTCTGGACCACCGCTGAACGAGCTTAACTTAGAACTTCCTCTATACGTGGGAGGAGTTCCGTAAGTACCGACTACTAAAGAGAAATCATAAAAGACGTTCGCGACATGTTTGTAACTCTGACTTTTCCCTTAGATCGGGCTATGATATCAACAAAGAAATAAAAGCGTCCGCTGGTCTCATTGGTGGGATTCAAAGACTCGTCGTGAATGAAGATTCCTGGGACGATCTGTCCAATCCATCTTTCAAGTCGCATAACGTGAAAGAGTATTCTGGTGTCCCGTGCAATCAATCGTGTCATAATGGCGGCTCTTGCTTTCCTTATTTGAACTCATTCGTATGTCAGTGCCTCTCAAACTTTGGCGGACATCTTTGCGAAATACGTAAGACAGCCTCTCACCTATTTATATCTGAATGACCTGTGTAGTGGAGAGAATGTAAATGATCACGTGGTTTCTATTTATAGATAAGAGTAAAGGCATCGCTGGGAATCCAATTCGTCTGACACCTGAAAATTATCTAGAATTTCCAAACAAAGTGCTGAAGAAGTAAGTGAAGTTGTTTGAATCCAAAACCGTTATAACCGTTACTCATTAAATCCGCCCTCCCTCTTTAATCTTGTTAACTCTTCATCCGGTTATAATGGACAGTCTTATGATACTCTAAAAGTGAATATTTCTACTATTTCGTTTTTAGTACTAACACTTCTAACACTACTAACAATACTAACTTATCGGAACAATATGAAGAAGACAGGGAGGAAGATGAAGATGAAGAACTAGAAGAGTACGAAGAAGAGTATAAAGAAGATGATGGGGAAGAGTATGACATGTACGACGATCAAGATGGAACTACTTTTTTCGAAGAAGGGTAAAAGTAGTCTTGTTCGATTTGTCAGAAGGTTTTGAGACTCGTCACAACTGATGTTGCAGAACCCAAGTCCACAAATCCATGGTGTTACTCATGCTGGAACAAAATAATGACGTCGGCTGTTGTTCTTTTCCACAGGAAAAAGGAGGAAAACATGAATCATTACGAAATCGTCATGAAAACCAATTCCCGGAATGGTCTCTTGCTCTGGCTTGGAAAGAACAAATCGTCGAAGCTGGATTTCATCAGTCTCGCTCTCGTTGATGGCTACCCCCAGTTTAGCTACAAACTGGGAAAGCAGAATGAAACCTTACATATCACCTCCAAGGTAAACTAAAATCGCCATCTTTGATGGAGTTGATTGGTATTGTTTTGAACTAACTGAGAAACTATATATTCTGTCACAGGTTTACGTTAGCGACAACAAATGGCACTCGATCACTATTCATAGGAGAAAGAGACGAGGATACATTCAAGTCGATGACGAAGTGCCCGTTAAAGGAGTTGCCAAGTCTGCAACAACAGTCCTCACCACAAACGGAAGACTCTATATATAGGTGAGAGTATTTGAGTTGACACACCACCTTCTACTTATGCTACTGTCGGAGTTAGGGGTGTTGATGAAACAAAGCAGACGTTTGAGTTACAGTTTCAAGAGGAAGAACAGAAACTTAATATTTTTTTGTATGAGTCAAATTGGCTCAAAGATATATTTTAAACTTTAATTAAATTTGTAGAGGTGAACTAAGTTCTCACTCTCACTAAAAATGGTACGCAGCGTTGTACATAACTGTTTCGGTTGGATTAGTATTTCACTAACGTCCTGGACTTTTTTAATGCGGTTGTTAGTTTAAATAATTGGGGGGATTAAGCCTACTGCGAGGAGGAACACAAAGTCTGAACGGAATTAAATTTATTTCAATAAATAATATCTACAAGAATATCTACTAAAAGGTTAACAGTATCAACAATATAAGGGTCATCAGTATAAGAATCAGTTCATCGATATGTACATTATTGGTCTTTCTGATAGCTGTTCAAGTTGTTTCTCCGATTCGCTGTACTGTAACGATTGAGTATCACTTGGCCTCTTGTTCTATTTGTATGCTTCGTGTCCCTGCAACTTTCTACATGTCTTTGTCACGTGTTTGTTACAAGTCTGAGAGTGTTGTCTTAGTTGCCACAGTTACTTTGTCACAAAGTTGTGGTTCCTACCGACTAAAATCCCCTGAGTGGAAACGTGGCTGCACATATCTGCAACCCCTCAGTCTAAAAGTTAGTGACTAAGAGCCACAAGAATGAGGATATCTTGACTGTAATCAAAACCATCGTTCTGCTGTCAGCCACCCTCACATCTCTATGGCCTGATCCAAAAGCTCAAATCCCTCCACCACATAAAGGAGATACTCCCCCTCTCTTCCACACAACACTCACAACCAATTCTTCTTGTAATTACAGGAGGTGCGCCTTTACTACCAATGGGACTGCCGGATGAGTACTACGAGGGATTCTCAGGGTGTCTAGAAAGTGTAAAAATCGACAAAAAGACATTAGATCTTGTACATAATCAAAGAAACATAGAATACTGTCAGGAGAACGAGGTGTAACCGGAATCAAAGAATGAGAGGAAGCTAGTCTTAAAAAAAGTTTGTTTTTACGCGCATAAATAATTCTGTAATTAGCTTATAATCAAAGTAACTCCTTCATTATCGAAAAGACAATTTGTTTGTTATTAAAACTCCTATCCACGTTTTGATGTGATTCCCAATTTTTTTTTCTTTAAATATCTTAGAATCTAAACGAAAGTCGGCCATTTTGTAATAGTGCCCGAGTTGTAAAGAAGAATCTAAGTAAATAAAGATAATTAGAAATATTTTATAAAATGACTTAACAGTATTACGAAATGAATATTTGATTAATATCGTCAAGGATAGGCGAAAAATATTATAGTCAAGGTCTTAACTCTCTACATATCAAAAGCATATACGTGAAAAGTATAATAATATCAAAAAGAAAATTTTTTTTGTATTGTTCGAATGAGAGCGGTTTTAAAGTAACCGTTTTGGAACTTTCTTTCATATCATTTCCACACATATGCGAATTCGTGATTGAAAATTGATTTTAGCCTAAAATTTGAAATCGATTTTGATTTTATTTAAGAGAGTTTTCGTATCGATGAAAGAAGTTTAAATTTAAATATCAAAATGAAGAGCGTGATATTTCGCCTAATATTTCATTCCTAGATTTAGTGTTGTAAAACTGATTGTATAACAATAAAAATCGTTATTTATAAAAGTTGCTGGATTTATGTTTATATGTAGAGATTTACATGTTCAAACTTAAGTTTTATGGTTTTTTGTTGTTATTGTGTCGATTTTAAAACCTTCTGATGTGTACATTAACTACTGTGAACCGTTAAATTGTTTTTATTATTCGATTTAGATAATATATAGATTATCTACTAGAAACAAAATATATTTGCTAGAATAATGGCAATATTTCTATACGCTCAAACCAATTTGTTATTTATTTATTTATCGAAATTGATTAAGTGAATTTACAGTGGAACCTCTAATAATAAGTACCCGAAATTCGCACAACGAGCAACATAAATCAAAACAAAATGTCTCTCACAAGGAGTAATTTGTAGCTTAATGAGCGACACGTATATGGGAAATCCCCCGACAGTTTTTGTTTGGTCTGGAACGCATTTTCCTATTTTACATTAATTTATATGAGAAAAATGTTTTCGCAAAACGAGTAAAACTCCGGAAGAAATTTAACTCGTTATGAGAGGTTCCACTGTACAAGAAAGAGGATGAGAGAAACAATTTATTTCAAGTTTAAGGGAGTAGAGGTTACAACGGTCCAAAAACGTGTGATTGCGTGTTAACGTAGCACATTGGTTAATGTACACCAGAGGTCCCCAAACTTTTGTAGGTCGTAGACCCCTTGTCATGTTTTTCGGTTTTGGGTAGACTCCCTACGTACCTGATATTGATTTTTGTAAACTTCTCAGTGTTGTGAAGTAAATTTTTTGCTTCATAGGTACTTTTATAAATAACGTCTTTATGTCTTTATATTATGAAACAGTATGTGAATAGGTACTATCAGTGTATGTTGAGATCCACTATCGTGTACCCCCATTTTCACTTTATGGACGCCCTAAATTTTGTTTTTGCTGACATAGACCCCTTGGGGTCGATTTAGACCACTTTTGCAATCATTGATGTCCACATTATCTAGGGTAGTGGTTTCCAAACTTTATTTTTCCACAGCTCCCTTAAAAATATTTGATCATGTGCCGCCTTTTTCCATCTTATAAAATACTACAAACACAAAAAAATTTTAGAACTTAGAAATTGATTAAGAACTTATATACACAAGTGCACGTGCGCTTTACCTGTTAATTTTAGCCAATTTTCGTGACTCCCCTTAGACTAGTCCATATATTCCAGTTTGGAAAACGCTGATCTAGGGAATAAATTCATAAGCTTTGAACTTTAACCCTAATAAATATATATTTGGGTTTTATAATTTTCATGGCTGTTGTTATTAATGTTTCAGATATTTGAAAAATAAAGAAAATTTTTTTTGACACAATAGAAACGGAAATGGATTTTTGGGTTTAATTGAAAAAAGCTGTGGTGAATTGGAGTTGACACGGTATAATAGCCAAACGTTATATCCTAACATTAATAAAAACAGCCCCCAAAATGTTAAGAGTTCGATCTCTCTAGCCGTTTGGCAAGGGGAGAAAGAGGACAGTTGTTCTGGAATGTAACCTTCCTCAACAAGGGTAGGAACAATTGATCTTAAACATCATATCTCTGCCCATCAATTTTTTTGTTTGGAAATTTGTGTAGAGTTCTAAAACTAATTTGCTACTACAAAAAATAAATAATTTTCACTAAAATATCCATTTAGAAGTCAATAAGAGTTCTGCAAGTGGTCTGATAACCTTGCTTAACATAACAAATTGTATTTAACATAAAAAATTTACAGGCTGGCCAATTTTTACAACAACAACCAAAAACAGGGGAAAACGTTAGCCTTGAACTATTTTAAACGCATTCGTGCTCTTATTTTATTTTTCCAAGCCTTTATTCTTTAATTTTTAAACTCAAACAAAAAACCGCGCAAAGAAAAAATTTGAAAAGCAGAGATATCGAAAAAAAGGCGGGAAACACGAAACGAGATGTCGACTGCTTTTGACGTGGCCGCGACAAAAGTCCCCAATATGTCGTTGCTCCGTTGTTTTCTCGTTGATTTTCCTTGTAAAAATGTTTAGGGTGTTAAGGTTTTATTTTACGCTTTTGATTTAATTTTTCAGTCTTGTAATATAGATTTCTGTATATTTATATATAATATTATGGAGCAAATATTACGTGGCAGTTTTGGGTGAGTCAGTTATTTCAATCAACCACGATTTTCGTAATAATTTCTCTCTCAAAATAAAATTTATCAATGACGAGCAGGTGAAGGAAAATCATTTCACCTTGGTGAAAATTTTATTTAAATTTAAAGCGAAATTTATAAAAATCAGACCGGTTCCGTACCCAACACAATAAGAACAGTGAAATTTTGTGAGATTTAAATTCCATAAAATAAAATTTTGTTTTGTTTAATCCGTTTTTAGATATACCGACGAGGGTGTGTTACCACACTAGAATGATATCTTGTGATAAAAGTTTAATTTTGGTTAATGATAGTGTCGTTTAATAATTTGAATTATAAATTCCGTTACAGGACAAACAGTAATTTGATCAAACTTCACAAGAAACAAAGAACCATTAGGAAATGTGGTATTTTGATATCTTTGAAAAATGGCCCTTTTGCCAGAGAAGTTAGAAATTATTCTTGTCTAACAACTGTTAGGTCTAGACAGCCACTCTTAGTTCATGCAAGTCCTGTGATCATACAAAAATGTGGCATAGGAATGTTAATAGCCAAACTTGTTAAGGGAGTCTTGAAAGTTCGTTATTTAGTTCTGGGAGGAGCAGTCACTGGTGGACTGACTCTTCAAAAGGTGAGTGTTTAGTTTCTTTTTAAGATTTTTCCTTGTGTGCTTTTGTTTTTGAATAAATTTTTTTTTCTAGACTTTTGAAGAATGGAAAAACAGTCTGCCTGACTTTAAATGGTTAGATGAATATTTACCCGATTCACAAAAATGGGATAAAATGAGAGTGTCTTTAATTGCCATTAAGGATAAGGTTAAGGATAATGTAGAAATGGGTGAGTAAACTTATCATTGAGTAATAACAGTTTATACTGACCCGAATTTCCTTTCTTATAATTTACAAATATGGGAGGTCTGTGGTGTAATGGTAAGGTGACCATCCGTTCCGGATTTTTACCTTGCGTCCCAGATTTTTCTAGAAACAATATTTGTCCTGGATCGTCCTTAATTGTAAAGGTTCTACTTTTCAATGTTTAAGAAAGTTGTACAGAATTTTATATAATGATTTTAAGCGATAGATACCTACTGAAAAGTATCCATAGCTCAGATAAATATTAAAATCATTTTGTGCTCAGTAATTTTGATTAAAAAATTTGATTCACTTAAGAAATACCAATTTTTAGTATATCCTAAAATAGTATTTGTTATGTATAGTTTTCATTTTAAAAATGTGGGAGGAGTAGTGTAGTGGTTAAGTTCCTGACTTGGATGCAAATGGTTGTGGGTTCGAATCCTCCTCTCGCATCCTGTTATACCCAAAATTTAAGGGTGAAAAACAGGATTAAAACCACCACCATTTCATTTAAAAAATTTATTTAAGTCATTTAACTCCAATACCCTTGCTACAAGTTCCCATCCCAGGTTTAAAATTAAAAAATATGGTCACCTTATTAACTATTAAGTGTAAGAAGTTATAGTAACAAATTCAATTCCTCCTTCCATGTTCAGTTATACCCAAGAAACTGTGAAAAAAGGGGTTAAAACTCGACCATAAATTATTTACAAATAACCAAATCCTCTGATACTATTTTTATGTGAAATTAAAACATTTTAAAGAATCTAACTCTTGTTCAATGACAACTCTAAAACATTATTTCATTTTGCAGATCCAAGGTTAAAACAACTGATCGAAACTAAATATAGGAATTACAAAGAATGGTTCGATAATCGATTAGATCAAGCATTAGAAGCTGCTGAAAAAGCTAGTCTAGAAAATCAAGAAAAATCATCAAAGAGTTCAAGTAGGTTGTTGGATGTAATGTTATTTAAGATAATTATGGTTACCTCATTAATTTTAAGCTTGACTATAACATATTAATCCCTTTAAAATAAGTGCGACCAGGTTAGGTTAGTTTTAAGCAATGGGAGGTTCATTACATGAAATGACCACAACAGAAAGTTTTAAAATTTCAAAGTAATTTTGAGCTACAAAGTATTTGCTTAGTTTAATCCTGATTAATCGAAGAATGTCAGGTCTGTTGGCTGTTGAGGGATGTTTTGCCTAAGCTTAATTTTACTGATATCGTTTTCTCATTTCAATTGTGACTATTTCTCATTTAAACCGAATCTCACTTTGATCTCATAAGTGTGATCGATCATGATTCAGATTTTGTGGTTTCATATTCCAAAACTCATATACAATTTTAGGGCCATTTTTGGCTACCCCTGATGTATAAAATTGAAAACTATAAATTTATTCAAAGCTATAGAACTCCTACCCATTTTCTCTGATAGTTTTGAGGTTTATTTATTTTTTATTTTGAATTTTTTTTTTCATTTAATATAGGTTTCGGAGACATGCTGAATAAGGTTTACTCAGGTCAGTTTATAAATTTAATTTTTGCTGATTGGAGGGATAAGTGTTTGTTTATTTGCTTTTGGGATATGTTGCACATCGATTATGAGTTTGTTATGAGAAAGTGTGGAGTTTTTGTTGCTTTGGTTGTAGGTGTTCACTTTCGAGTTGACTGGGGTGTCTTTTGTGAAGCACAATTGAATCACTTGAATATAATATTTGTTTTGTTTATATTGGTCTGTAATTTTAATATATCATGGGTGGCCAAGTGAAGGTCCTAGAATATGATTACTTTCATTCATTGCTGAAGGTATTAACGAAAGCTTATTTAAGAGTCTTAAGTCTAACAATAGTTATAGTAACTCATTCATGAGACTTATTTGAGTTTTTGAGAGATCCTATTTGGCTGACCCTTCAAATTTTAAGGGAGGTTTTTGGTTTATATATATCATAAGCATTGATTTGGTGGCTAATTTGGAATCCATTTGAGATGGGGTGGACTCGAGTCATCCTAACTAGAGCAAAAGACTATTCTTGGGAGTGAGTAGTTGAGGTTTAACGAGTGAAGTTTTTGGAGTGTCCTTTGATAATCAAAATAAAATTTTATGATAATCTTTTATTTTAAATCATTTTTAAGTATCTTATAGACATTAGTTTATAGTATAAAATATTCTGTGGCAAAATACCCTGTAAAAGCTACATTAATGAAATATTTCTCCCATTTAATTTCTGTTGTTAGCTTCAGCTAAATTAAATTTCTCGGTTAGCTGTTTTTAAATTAACCTCATTAGACCATGAAGGTATAGAATAAGCTATTAACACCCTAAGAGTTTCAATTAAAAATTTTTCAAATCAGTCAAACTTGGAAACCTATATTTTGGGGAGACCTGGTGTGGTGGTTAAGGCCCTCGACTGTAGGGGGTATGGTTGTGAGTTCAAATCCTCATCCCATTGGACCTGTTATACCCAAGGGTGACAAATGGGATTAAAACTAAAGTAAACAAATTTAATATGGGGTGCAATATTATATACTAACAAATATATTATTTATTTATAAAATTTAACACATCTGTATTTGTGGTGTTTTTTGAGTTATATCATTTAAGACTGTCAAATGAGATTGAAACAAGGTTTGACAGGATTTCTGAGTTTTGGGTTGAGGATTTGCTTTAAGAATAATTATTTGGTGGTGTAGTTGGCATTGTTAATATAACTTTTTGTTTCTTTTTTACCAGAACTTTCACCATCGAAGCTGCACGCGCTGTCTTTTGGTAGCTCGTCCACTACCACACGTGAGTATTTATTGATTGGTTTTGTGGGATTGGTTATATTTGGATTTAGAAGATCAAAGAAAGGTGATTGATTTACATATGATATATTTGATGCAGCTGCCGGTAAAGCAGATAATTGGCAGAACGAAATGATAAGCATGCAGCTGAAATACCAGAAAGAATTAGAGAAATTGGAAAAGGAGAATAAGGAACTAAGGAAACAGTTGCTTTTGAAACGTAGTAAAGTCACTTCGAAAGAAGTTAAAAAATCACTGATCGACATGTACTCGGAGGTCCTCGACGAACTTAGCGAGTACGATAGCAGTTACAACACTCAGGACCATCTTCCGAGGGTGGTGGTCGTAGGAGATCAAAGCTCCGGGAAAACTTCGGTTTTAGAGATGATAGCTCAGGCGAGAATATTTCCCAGGTGAGCTGGTTCTTCTGTTTTTGTTTTTAAGGGATGATCGGTTACCTGACGATCTGTGTTTGTTTTGTTTTTTTGCAGAGGAGCGGGAGAAATGATGACTCGCTCTCCGGTGAAAGTTACTCTCTCCGAAGGTCCGTACCACATCGCACAATTTAAAGACTCCGCACGGGAATTTGACTTAACGAAAGAAAGCGATTTGGCCGATTTGAGGCACGAAGTCGAAATGCGAATGAAAAACAGTGTTCGAGACGGGAAGACAGTTTCTCACGACGTGATATCCATGAGCGTGAAAGGACCCGGTTTACAGCGGATGGTTTTGGTCGATCTTCCTGGAATAATCAGCGTAAGTGACTTGGAGATAACAATACTCTCACATAGCATGACAGCAATTAACTTTTGTCTTGATACAACACCTACAGACCGTCACAGTGGAAATGGCAAGCGACACGAGAGAAGCGATCAAGCAAATGACTCAGACTTACATGAGCAATCCAAACGCGATCATTTTATGCATACAAGACGGATCCGTGGATGCGGAACGGTCTAACGTCACCGATTTAGTCTCTCAAATCGACCCTCAGGGGAAAAGAACGATATTTGTTCTGACGAAAGTAGACGTGGCAGAAGAAAATCTAGCGGATCCACTAAGGGTAATTGATTCGTCTTATTTTCTTTTAATTATGTCGGAGTATAAGTTCTACAAAAATCTTGACTTTTGTTTTTAGATCAAAAAAATCTTGACGGGGAAATTGTTTCCGATGAAAGCTCTGGGCTATTTTGCTGTGGTTACTGGTCGTGGAAGATCGGATGACTCAATTCAAGCGATAAAGGATTACGAAGAAAGATTTTTTAGAAATTCGAAATTGTTTAAGTAAGACTTTTTATACTTTAAGTTGGGTGAATGAGTGTTGTTTAATTGGGGTATAAGTATGTACGTACAAGGGTGGTTCAAGGTTGACAGGGACTTTTGTTCCTTCAGAGGAAACAGATACTTCAAAAAACATCAACTTTTCGATGTATTCCTCTTGCGCGTTGCCATTATGGCGGCTTTCTGATTCCTTTGGCATGGAAAGAGTTTGTTTGCTGTCGTAGCCACTGGAAGACGTTGTTCCGCAGTAATTCATCTGTTGTAAATCCCTTCTCTCCTATATGGTCTTTGGGTACTAACAAATGGCACTGACTGGGAAAATTGAGGCAAAATTCCCCAACCAGAGTCGCTGTTGTCATGATGGCAAATTTGTCCTACCCGGTTGTAGTTACTTGAATCTGGCTATTCATCGATTTACTTTAAAAATTCTATTCTTGAACCACCCTTGTAATTACACTATGTCTGTATACATGGTAGTATAACTCTATAACGCGTTAACCATATCAGAATCAATATGTTCAGGTCTGGAGTGTCTCCCATTAGTTGTTATTAATATTCTGAAATACCGTGGAAGAATATCATCTTCATTCATAAAATTTTACCTCTTTTGTTTTAGCGACGGTATGATAATGTCGGCGCAGGTGACAACGTAATTTGAGTTTGGCCGTCGCCGAATGCTTCTGGAAAATGGTCCGAGAAACGGTGGAGCAACAAGCTGACGCCTTTAAAGCGACTCGATTCAACCTAGAAGCCGAATGGAAAAATAATTTCCCTAGGTAACTTCTTTTTAATATCATAACTACTATACTATATATTATACTGACTGTGGTAGGTTTGAGGAAACTAATTTGACTTTATTCGTACTAAGTCTCTAAGACGTTTGGCTTACTTAGCATTCTGGGTGGGTGTTTACTTTTGACTAACAGTTGCTAAAATCGAATAAGCAAATTATTATTTGTCAGATCAGAGTGTGCAATATTTACGGGTCCTTTATATTAGTGTGCAATACTTATGAAATGAATGCTAAAAAAATTGCGTTGTTAACACGTTGACGACTGAACTGCTAAATTGTGTTTTACGCTATATTACTTAAAAGCAAAATTCATTGTTATAAGATCAATTTTATGTTATTTACAGCATGTATACAATACAGACTATGTACAGCAACTGTATACAGTATACAGTGTGTAGGGCATTGACTACTGTACATAAATTGTGTTTAAATCAGGTTTACCGGTGTAAAAATGGCCCCGCAATGTCTTAGTAGAGCGGAAATGAGTACCTCTCACACGTGTGCAATATTTATGAAATGAATAGTTTTTATTTTCGTGCAGTACTTATGAAATAAATTGTTCATGGGGCTGTGTTATATTTTATAAAATGAAGTCCCGATTTTGACTCAGTTAAAACCCAACACACAGTGTTGAGGTGTAAGCGATACGTCTGGGAGAGAGTTAGTAAGAATAAGTTCTTAGCTGAAGACAACAGTCTAATTCCAAATATGGGAATTACGCCTTCGTACTCAGCTAAGTTGGATGTTATTCCGTGGTCACAACAGCGAGCGATTAAAATTTTATGTCGGTTCCAGGTTAAGAGAATTGGATCGAGATGAACTCTTTGAAAGAGCGAGAGGAGAGATATTAGACGAAATAGTTAATCTATCTCAAGTCAGTCCAAGGCAGTGGGAGGATTTGTTGTGGAAGAAACTTTGGGAAAAAGTTTCAACTCACGTCTTCGAAAACATTTATTTAGCAGCTGCTCAATCTGGAGATATCGGTGAGTTTTGACTTTTTTTTTTAATTTTAAAACAACAGCGATGGCCATCGTTAATGTTAAATTCTTTTATGGGAATCAGGTCAGTTTAAGACAACAGTCGACATACGGTTGAGACAGTGGGCCGAACAACAACTACCTCAAAAATCGGTGGAAGCTGGTTGGGAAGCTCTTCAAGAGGAATTCCGTCAGTTCTTGAACAAAGCTAAAAGCTCAAAAGATCACGACGATCTCTTCGACAATCTGAAACAAGCTGTCGTGGATGAAGCTTTAGCCAGCCACACGTGGGAGGACAAGGTAGGGTAATCTCGAACCTGAGTCTCTCCAAACTCTGTGGTGTGGATGGTTTAGTTAAAATTTTTTTTTGTCTCAGGCCTGTGAGAGTTTAAGAGGAATTCAACTGAATACGTTAGAAGATAGATCAGTGAGTGAGAAGGAGCAATGGGATGCTGCTGTCAAATTCCTAGAAACGAGTGTCAAGGAAAGCTGACTCAGACCGAAGGGATCATCAAAGAGATGTTTGGTCCTAGTAAGTGTGAAGTTTGGTTTGGTTTTGGTTGGGTTTGATTTAATCGTGTTGTGACATGTCAAATTTGTTTTTAGGCGCGAGAGAAAGGTGGATGTATTGGCTATCGAAATCTCCAGAACAGTTTAAGCGAAGTGCAGTCAAAAACGAATTAGACAAATTGCTGAAAGCTGACTTTGTGAGTTATCCTGTTAAAAAGTTTTCTTGTTTCTGCTTAAACACACTCTAAGATCCTGTCCTCTTTTGTCTTCAGAATCATCCACCTTCGTTAAACTTCGACGAGTTAACGACGATTAGGAAAAACCTTCAAACGATGGACATCGACGTCGATGCAGAATTCATCCGACAGACCTGGCATCCCGTTTACAGGAGACATTTCCTCAACAAAGCTCTCGCCAAGGTTTACGACTGTCGCAAAGGTTTTTACATGTACCATCAAGGACTCGAATCCGAGGTAATAAACAGATCTTCCGTTCTCACCAACACCGAGAGTGTCGTCACCACTCTAAACTATTTTTGGTGTGTCGTCAGGTGGATTGTAGCGACGTCATATTGTTCTGGAGAATAAAACAAGTACTCAAGGTGACTTCGAACGCTTTGAGACAGCAAGTCATGAACAGGGAAGCTAGGAGATTAGATAAAGAAATCAAAGATATATTAGAAGAATACAGTCAAGATCAGGAGAAGAAGGAGAAATTGTTGACGGGGAGAAGAGTCACATTAGCAGAGGAATTGAGTGAGTGGTCCTCTAAATTTTTTGAAGTTGTTAACGGTTTGTATACAGTATAAAATTATATTTCTTCTCTTTTTAGAACGAGTAAGACAAATCCAGGAAAAACTAGAAGAATTTATTCAAGCTCTTAATAAAGAAAAGTGAAGATGACATATGTCTCATGAAAGCAATGTAAGTTGGTTTGGTCAAATTCATTTGTAGTGGTACTTCGGTATATGTTTGGACGTGACATTCATTTCGGTGTATGAAAGAAATCATTTTTAAATCCTTTTCCTCAGAAAGAGAATTTAATTTATTATTCCAATTGAAAGTATAAATATGTTGCATTGTAGTGAGGAGCGTGCTATACTGAAAAATTTGTAGTCAAGGTTTCTTAAATTGAGATGTCCCCATCACTCAAACAAAACAGTATGAAAATTGAAAATAAATTTTTGGTCATTTTGATTTTTATGTAGAGTGTTAGTGGTGTTAGTTCTCTGACTAATTAAGACTAAACTTTGTAAGAAACCTAAACTTCTACTTTTGAATAATTTGATGATCTAAGTCCTTGGTACTGAGTGGAAACCGATTGAGTGAAAATTTGTGCTAGGCCGGTTCCTCATTGTTAAGTCTGAACTATAGTGCCTGACCAGTACGAAAATGTTCGAACCTGTGCTCAGAAACTTCTGACATTGTTTGCCTCAACACACCCAACCTAACTTTGTGAGTCAATATGCAGTAAATACATACAGAAACAGACTGACAGATGTACATACAGATGAGAGTGGACTGTATGCGTCGAAAGCCTGACTTGTAAAAGCTTTTTTGTTTTGGTAAGTCGTGTGGCCCAGTCGCAATGATCACACTATCTTAGTCTTCTTACTGGTCTTCAGTAATCTTATCTCATCGTTTTCCCAATTCCAGAAATATTCTAAAACTTGGTTAGTCCTCATCCCACCAATTAGAAACCACCTTTTGTATATACTGAAACCTGATAGATTCTCAATCGAACAGTTAGTAGAAGCCTTTTGTATATCATGAAGCTTGGTTGAAACTTTGTAATAGCCTCCCTCCTTGCAGAATAGCTCTCACCTCACCCTTAGGAACCTCATCTTCTATAAACTTTATAATAATATAACGTAGTATAATAGTTCATTACGAATGTCTCAGTTGTCTGTTGTGCTGTTGAACTGAGCATTTTCTCTGTCTCAGTATTAGTTCTTACACCCTTGAAGCAAGAGTTTGGCAGCCTCTTTCAGAATAAAATTTTTTACGGGCCCACATAAAAAATGTAACTGAAGTAGTGCTTTTATGAAAATAAAATATAAGTCCATTTATATATGTATTAATAATAATATAATTATATTGACGCTTTGGCGGGTCGTAGAAAAAGTTGCAAAGGGCCGTATGTTGTCAACCCCTGATCTAAGTTGTACTGCTCTTTGATATCTCATCTCATCGTTCTCCCAATTCTAAAAATATTCTAAAACTTGATTAGTCCTCATCTCACCAATTAGAAACCACCATTTGTATATACTGAAACCTGATAGGTTCTCAACCGAACAGTTAGTAGGAGCCTCTTCATCGCATAACCTAAAACTTGGTTTGGTTCTTATGAATAGTCTTCCTCCTTGTAAAATGGGTTTATAGTAGAAGTCTCACCTTTGAACTTTATAGTATAAATATAAAACTAATATATAACCCATATTTGGCCTGTGAGTTATGGTGGTTTTGTTTACAATTCATTACAAACACTACACTTAAGATTCAGGTAACATTTCAGCCTGGCGCTGTTGGACTGAGCATTTCCTCTGTTTCAGTATTGGTTCGTACACTCCCTGAAGGGATTAATGAAAACGTTTGCTTTAATATACATCCGGAATGGATTTAAATTGTATACCGAAGTACCACTATATTCTGTAATATCTCATAGAAGAATCGTATATATATTGAAATTTTTTATTTTCAAGACTGAAACCGGTGAACGGAGTAAGCTGAGCGATTCTTATATGAAAGAGGCGGCAGGCACGATTGGAAGAAGGGCGGTTGTGAAAATTCAGTAACAAAAAAGGATGATAATGGAAATTATAAATAAAATTCATAGTCACAGTCTGATGAATATGAAATTTTCATTTATTAGTTGCTGTAGTGATTCAAATTTTTCTTTGCTTACATGATCTAGGAAACGTGAATTGAAGTCTCGGCCCAGCTTTCACCAAAGCGTAAGGCATAATATACAGTATATTGAGGTTCTGAAATTGTCTGGTAGAATCAATTTATTTATACTGTGGAGGATGATTGCTGTATGGTTATGTGAATAACTTAAGTCTGTGATTATGCCTTACACTGATGACGGTTGTCTTTTAATAAATAAAAATCATTTTCATGGTTACTGTGATTTTCTGAAGTGGTTGCTGAGAAGACCTTCGTCCGCATATCCTGCGATTTCCTGTGGCACAATCGCACTCTCTTCTACACCTGTACACGGTCTGCACATGCATTCTAGCGGAGCTTTTGTCGTTACCTGTAAATTTTGGTAATTATCTGTTGGTTTCTGTAATAATTTTGTGTTTTGGTGATGGGACGGAAAGACTCACCTTCCGGAATTTTCGTTCGCCCGGTTTAGCTTTCGGACAGAATAACGAGACGGAAGCTTCTCTCTCACCGCTTTCCTGACAGCACATACAGGATCTTTCCATCTGCCAGATTTTACTTCCGGATACCTAAAAATTAATTTTCTGGTGTTAATCTCGTTTAGAATTTTCTCTTTTAGAAGGTTTGTATCTTTTGAGTGTACCTGAAGGTAGCTGCTACATCTCCCTGTGCAAGCGAACGACGGTATCGGTTTGGGAACGCATCCTGGATACTGTAACACGTGTATGACCGGAGTCACCTGACAATCGTCGCTGGCTACCGACGGTTGTATGCTTTGATTTCCGGTCGTGAAAAGTAGGGGGCTCCAAACTGCCACTAAAAGCACTGAACAATAATCTCTCACTTAGAGTAGAGTCACTTCCTCACAATATCAACGGATTAGTGTTGGGAAAATAATTTTTAAGAAGACGAGAGTCAGCAACAACGTACCTGTTTCGATGTGCGCTCGGCGTGTCATTTCCTCGGCAAAACGTCAGCGACTGATGAAAATGTGAAAAATGTCGAAGAGAAGTGACCGACTGCCGGGGAATGAGTTTCATGGAAGCTGAACTGTTCCCAACTCGATATGGGGTCCGTTAACCTTCACTTTCTAAACATGAAAAATGGATTTAGGATTTTGTCATGTGTGTGACGTTTTTCTTTTTCTTCTTTTTAGAAATTTGAGCTTATACGATCCTTTTTCAATATTCATATTCATATACTGATATTGTTTAGCTCTACATAATCACAGGACACGTTAAATAACATTTCTACTACAGCCCTGTTGGAAAACTGTTTTTCTGGTTGTTGAATCCTTTTAAATCACTGTTTGCTGTGATTATTGTCGTCTACTTCCTCATGTTTAATGTTTGTTCTTTTAGCCTGCTTTCGGAAAGGGTGGCAAGGGCGGTAGCTCCAACTCCCAGAAGATTTTAATGTTGGTATTTTTATTATGTTGGCTATTACGTCGCATAAATCAAATTCGATTCGATTCGATTCAAATCAAATTCAAATTTGATTCGAAACAATTAGTTTCGTTTACTCTGCTGTAGACGTTTCTTCTACTTTTACTGCTGCAGGTGGTGGTTGAGTGTTTTGCCTTCAACTGTAGGCATTTACTGTATTTATGAAATGAAGCTTCTAGAACGTGTGCAATATTTATGAAATGACATCTTCTAGAATGTGTGCAGTATTTATGAAATGAAACCTAGAACGTGTGCAATGTTTATGAAATGAAACCTAGAGTATTTAAATGAAACTGTGTGCAGCATTTATGAAATGAAACCTAGAAGGTGTGCAATACTTTTGAAATAAGACCTTCTAGAACGTGTGCAATATTTATGAAATGAAACCTTCTGGAGCGTGTGCAGTATTTATGAAATGAAACCTTCTGGAGCGTGTGCAGTATTTATGAAATGAAACCTTCTGGACGTGTGCAGTATTTATGAAATGAAACCTTCTGTGTGCAGTATTTATGAAATGAAACCTTCTGGAGCGTGTGCAGTATTTATGACATAAAATCTTCTGGGACGTGTGCAATACTTTTGAAATAAATCCTTCTCTAACATGTGCAAAATTTATGAAAGGAAACCTGGGACGTATACAATAGTGAAATAGTTTTGACCTCAACTCGAGACGAAACACTCAACGTCTTACGGTATCTGGAAGGATGTCTGAGGAGGCGATACCTCTGAACGAGGCAACAGTGTCAATTCTCTTATTCATGTATAAGTTTGACTTGAGCGGCGTAATAGCCAATAGAATAACATGACTAACATCATTATCGACAGCCGCGAAAATGTCCAAAATCACCTTCGGATGATGTTCATGTCTAATTCGGTTACACCTTTCAATTTCCTACTTTATAAACGGAGCAGGAAATTGTATCTTTCGTCTTGAAAGCAAACTAAAATGTATAACAATAATTATACTACCCATGAATATATATATAATAGACAACAAGACAAAGATTTGAAAAGAAGCTACTGTTCGGGATGTTATATGAGTGTACTTAGGTCACCTCCAACAGCAACAAGGAGGTGTTAGTAGACGCAATTAGAAAGCCTCCAAGAAGATAAGAAGAAGCGAGGGTATATGTAGATGATATGGGGAATGTCAACCACACCCAAGATGCTGTATCAGGATAAACTAAGCTGAATCCACTTCTCACCAGCTGAAACAATCTCAGGAATGAAAAATCACATCAAAGGGTAAGAGACACAAATTGATCCAGCGGGGTTGTTTTTGATTTTTAATTTTAATGTTTCGCTCCAACTTTTAAAGTTTAAACGTTGTGGGCAGCCTACGGTTGAGTGGTTTACTAACAAAGTAACAGTTAAGAGTTGGAGGATATAAACTGGATTGAAGCTAATCCTTAGTAACTTGGGTATAACAGGATACGGGAGGTAAGGTTCGTACCCATAACCATAACTTCGGGGCCTAAACCACTACAGACCCATAGTAACCCGCAATCTCAACGTTGTTACCGTTTCATTTTAGCTTCATCAGTATCGTTGGAAAGCTCATCTGTGAAACTAAGACTAAGCTTCAAGAAATTGGCGGAATGGCGGAACGGATTGATGATGATGATGATGAAAGAAGTAAAAGTGAGTATATAATAATTTAAGTAAGCAAAACAAATATTTATATTCAAGAATTACATCACACAAACTGAATGAAAGCAATAATTGTTGTCTTATTTATTTAATTGTCGAGTTGAAAACATCTTTTCGAGGCTTGTCAACTTCTGCTTTGTCAGGTTTTCGGAGCTGAAGGTTTGTCAATCAAGCAAAATACCGTTTTATCAGCAAACAGCGATTTCAGCGCGAAAAATCTCCGCATTTCGAACATTTACAGTCGTTCGGTTCTCTCAACTTGATGTCCATACTTTTGTTCTCATCCCGAGTCAATCTAATCCCATCCGGATCGTAGCAGTGTGTCAGTGTGATGATTCTCTCCCTAAGAAAGCTTTCCCGGCAGCAGTAACACTCCTGAAATTTTGAAACAAGTCCTTTTAGAGCTGACACCCAGAATCGGTGGTCGGTCCCGCCTGTATTAACTCACCTTAAGGAATCCGGTGGGCGTTATGACACTGGGCTGTACCTGAGAATTGCAGGCTCCCTCGCATTTGTTCACTGATATTTCTCCATTGCAGGTTCTTTGCAATCTTCCAAGTTCGTCGAATTCCTCTTGAAACATAAAAAAGGTTGATAAGCCGCCATCTTGACTAAGCTAACAGTGATCGGTTTTGTTGTCTTACCTTTGATTATGTGGATTTCGGATGGGAGTGTCTCGCACAATTCTTCTCTGTCAATGCTTACGTCTCTTGTTTCTAACATGAGGACTAACAGGCTTAGAATGAAACATATTTGCAATACCTGAAAGGAACACAAATATTTATGAGCCATAATTGGGGTGTTGAGACCATGACCTCACTACGAAACTAAAATTCGGAAATTCAAAGGAAAAAAATTTATTTTGACTAACTTGACATTCAAAACAAACTTTCGTCCGAGTTGATATTAGTCAGAGAAAAATATCAGCAACGTGTGGGGGCGTTGATATAAATTCATACTGAAATTATATTTTAGAAAAAATCGCTTACCATAGTTCGGTCCTTGTGTTGCCAGCCTGATCGAATCAACAGGAATGGTAACAAACTCCGACAGCGGTTTCCTCGCTCGTCTTTAACCATGTTTGTGACTATTTTATGACGACGGTCTTGCGCTCTTTTGACTTTCTAACCGCCCAAAATTTTTTATTTGGGGGAAAAATGTTTTTGTCGAAAGTTGAGTTTGGGTTCCACGTTCAAAATGGTGTCCCAAACGATTTGAGGGGCAAAATTCGTTTTTAAGGCCTAACACACTGGGATCGTGGTCTTGTTGGTGGTGGTGGGGAGGAGGGTGTTAATTGCGTCTCCCCAGAGATTTTGATTTGAATAATTCCCCCACCCCCGACCTTTCGAGAACATTCTTTTAGTATAGACATAATATTATAGTCAAAACTTGAGATGGAATTAAGTTATTAAGTTCAATAACTTGAATAGATCTCTTAAGTTCTGGTTGGATGTCTTAAAAGAGAAAACTCAACTCCGACAGGTTTCAAACAATACCGTCATTAACATCACCGAACCGGAAACTAATACCGCAAATTTATTACGGTAAAAGTGATAAATCGAGGAAATATATAACACCTAACGATTACTAACCTGTTAAAACCTTTGTAAATGTGTCAAATTATTGGGTATATATCACATTTACCGGCTAGTTTATAGAATATTCAACTCATAATATAGAATCTAATATAGGTTTTGTCAGATTAGGATTTAGATATTTTATAAACTCGCCGGTAAATGTGGTAAATACTTAATAACTTGTCCCATCAACCAAGCTTTGTTGGTGATCATGAATAATCTCCTACTCGTGATCCGACAAAACTTTTATTGGATTCCATATTGAGTTAAATATTTTATAAACTAGCCGGTAAATGTGATAAATATATGTTACGGTAAAAGTGATAAATCAGGCGATTATAAATATAATTTCCAGCGATTATTCATAATCACCAAATAGAAGTTGGTAAATGTGACAAATTATTGGGTATTTATCACTTTTACCGGCTAATTTATAAAATAGTCAACTTTTAATCTGGGAAAACTTTTATCAAACCTCACACTAAGCGTTTGAAATTTTATAAACTAGCCGGTAAAGTGATAAGTACTCAATAATTTGTCACATCTATCGAGTCTAGTTGGTCTCTCTATGAATAATCGTCGGGGATTATTTATCCATTCACCCAATTTATCACTTCTACCGAAACGTATATTTATCACCTTTACTCCTTAAATTAAGAATATAATAAAGAGAAGGAAACATGTTATAACAGGGTATAAGTGATAAATTGAGTGAATGAATAAATAATCCCCGCCGATTATTCATAGAAAGACCAACTAAACTCGACAAATGTGATAAACTACTAAATATTTATCACCTTTACCGGCTAGTTTATAATCTCTAACTTAAAATGTAGAGTTGGTTAAAAGTTTTTTCAGATTACGAGTTGGATTTTGTATAAACTAGCCGGTAAATGTGATAAATACCCAATAATTTGTCACGTTCACCAAACTTCTATTTGGTGATTATGAATAATCGCCGAAAATTATATTTATATTTGCCTGATTTATCACTTATACCGTAAAATATAGTAGGCGCAGAACCGACTTCATTTTCCGGTCCATCTAATCACCGGAAATTATGTTTATATTCACTTGACTTTTACCGTAACATATATTTATCACATTTACCGGCTAGTTTATACAGAA